>JBBBDQ010002280.1:1405000-1684297 GCA_037127315.1 Ascarosepion bandense
CAGCACAATATCCACCCTATGGTAAGAAGTGAGAGGCACATGTATTGAGTTACAACCTAGTTTATTTTTGTCTGCCAACTGGACGCTAGTTGGAAATATCCTTGTGAAGGTGAGTCTCTTATTTTTAATTGTTCATCCAACACGACATATTAACACTTGTTCTGTTGTTTTTATGAGAATTCTTGCATATATAAATACTCACAGTATAGCCCGGCGTTGCTCAGGTGTAATGAAAGCTTTAAAACTAATCCATGGTCCTGGAGCTCAGACACTTTGGATGTTGGCACGAAAGACTAAAAAGCAATAGTTGTTTCTAGTTAAAGCGAAACCGTAGAGTGAAAGAAAAATGAATGGATATAAGTCAAATTTTGATTTCCTGGTATCGATATCAAATAAGTTTTTTTCATCGTAAACTGAATTTTGAAGGCTAAATAAGTCCTCTGAGTAAATGGTATCATGGCTGAGACTAAGAACTACAATTATACCTACTTAGAGCCAAACCCAAAAATAAAAACTAAAATAAAAAGGGCTGAAAAAAATACAGGCAGATAAACACACACACAAACATCGTGTCTTTTATATATATATATATTATTGATTTTCTACACTATTGTAAGAATTGCAACCTTGAAACTTCTGAATATCATTTTTTATGTCTTTGTCTATGAGTGTATCAAATTTGATTAAAATCCGACCACTCCTATAACCTGATTTTTTTCGATTATCAATTTTCATCGGGGATGCCTCGACACAAAACCTAGCTAAGAATACTCGCAGACAACTGTAGTACAACTGTGTAAATTTTCAAGAAAATCAGTTTGGCTGTTTCAGTGTTTATAGGTCTCAAGCACACAATGTTCTATTTATAAATAAGTTTAGATAGATTTAGCTAAGGGGATTTATAGTTATTTACTAAGTTATAATTCTCCTACACATTGGTTAGAATTTTGAATTGATCAACAGTTTTCTTTAATAAGTGGCTAGCTGAAAAGAATTTGCACCATATTTCCATTTTTTTTTTTTTAAATACTTATTTCAATGCGTTTTCAACACTTCATGCTAAATATTGTGATAAAGTTGTGTACAATTGTTTGCATGTAAATGCTGATGAATTTTACTCCCAGAAATTCAGACAGAAATGAAAGCCAATATTAAACACTTACATTAAATTTTTCCATTATTTTGTTTCGATCCAGCCTCTTGTGTGGCACACGAATCTGCAAATAAAGAAAAAAAGAAAAATTATTAATTGTAAGCATCAAAACTAATTCCATACTTTATAGCAATACTAACATAAACATAGTAGCGATACTAACAGTATAGCTACATAGTAGCGATACTGTTAGTATTGCTACTATGTTTATCATTTCACATTTTTATTTTCATTTGTATTTATCATTCCATTTTTTTTCTGTAGGCCACCATTTTCTGGTTTTGCTTCTACAGTATAAAAAATAAACAACCCTTCCCCTCTCTTTCCATAAGACGAAGAATTAGGTATATTGAAAATGTGATTTAAATCCTCTTAAGTGGCCAGCTTTCTTATCAAAGAGGATTGTTGATAAGAGATTAGGCAATAAAACAGAATTACCAATAAAAATGAGATTATGTTGGCCTTCTGTCTCTTGTGATTTTTTTTTCTTTCAAAGATAGTCTACTTTTAAACCATTTTGACTTGTTTTTATTGGTAATTCCACTTTATGGTTTAACATTCTAAACTTGTCAATAATCCTCTCTGATTAAGGTTGATATAAAATCTACCCACTTAAAGAGGAATTACAACAGCTCTTATTTTTCTTCTCTTATCCAGGATCTATCTTAAATATATATATATATATATATATAAGTTTACCATTCCTCCTGGCTTTGAATATTGCTACAGTTTGAGATTCCTTTATCTAAAATTCTTTTCAGATAAAGTTTTCAGATTTTGGAATACAGTCTATTTAATTTGTATTTACCGTCTATAAAATAGGGCAGCTTGGGAGTGGAATCCAAGCATAAAGATGATATTTCTTTACCTTTTCATAACACAGTTTATGCATATACGCTGAAGGTAATTTTATATAAATAATAAATTTTTTGTACATTGTTATATAAATACCAATGAACATTAATGGGTATGTCCCAATCCTCATGAATATGTTGGACACTATTGTGAGGTGGGGGTTATATTGCTGTCTAGTAATTCACCACAAGCAGCGGTTATTTACTTCATGCAGCTGGCAAGTATTATCTAATCTGAACTTATTTATAAATGGAACTTTGTGTGTGTCAGTTACCTATAGACTCCAAAACGGCTGAACTGATTTTCTTGAAAAATTTACACAGTTGTACTATAAGCATCTGCGAGTGTTCTTAGCTAGGTTTTGTGTTGAGGTACTCCCGATAAATATAAAAAATCGATAATCAAAAAAAATCAGGTTATAGAAGGAGTGGTCCAATTTTAATCAAATTTGATTAACTCATAGACAAAGACATAAGAAACAATATTCAGAAGTTTCAAGGTTGTAGTTCTTACAATAGTGCAGAAAATTGATTTCATATATATATATATATATATATATATATATAAGGCAAGATGCTTGTGTATGTCTCTTTATCTGCCTGTATTTTTTTTTTTTTTTTTTTTTTTTTCAGCCCTTTCATTTTATTTTTTGCTTCAGGTTTGTCTCTAAGTAGGTATAATTGTAGTTCTTAGTCTCAGCCATGATACTATTTACTCAGGGGACTTATTTAGCCTTCAAAATTCAGTTTATGACGAAAACACTTATTTGATATCAATACCAGAAAATCAAAATTTGACTTACATCCATTCATTTTTCTTTCAGTCTACAGTTTCACTTTAACTGGAAACAACTATTGCTTTTTAGTGTTTCATGCCAACGTCCAAAGAGTCTGAGCTCCAAGACCATGGATTAGTTTAAAAGCTTTCATTACACCCAAGCAACGCCGGGCTATACTGCTAGTATATATATATATATATATATATATATATATATATATATATATATATAATGTATGCGTGTTATAAAGATTAGTATTTCATTTTCCAGCCTCTGTTTTGGTTATTTCTCATTCAGTAACCTTTTTAGGTTGCAACATACATACAGATACAGGTAATGATACTAGTTACGTAATGCTCACATGGATTTTTAATCAGGAAATTAAGATTCACGTAAAAATGTTACGTACTTTCTGTATATTCACAAAAAACAAAAATGATCACTACTTACAAAAAATATATAAATGCAACACCAAACACTTTTACATCAGGTGTGAAAAACTGGAAGGAGAGAGTAAATCATTGATGACATCAGTAAGAAAAAATTTGGTAAGCTATCAATTTCTCCCAACAATGTTGCATTTTGATTAAAATGTTTCAAATACATACAGATATGTTTTGTATAAAAACAAAATATGTATTCTAATTACAGTTAAATGTAATGAAAACTAAAAAAAGTCATCATTTGTAACGCAATAATCATGTTACAGGTAGCCATCTTACTTTCTGAAATTTTCTATTTGTGCCAAATCATGTCAGCACCTGAAAAACTTTCGGACTTTGAAATTTCAGATAACCAGTGCCACATATAAACTTAGAGATTCTTGATAAAATCCAAAGAATTTGCAATGTTACTGGTCCTGACCTGGCATCTCAGCTTCAGTCACTTTTCCACTGCCATAATATGAGATATTCAGCCCCATGTACAAAACTAGGACTTGAAATACTGATTTTCTAATCTCCTTTAACTTGAAAAGACATCTGTTTCATTGATAATTCCATCTTATGGTTTAACATTTTAAACTTAACACTGATCCTCTTTGATAATAGTTAATCAAAAAGCTAGTCACTTAAAAAAGATTTACAGCACATTTTTTTCTTTTTCAATTGTTATTTTTTTTTCTTTCCTGTTTTCATAATAATTTTCAGCATGCCTATACTTGTTATGGCAGTACTTAAGTTTTCTATATTACTTTCTTGATTATCCAAACACCTTGGAATAGAGTTGAAATATATATTGAGATAATTCAAAATTGAATACTTAAAATAGAATGATGAAATTCAGTCATTTTCCTAATATTAATTTAACATTTTCAAACACCTTGTTCATGGTTTTGTCCAGATTATTTTTGATAAAAAAAAATGTCAATTTTTGTCTATTTCTGAATGGCTTCATGCTTTTCTGTCCCTAATTCACAAACTTAAAGTAGATGTTTTTTTTTTAAAATCATTTCATCCCAAGAAAGGCAATAAAGTCACTAAGACATAAGGGTTTACTGAATGCAAAAGTATATAAGAAAAATGTTAAGAAAGGACAATAAAAGAACAGGAATTCAGACAGAAGATAATGATTGACATTGCATTTAAATTTTTGAAGATGAAATTTGAATAGAAAGCAAGAGGTCAAAAGACTAGCACAAAGCGAAAATTGCAATAGAAGAAACTGTTAGCATAGAACTTAGGGTTACATCTAACCATTTCAACTGTATAATGATGAGACCTTGCCAAGGAAGTAAGAAGCCGGAAGGGAGTTCCACAAGCAGGACGTACAAGAGAAGAAACAGTTAGCATAGAACTTAGGGTTACATCTACCACAGATTGGAGGTCCTTTTCAAGACATGCAACAAGGTTTGTTTTGTCATCCTCAGCAGATTTCTTATCAAGGCAAGAGCAAGTCATTGTGTTATTAGCATAGATACCTACTTGGGATGTGTTTACATTAGGGAGATTGTTGATGAAGATCAGTAAAAGCATAGGACCTAGAATAGAGTCTTGAGGGATATTCATGTTTGTATAATAGGATCTGAAAGCATGCCCATTCAAAACTGTTTATTACAGTATTTAATAGGAATGATCGAATTAGATCAAACAAGCGCCCAGTTATACCATAGCCCTGTAGCTTGCACAGAAGGCCAGTGTGCTGTATTCTGTCAAATGCTTTGGAGATATCAAGGGCAACTGCTCCAGCTTTGTCGTTCTTATCGAGAGCCTGGTATATATACTCTGTGATGGTCATTAGCCTATCAGCAGTAGACCTGGCAAATTAGAAGCCATACTGTTTGTCGGAGAAGAGACTGTGTTGAACAGCTTCAGCATTGATTATAGTCTTGAACACTTTGCCAAAAATTGGTAGGAGGCTGATGGGGCAATAATTAGAGATGTCTAAGGGTTTTCCAGAGTTCTTAAATACAGAAACCACAGAAGAGGATTTCCAGCAGGCAAGAAGCAGAAAGGCAGCATTTGGAGAGGACAGAGGAGAGTTCAGGGACACATTTCTTCATGATAATGATTGGGATTCCCTCACTGTTGCTTGCCTTACGGGGGTCAAGCTTTGAAATATGTTAGAGACTAGTGAGGGGGTAATGTAAACATCACTTAATTGAATCTCAGTTCTAGGTGGGAAGTCAGGTGCGGATACTCCAAACAAATCAAATGTGGAGTTAGTAGAGAATCTGTGATTAAAGCACTCGGTCTTGTTTACTGAAGCTGCGAGAACCTCAAATTTATTGATTAAAGGAGAAATTAAGGGCTTGCTGTTATTTAACACACTTTTGCAGAGCAGCCAATTGAATTTGTCAAATGTTATACGCTGCTTCATTCTGTCAACAAACAACTTAGCATCATTTTGCATCCTATTGCATTCATTATGAGCAGAGGTAAAAAAAGCATTTATTGTCAGATGCATTGCTTCGATAAAGCCAGAAGTGATTCCTGTGGTCAAGCAAGCAGTGAGAACCAGGGGGACGAATAAGGTTTAAGTCAGAAATTCCTGGCTGGGATGAAAGCATTGATGTCAGCTTTAACCCAAGTGGAAACTTTAGATGCACTCTTCAATGGGAAGACTAAAAACTTTCTTCCAAGGAACAGCACATAGAAAATTGTGCAACAATTCCCAGTCTGCTCTTTGGTCGCAGTAAGATATTCTGCTGGTTGGAGATTCCTGGGAGGAGGGGTAGTGAAGAGAGATATTAATGAAAACAGCATGATCAGAGTGGCCAAGAGAAAATAGAAAGTATGACACAAATATCCAAAAGCACATTGAAATAGTGGAAGCGCCTTTCAGAAACTAAGCATAAAATTAAGAAACAGGAAATTTTTATATTGGAAACAAAAATAAAATTTCTCAACTATTATGTAATATCAAAATTCTTATATGGGAGTAAATGTTGAATAATAATAACCTCACATATGAAGAAAAGACTTGAGACAACAGATGTTGTTCTACAGAAGGATGCTGAGAATACCATGGAGAGAATATGTAAACAACAAAAGTTTTAATGAAAATGGGAACAAAAAGAGTAGTTTTGCTTAGGATCAGAAAGAGATAAAATTTCTGGGATAAGAAGAAAATGAGGAAATATGGCTTGAAGAATTTGATACTCAAAGGACATAAGAATAGCAATATTAATACTAATAGTTAATATTACCATATATTAGCTATTGCTCTCCAAGGAAACATTTGGCATTCATTGACCAAACATCCATTACTGTTTTTAGTTGAAACTGTATAAGTTTTATTACAATTCTAATGCTCGCTTTTTTTTTAACTATAAACATTGAGGAAGAGTGAAGGTCGTTAAGATAATAGTGGTGTCAAGGATAAAAACATATTTTTGACACTCCAGTTTTTTTTTTCATGTTTGTCATCTTGTGCTTCTGAGTTCATCCATTTACACAAGCTCATTATGTATGCTAATGGTTGCTTCAATCTGATAGATGTCATGTATGGTGCCAAACCAGTTCAGAAATATTTAAACTGTCAGCTCTGTACAACCATCTTCTAAGATCAATGGTGAAAAAAGGCTTTGAGTAAGTGAAGTCTGAGAGTGTTGATTAGTTTGGCTTGTTTTATGGCATATCAACCACAGGGTCAATTAATGCTGAAGCATTAGTTCGTTCAAAAACGTATCTTTGTCGGAAAGATTTTTCGTTCAAAAATTTTTATGTATGTATTTTTTTTTTTTTTTTAATCATCTCACCCCAAGCAAGGCATTCCACTGCCACTATTGCGCATGGGGCTACAGAGGGGAAGGTAAAGAGAAGGAGTCGTTAGACATAGGGAATGTCAGGAGGAAGGTGACAGATGAGTAAGGATAGCGAGGATGAGGGTTAGGCAGATGGGAAGAGTGCTAGATAGAATGGGAGCAGGTTAGTGTGTTAGGAGGTGTCTATTGACCTTACATTTAAACTCCTGGAGATTGTAGCCGTCGGGGAAGCAATCGTTTGGAAGAGAATTCCACAGTCGGGAAGTGCGAGGAAAAAATAAGTCTGTTTTTATACTTTCCTATTGTTTTGATCCCCATTTGGAGGATTAAGTATTTCCCCATAGCTGGGACCCTAACAGGTGCTACCACCCTGGGTCAGGGTGGACCTGGGAAAAACAGCAATTAAGAGGTGGTTCCTCGCAACCTCAAACTCAGAGGCCTTGCTGCTAGATGCAGTTTCCCTTCATGCCCAGGACCTGAGAATCTTGACAAAGGTCATTCTTCTTTGAACATTATGGACTGGTGCTACAGAATAAGACAAAAAACTGTACATAATAGAAAACACATCACCTAAGGACTATCAACAGCAGCAAGAACTAAAATGGATAGCACATATAACTCAAAGAAAATAGACATAAACAAGATGCTGACATTCCACACAATTTCAAACAAAAGTTTAAGAAGGAAACCCCCATCAACACTGAAAAGAGTGAAGAGCAAAGGTAGTTAAAATAAAAACAATGACAGTGGGGGATAAACTTTTGACATACTTTTTTTTTCTTCAGGTATGAAGAGAACTATGATCACCTATGTCTTGAAGAGACGCGTCACATAACAGATCTTTAATGGAGAGAGGAGTTTTTTTTATTCTGTATACAAGAGACACACTATGGAGCCAATATTTTTTTTTTTTTTTTGAATAGCTAAATAAATACTCCTACCAGGTGTTTGTTTTACCTTTTTTTTTTCTTTGTAATAGTCTGCAACCCAAGTAGCGAGGTTCCACATAACAACCACAAAAGAGGCGGAGGAGGCTGATAAGAAAAATGAGTGATATGGGAAAATTTTGTCTTCTGTGTATATCTAATGCCTGCTGGTGTCACAAGCAGGGGAGAATCTGGGGAGAGGTAATTAGAAAACCAGATGATTCCACCCAAAATCTTATAACAGAAGATATTTAACCTTTCTTTCTCTCTTGTTCTTTCTAAAAAAAAAAATTTTTTTGCAACTCCACCATTTGCAAGAATCACACATACATAGTCTGTTCAGAAAGTATCCAACCATTTTCATGTAACTTGGTAACCAATCATTGTGCCTACATGAACATAAGCTCTCCTTTGAGTTACTCAGTTAGCAGTGAGATGCTATTGAATCTCTGCTGTATTTGTAATGACATCTCATGTTGTCACACTCTTAAATTGATCAACAATGACTACCGCCCAAAATCTGTCTTCCTCTGACTCCTTTTTTTTCTTCAAAGCTAAAATCACAGATCAATGAGAAATAATTTGAGACAGTGGATGAGATTAAGGAAAGTGCAATAAAGCAGCTGATGGTCATTCCGAAAGAGGACTTTGTAGAAAGTTTTGCAAAGTGGAAAGGACATTTGGCTAAATGTGTGAAGCTATACAGAGAGTACTTTAAACGGGGTCAAGGTGCCATTGTCCTAGAAAAGCTCATTTTTTCCTTAACATTAAATAAGATTTTTTTTTCTTGGCCTATGTTGTATACAGTCAAAAATAATTTTACTCTTCCAGGTGCCTTGCAGTCATCTACTGCGCTGTTAAATACAGTGTAACCCTGATATAAGAGAGTTGTCGGAACCGGATAAAAGTTCTTTTATATTCGGATTTGGTCTATTTTATATACATTACCACAGGCTCTACTTTATGACCAGAAGAAATCTCTCTTATATCCGGGTTATACTGTATATACCGCCATGCTAAATCTACTGATCACTGAGAATTTGTAATGTCTTAGGAATCATTGATTTATTACGATACTAATCCTAAGAAATTGCTTTAACACTGTCCAGGATAAGGTGCTGAAAAAGAGATGACTCAAATATTAAATATATTGATTCTTCTGAAATTTTAATCTCTTTAGAAAAAACATGCCCAAGAATTATAGCAGTGAATTTTATCACCTTTCTGAGAGAGCAATACAAATGCAGAAGGATGTACACTTACGTTTTGTAGGTTACACAAAAACATTTGGCAAAGTATGGCACAAGTATCTATTTGAACCGTTAGAACTAGATTCATTTAGAAAGAATGTTAGAATAATCCAGAATTGGTAAATGTTCGTTTTAGGTACCGACGGCTTTTCCCCCTTCAAATTTATCCAAAATAGCATTTCTGTGTAAATGTATATGCTGAACTCAAATCAACAATTAGTTATTGAAGAAACTTACCTTTTTTGCTTTGAAAGTCCATAAAAAAAAAAAAACGAACTATATCTCACACTTTTTCTCTCCCGTAATTCTCACGAAGTCATGTAATTAACTGTAGAATGATGTTCTACGTAGGCAGCAATTTTGGTCGGATTTCGTCCTTTACTGAAACTTCCGGCAATGTACTTCCCGTTTTGAGAGCAATAAGCGTAGAAATACAATAGCGCATTACTTTAATTTCCGGAAGTACACCGCCGGAAGAATGAGTAAATGAAGAAAAATAGACAAAAATTTTGCCAAAATTCATTCAAATGTGCAGTCCGTCATTCTGCAGTTAATTACATGACTTCGTGAGAGTTACGGGAGAGAAAAAGTGCAAGATATAGTTCGTTTTTTTATGGACATTTAGATAAAAAAAGGTAAGTTTCTTCAATAACTAACACTTGATTTGAGTTCAGCATATACATTTGCACAGAGATAATGCTATTTTGGATAAATTTGAAGGGGAAAAGCGATGGGATTTAAAATGAAAATTTACCCCAGAATTTATACTGGAAGCAAACTGCCTATATATGGATAGAAAATACAGACCTCAAATGTACTGGAACATTTTCTTCCACAACTCATTTCCAAAGATTTCTGATGAAGCTCAAATATAAATCGAAATCCTGTTGCTGTAGAGGTCGAATAAACCTGCGGAGAAGACACATCCTTGTCTCATGCTCTTTTTATTTATTGTGTAGCTATTCAATTCATTTTCTATCCATATATAGGCAGTTTGCTTCCAGTATAAATTCTGGGGTAAATTTTCATTTTAAATCCCATCGCTTTTCCCCTTCAAATTTATCCAAAATAGCATTATCTCTGTGCAAATGTATATGCTGAACTCAAATCAAGTGTTAGTTATTGAAGAAACTTACCTTTTTTTATCTAAATGTCCATAAAAAAAAAAACTATACCTTGCACTTTTTCTTTCCCGTAACTCTCATGAAGTCATGTAATTAACTGCAGAATGACGGACTGCACATTTGAATGAATTTTGGCAAAATTTTTGTCTATTTTTCTTCATTTACTCATACTTCCAACGATGTACTTCCGGAAATTAAAGTAATGCGCTATTCACTGATAGATTTATCAATCGCCCGGTTCACACTCCACCCACATCTATTGAACAGGTGAAGAGGCTCACCCTTGTTCCCTGTTTAGGATGTGGTTTCCAGCTTTCTCTTTTCCAATCTTTTCACTATTATGTAGCCCCTGCACATCAGTGGTGTTACCGCCTTGCTTGGGGTGATAAGATTAAAAAAAAAAAATATATGAAGTGGAATGATTATATTTAATCAAATGATTAGAATGCTAGTTTCATGTCAAGTTAGACAATTTTTCTTATTAGCATTCGTTTACTACGCAATGTTTCAGACTGCGAGTCAACATAAGATATTTATTCTCATGTTAATTTTTTGAGCCTACTCTTCCATGTTGGCTCACTGCATGTTGGAAGAGAGTATTCAGAAGATTCTCTTGCAGTAGGTTGCCATTTCTTTCTGCTGTAAACTGGTTGCCAACCAAGGCTATAAAACCCAGTCTGTCCTGCTATTGATCCATAGCTGGAGTGAGAAGAGATTGATTTATACCTTTGTATTTGCACATAAGTGATTGCTATGAATTAAACTGGTATTCAAACTCTGCTGTTAGATTTCTCATTTCAATCTGATATCCATTGCACAAGAATTTCAAACAGAAGCCTTTATTACAATCACTGAGGTATATTATCTCCATCCCTTGTGTAGAGCCTCTTCTGGTAGTCATGAGTTATCTCCCTCTAACCCTATAAATTACTTAAGGATACATGGCCCAGTGGATATAAACAACAGTCTTAATTGCTGTTGTTCCCAGATCCACTCTAACCTGGAGTGGTAGTCATTATGAGCAAATAACTTGCAAACAAAAGTTAAAACACAAGAAAATTATAAAAAATATATATATATGACCAACAAATTGAACAACAATATATTGGGTTGTCAGTACATTTTTTGTTGTTCATGTTCCAACTTATTGAGAGATATAATATGCTTACATTTCCAATTAGAGCAGACTTCAAACTATTTCTTGACTAGCAGTATAGCCCGGCGTTGCTCGGGTGTAATGAAAGCTTTAAGACTAATCCATTGTCCTGGAGCTCAGACTCTTTGGACGTTGGCATGAAAGGCTAAAAAGCAATAATTGTTTCCAGTTAAAGCAAAATCGTAGACTGAAAGAAAAATGAATAGATCTAAGTCAAATTTTGATTTCCTGCTATCGATATCAAGTAAGTTTTTTTCATCGTAAACTAAATTTTGAAGGCTAAATAAGTCCTCTGAGTAAATGGTATCATGGCTGAGACTAAGAACTACAATTATACCTACTTAGAGCCAAACCCAAAGCAAAAACTAAAATAAAAGGGCTGAAAAAAATACATACAGGCAGATAAACAGACACACAAACATATTGCCTTTTATTTATATATATATATATATATATAATCGATTTTCTGCATTATTGTAAGAACTGCAACCTTGAAACTTCTGAATATAGTTTCTTATGTCTTTGTCTATGAGTGTATCAAATTTGATTAAAATCGGACCACTCCTTCTATAACCCGATTTTCGATATTTATCAGAGGTACCTCAACACAAAACCTAGCTAAGAACACTCGCAGACGCTTATAGTAAAACTGTAAATTTTCAAGAAAATCGGTCCAACCATTTTGGAGTCTATAGGTAACGGACACACAAAGTTTCATTTATAAATAAGTTTAGATAGATAAAGTTTAAAATTACTTCATGTTAATTTTGCATCACTATGAAAATGGAAACTTATAATGTACATTTTAGACACTGGATGATTTTTTGAAAGAAAAATATTACCAACAATACATTCTTGAAGAAAAAATAACACATTTTCGAAGAAAAAAAATTCTCAACAAAACATTTTTGAATACAATACCAGAAGACATTTCCAATTTTCTAAAATAAAAACAAAAAATGTTCATTAAAATCTGACTAAATCAACCTTCTCACTATAACCGAACATTAAAAAAATACCTTAAAATCCTACCTTTTTTGGTATTAAATAACCCACAGAGGTTGATATGCCATTAAACAAAACTCAAACCAAATTTCTGGAAAAACAATCTTAAAATTGAAAGGAAAAAGGAGAGAAGTTGTGCAACAAAATAGTTCGTATTCAGTTGAATAAATATTTAATGGCACCATTTTGTTTTGCACTTTAATTTCCCTTAAAAATCAGCATGGCAACCCAATATATGTATAGTAAAATTACAACAATACATATAGCAAAATGACCAACAATATATTTCATCTATAGTTGAAGGCACACAATTGCATTCAAAATATTTAGATTTCGTCATTAAATAACCCACAGAGATTGATATGCCACTAAACAAAATCAACCAACCAATCCCGAACATTACAATCTTAACACTCAAGTCTAGGATCAATGGTTATTTTTTTTTTATTTATTAAAAATTAATGATACATTTTGAAGGCATACAATTGCCTTCAAACTATTTAGATTTCAGAATTAAATAACCTATAGAGGTTGATATACTGTTAAACAAAATCAACCAACTAAATCAAACAATACTAACCTAATGCTAGTATTTTCAATAATACCGGTAAAAACTAGTTGATTGAAAGTAAATTGGCTGAAAGATCATTGAAACAAACAAAAGTTAGATTATCTTCTTTTTGCAATGAGGACAAACAAACTAAATGTACTGATGTACTAATCAATGTTTTCTTCTATAATCAGTACAAATGCACTTTAAAAAAAACTATTTGTAGGTATTAAGTTTGGCAGATATGAACTAGAGGAGAAATGACATTACAAAAAAGATGTAAAGCTAATTGTATGAAAAATGCTGACTCACTTTCTTTAGATTATTTTATACTGAAAAATGATGAGTCTTGTGGGCTTTGTATTTAAAGGATTTTGGGAAGAGATGATTTTCTAAGGACAGTTTAGATATGGCACAAGGCTGAAAGTATGGGGCACCCAGCAAGGATTGAACTCATTACTCAGTTGTAAACATACTAGCATTACACATCAGTTTACCCAAAGGAATGTGGGAAGAATTTAACATTAATTTCTTGGGGGAAAAAAAAAAAAATGCATCAAGAGATTTTTTTTTCTCTTGTTCGCACTATTATTGTTTATGTTAATTTCATTATCCTTATTGCCATATTCTGAATGTTTTGGCGATTATACACTCTAATCTTTAAGTGACGAGAATTTTGGACCATTGTTCTATTTCCTTGAGTAATGCCACTTCCAGACGGATGTTTTACTAGTTTCCATTTAACACAACTCTGCTTTTGTTTGCCAGTGCTATAGCATTTATCCATTGGGCCTTGAGGACACATGATGCAGTGAATAATAGCATTGGTTGGGTCCAGTGACTTGATTCAGAGTTGTGAGTTCAGTATCTGGTGTTATCTGTCCAGAAGTGGCATGACTTATAGAACGAGAACGATCTACCCCAATGACCGAAATAAAGTGTTTGGTTCAAAATTCCAATGACCTGAAGAAGGTTAGAGGATGCAACAGCCAAAACATCATTAACACGGAAATAAACAAGGACAACAGTCCAAGCAACATAAATACCTCATCTCTGAAATATAGACAAATACCATTATTACCATATACTATATTTTATTGTTTTAAAAACCATTTTAAGAATTTTAATAAAACCAGGATGTGATGCGAGTGTAATAGACAGCAACTCAGAATGAAAAATCAAAAAATAAAGTTCCAATTCCAGTTGGGTTTGTTATATCACTTACACACAACTACCCTTGGAAAAGGTATGAACCCATCTCTTTTCGCTCCCCCCAAGAGCTATGGGTTGAATAACAAAACAAATTGAGTCCTATAACCTTGGTTGGCAACCAGTCTACTGCAAAATGAAAAAGTAAACTACTACAGGAAACTTTTCTCCCTAGTCAGTCATGAATTAAGAGACATGATTGCTAAAGTATACATTATGCATGCCCTAAAATATGAAACTGGATTTATAAATTCTCATTTACTTGAGAATTGAGAACTGAAGTATTAAACACCATTTATTGTAATTAAGCAGTTTAATAAACAAATAGTCTGTCACATTTTGTTAATTCTTAAGAAAAAAAGTATAAATCCTGATGCTTGGAAGCTATTTTAGTGAATTTATAGAGCGCACAACAGAATCAGGCCAGAGACAGGACAAGAACAGTGCGGTTTCGTCAAGGACACCGAAACAAGGAACATGATATTTATGTTTAGAATGTCATCAGAAAGGGAAACACAGATGCAGAAAAACGTGTACCTGTTTTTTTTATAGACTATACAAAGGCATTCGAGAAAGTATACCACAAAGGCTTGATAGAAATGCTCAGCAACCTAGACAGATTAATTAAAAATCTCTACTGCCTGCACGCAAACAGGAAATCAGTTCAGCAGATATACAAAGATAGAAAGGGGTGTAAGACAAGGATGGGTCTTCTCACCAGATCTATTCAACTCACACAGAGAGACAATTCTGTGAACCCTAGAAGTCATGCCAGGATTCATTATTGGGGACAAGTTGAACAATATAAGATACACAGATGATACAGTGCTGATAGCAGACATGGAAAAGAAACTACAAGGCCTTTTACAGAAAGCAGCTGAAGAAAATGAAAAGAAAGGACTACATATAAACTACAAGAAAACTGAATGCATGGTCATCAGTAAAAAGAGAGGCTCAAAATACATGACACTGAGATCCGAAGATGAATTGGCGTGGCAAAGGATGCATTCCAGAAGTTGAGTAGAGTATTGAGAGACAGGAAAATTTTGCTGGAAACAAAAAAGAGAGTACTGGATTGCTTTGTGATGTCTGCTCTTCAATATGGCAGTAAATGCTGGACAATCTCCTCAAAGATGAAGGAGGAGTCGTGGAACTCCTGTACTGACAATGAACTACACCAAGGGACACAAACTATCGGAAAAAAAAAGAAACCAATAAAAAGATGTCAAGAAGAGAAGTGGTAATGGCTAGACTCCGAATAGGACACACCCATATCACCCACTCATAGTTACTGAAAGGAGAACCAATCTGCATACCATGCCAAGAACCCTACACAGTACACCATATACTTACAAACTGCATAGCCCTTGAACAGATCTGACTAAAACACTATCAAGAAAATAATCTAAGGGATATTTTCAACATGTTTGACCCTAAAAATATTCTCAGATTCCTAAAAGAGATGAAACTATACAACAAGATATAGTCAAAAAGTTCCTCTGAATCATAAGTAACATTTAACTTCTACCCATCATACTCCAACAGCTAATGTTTTGGCATTAAATGACCCATAAAGAGTTGATTAAATAAAGCAGAGATTTGAGGCAACCAAAATGTGGTTCTACAGAAAGATGCTGCAAATACCATGGACCGAGCATGTAAGCAATGAGGAGGTTTTGGAGAGGATGGAAACAAAGGGGAAACTAATAATTAACATCAAGAAAAGACAGCTAAAGTTCCTAGGACATGTAATGAGGATAGAAGGCTTAGAGATCCTGATACTCACAGGTCAGCTAATGAGAAGCAATAGGCTTGAGTAAATGGATTTGGGAGGGGTAACAGGAAAAAGCGTGTTAAGTCATGAGGTATAGGAAGATGTGGAAGGCCATGATCACCTACATCCTGAAGGGACACAGCACATGGAAAATACTGTGTGAGCAATTAAAAGAAATGCCCAGAAAATTAATGTAATAGAAACTTTTTGATAAACTTCATGCTTGCCAAAAAAAATGACTTTCCCTTGACTCTGCTATTATTTTAACTAACTTCACTCTTTGTCTATATTTCTCAGATAAGGTATTGTAATTATTTACATCATTTACATTATTTAGACCGTTGTCCTCATCTTTGTTGCATCCTTGAGGACACATGGCCCAGTGAATAAGTGTTGGTTGGATCCAGTGACTTGACCCCAAGAGCTGTGAGTTCAATACCTGGCTACAGCAGTAGCAAACAAAAACTTAACTAAATTCTCTAAGACATCTGGGAGTTGCATGATTCATAGAATGAGAACAATCTACTCCAGTGATCAAATAAATAATTCAGTTCAAAATTCCAATCACCTAATGAAGGTTGAAGCATACAATGGATGAAGCATTGTGAATATGGCAACAAAGACAAGAACTACCTTCACTCCTCAGCCATGTTTGTTTTAAAAAAATGATAATGAGAATTGTAATAACATGTAAACATGAAAACGAATTTATACATTTCTTTTGTTGAGAATTTACAACAAAAATAATAAACACTATTCATTTTATTACATTTTTTATTTACAGTATTCATTGTTTATTTAAATAGTTGGCAAAACTGACTAAATGGTAATTGATTCAAACTTTATAAAATAATAATATGGATTTCTTTATAGTCATTTCATATATTTTCATAATTCAATAAATGTTTATAAATTTATGAATAAAAAATTTACGTTAATTTTTTTTATATTATTATTTTTTTTTTTTTTTTTTTAATCATATCACTCCGAGCAAGGTGGTAATGCCACTGATGCGCAGGGGGCTACATAAGCGTGAAGAGATTGGAAAAGAGAAAACCGGAAACCACATCCTAAACAGGAAACAAGGGATGAGCCTCTTCACCTGCTCAATAGATGTGGGTGAAGTGTGAACCGGGCGATAGTTTAGTCTAAATATAAAATTATTCTTGTAAATTAATAAAGTTTGATATCTTTGTTGTAAATTCTCAAGAACAAAAAATATGTATAAATTCAGTTTCATCATATGTTTAGGTTTTATTACAATTCTAATCATCGCTTTTAAAACAACATTGCTCAGGAGTGACCCGGATATAAGAGTTATATCCGGGTTTCTCTTTTATAAGAGTTTGGTCTATTTTATATACATTATCACAGGCCCAGAGAAAATATCTCTTATATCCGGGTTTCTCTGATATCTGGGTCATATTCAAATAGAGGAGTCAAGAGAAAAACTGCTCTTTTGACATAACATTTTTTTGACATGAATGTCCAAGAATGTCTAATTTTCCTTATTGTTTATTTGGCTCACCACACTTGCTATTTTTCAAATATTTTCTCAGCAACACAATTATTTTATTCCATTTATTTAACATATATGCTTTTTTTAATAAGAGGAAAAATTCCCCAACAGGGGGAGGCAACAAAATTGCTAGGTATACTACTACAATAGAGCAATAAATTTCATCAAGCAGGCACACAGTTATGTCAAAACATTTTATTCTTTTGATATTCAACGTTATGTAGAAACAATTGATTAAAATAACTTTTAACCACACTTTGCTGCTAATATTAGGTTGTCCCAAAAGTTCATAAACACTTGCGAAAAATTGAATTTCTATGCAATTTTGCGTTTATATTGTTATAGTGATCTTCATCTTTGTATTCCAGATGGCAATTGATAAAACTGAGCTGCGTGTTTTGATTCGTTACTTCTGGAAGCGAGGTCTTTCAACCAGAAAAGCTGCAGAAGATCGATTCAGCAAGAAAGCTATGTTGTGCGTTTGGAACTTTGAAGGAATCGTGCATTTTGAGTTGGTTCCGAATGGTCATGACATCAGTGCCGAACTTTACTGTCAGCAACTTGAGGTCAACGAAAAGTTGAAGCAAAAGTAACTGACTCTGATCAACCGAAAGCACACTTTGATGCAGCAGGACAATGCTAAGCCACACACCACCAGCAAGACCAAAGACAAGTTTGAAGAGCTGGACAACGTTGAGGTTCTGTCACATCCAGCCTACAGTCCTGACTGTGTTCCATCAGATTACGGCCTTTTCCGATCAATGCCACACTTTCTGAAGGGCCGCCGATTCGACTCGTTTGATGAAGTCGAGGAAGTGAGTCAAGTATTCTTTCATTCGAAGCTTGACCAGATCCGAAAGCTTGCAGATTGATGGCAGAAAGTCTTGGAAAATGATGCTCTTTATTTTGAGCAATAATTTTTATTGTTTTTGCAAGTAAAATTTCAATTTTTTGCAAGTGTTTTCTGGTAACCTTAGATTACTTGGCGAGTAAAATTTCAATTTTTTGTAAGTGTTTATGAACTTTTGGGACAACTTAATACCTTGTTATCAACTCGTGCAACAGATTATTTTGAGCAATTTGATTGATCGGTTGAATCATCAAAATTCCTCGCAGTAAGGCAAACAAAAACACACTTTACATTTGATCGCCTGTGAATGTAAACAGGACAAACAACAGATGTTGAAATACAACATTCTCAGAGACTTATCTAATCACACTGATATTGTTATATACAATGAATTAGTGTGTGTTTGACTGACAAATAGGTTAACAATACAAAAAAAAATGACAAGCCAAGGGAAAAATGCTGTGATTAGCACAAGGAACTGAAAGTCATAAGGATTGTATTTTGTATGTAAGATTTTTGATTGGCCGATCATAGATTTTTTTTTTTTTTTTTTGTGGGGGATCATAGTCAGTATGAACTCCAGGATCATTTCTTTACTATGTGCTTCACCAAAGTTACATACGGGTTTTCAAATTCAGAGTTGGACTTTTCCTCCACTGATTTTCAATCAAAGCTACAAAACTCAGACTGCCCTACCATTTTACCCATAGTTGTAGGTTTTGAATTTAGAATTGTACTTCTCCTAGATCAGTTGACATGCAAAGATACGACTTGGTATGTCTTGTTATTTACTGTAGCAGAGAAGAGGGATTCATATCTTTCCCAAGGGTATTAGCATGTAAGTGAATGTAATAAACCCAACTGGAATTTGAACTCAGCTCTCCAATTCCTCAATCCAAGCTGCTATCCATTACTTCACACAGAAATGCAGACTAATAACAAACTCCTTGAAACTGTTTAATAAACTGGTCACAAACATTTGAGGCAATAAACACTACAGACGGTTTCTATACTTAGTCCTCATAAAATTTTCTTTGTGATTTTCAGTGAAACATGTATAAAAGATTGCAAATAATATATATAAGAGAGAATATTTCAACAAAGTTGTTAAACTTTCTGAAATGTATATGATGTTGGATATATCTAAATAATACTCACTACTGAATTAAGTACATTAACAAGCAGCATTTTCAGAACATCTCATTGTAATTGAAGCACTTTATATAAAACAATCTGAAGCAAGCCTCCACATTACCCTACTTGAAAACAATAGTGTGTTTGTCTTTTAATGTCATCCCTAACATGGAATTACAACTACTTGTATCCTTCATTGCTTAGAATAATTACTACTCTGAAACAATAGAACGGAATTCAAAATATAAACACTGAAAAATATACTATGAATTAACCCCTTAAAAATAGCTAATGAATTATCCAAAAGTGTTTTACAGGATTTGGCATGCTGGCTTTCTGTACAAGCTACTGCACTATAGTATTTTTTTTAATCCAATCATTCCTATCAAGTTGTGTAATGAAGATTTTATTGGACAGGCATACTTCTAGATCCTATCATACAAATGCAAGTGTTTTTCAAGGCTCTATCCTAAGTCCTACACTTTTTCTGATCTTCATCAATGATCTTCCTGATGTAATCAGTTCCTAAGTAGGTTTACTCTTGTCTAAATACGAAATCTGCCAAGGCTGACAAAGCCAACTTTGCTGATCTTGAAAAAGACCTCCAATCTGTGGACTGGGGTAAGAAATGGCTTGTAAATTTTAATGCTTCCAAAACAAAGCTGCTCTCCTCTAACAACCATATCTAAATCTAAACTTATTTATAAATGGAACTTTGTATGTGTGTGTTTCTGTTACCTAGAGGCTCTGAAATGGCTGAACCGATTTTCTTGAAAATTTACACAGTTGTACTATAATCGTCTGCGAGTGTTCTTAGCTAGGTTTTGTGTCGAGGTACACCTGATAAATATCAAATCGAAAAAAATCGGGTTATAGAAGGTGTGGTCCAATTTTAAACAAATTTGATAGACAAAGACATAAGAAACGATATTCAGAAGTTTCAAGGTTGCAGTTCTTACAATAGTGCAGAAAATCAATAATATATATAAATAAAAGGCAAGATGTTTGTGTGTCTGTTTATCTGCCTGTATGTATTTTTTTTTTTTCAGCCCTTTTATTTTAGTTCTTGCTTCAGGTTTGGCTCTAAGTAGGTATAATTGTAGTTCTTAGTCTCAGCCATGATACCATTTACTCAGAGGACTTATTTAGCCTTCAAAATTCAGTTTACGATGAAAAAAACTTATTTGATATTGATACCAGGAAATCAAAATTTGACTTGCATCCATTCATTTTTCTTTCAGTCTACGGTTTTGCTTTAACTGGAAACAACTATTGCTTTTTAGTCTTTCGTGCCAACGTCCAAAGAGTCTGAGCTCCAGGACCATAGATTAGTTTTAAAGCTTTCATTGCACCTGAGCAACACCAGGGCTATACTGCTAGTATATATATATATATATATATATATATATAAACTTTCTTACCTACCATCAGCATAGATGTGTCATCCATACTAATGGAAAATAACAAGGTCTCCCAGAAAGCAACACACTATGCCTCCTTGGCCTCACTCTCCCAGCCAACCTCAAGTGGAATGACTACATCAAACCAATAGATATGTCTACCACTAGGTTGGGTCACTGTCTGGCCAGGAATATTTTTCTTGTCAGAATCCATTTTGCACTTTTATAAATCTACCATTTATGTGTATATTGAATACTGTTGCTATATCTGATCGGGTGCTCGTGCTATTCATCTTGAGGTTCCAAAAGAAGGATTTGCAAGATCCTCAATCCTGATTTAGCAGCTTACCTTCAGTCACTTTCTCACCAACGGGGTGTGGCTTTTCTTTGTCTATTCTACAAATACTTTTATGGCTTCTGCTTTGACAAGCTCCTTTTCTCTGGTCTCCCAATCACATGAATTCACTTGTGCTACTAGATTGGCAACTAAGTCTCACCCTTTTACTATCAAAATAATCAAATGTAATTGTCACTTCTACTCTTCAGGTTCTTTTCTCGCACTTTCTGTCTATGTGACTTCTTTCTTTGTAGCTATCAGGGATGCAATTATAATCTTCAAAAGTGCCATCTTTCACTTATTCTTTCTTCGACATCCTCTGTACCTTTTTTTCTTTTTCTCTCACTTTAACTCCCTGCACACCAGTAGTAGTACTGCTTTGCTTGATGTGAAACAATTATAAAAATAAATATATATATATATATATATATATATATATATATATATATATATTTTGATTAAAACTTTGTTTAGACTAAAGGTAATTCGTGGTCGAGTGGTCTAAGACATTGCCAGATCAAATGGTAGCTTCCCCTATGTAAATAGAGGTCGCAGGTTCGAATCCTGCCAAATGACACACATTTTCGTAATAAAAATTTATCGTAAATAATCAGGCCAGTAGATATAAATATGTAATACTGTTTAAATTAAAAACAGAATATCTACTTAAATACAAGTATTGATAAAAAATGTTCAAACAATTCATTTCAAATTGTCGGTTGTTTATAACCAAGTTTCGTTAAAATTCGTTAATTTCCATAACATGTTTATATATACATATATATATATATATGCAAATAAAAACAGTATTAATATTTTCTACAAAAACTAAATGCAGAGCAATTATAAGCAGGGCAAATAATCATTTTGAAATATCATTAAAAAATCTGCAAATCTGACTTAAAAATTAAATTATCTATTATACAAAATTTAAAACTGCTAGAAACGTTCTGACAAAGGGCTTTGTGGTTGCATGAGACCGAACTAAAGCTTTTTGGGAGAAATGATAAGTCGCATGTCTAGCAAGCTCCTAATACAGCTTTTGATTAGAAGAATTTAGTGCCAGCAGTAAAACATGGCAGTAGAAGCATTATGATGGGGTGGGGGGCTTTGTAGCAGCTGGAACAGGCAAAACAGTACCCATTGAAAACAAAATGGACTTTACAAGATATCAAACAATTTTGGTCGAATGTGTCTTGTCCTTGGCTTGAAAAGGTGAATCTAATACCCATGGGATGGATAGAGGAAAAGAAAGATGAGGTAAAAGTGTGAGACATACTTGATGGGCTTGAGCAAATGGAAGTCCATGATCACCTACGTTCTAAAGGAGACAGCACATAAAGAAGAATGGATCTTCCAACAGGACAATGATCAAAAGCATCAAAGCAAATCCATAAAAAATGGCGCCAACAAAAGAAATCTGTGGATCAAGTTAAAGAAAGCAGCATACGCAAGAAACCGAGTTAATTCTGAGTGATTTCTGGAAGTTTTGCTAAGAAGAAAAATGGTCAAAAATTGACACTCACTACTGCCAGAAATTTCAACTTCTTCAAAATTATAGAAAAAGACAGGTCAGCATCATGACCACAAAAGAAGTCACAAAATATTGAATGTTTGGCTTCACTTTTTGCACTTCTTAATTTTTAATTATTTTTATTCCAGCTTGATAAAAATATTTGAAAATGGTTGTAATTCATTTAAAAAAATTTTTTAATAAATATATAGTTTCATTAAGATTTGTTGATTATCTAGAAAAAAAAGACTTTTTTTTTTTTTTTTTTAACCACTCCCTGAAAGGTTCACTTACTTTTACACAGCACTGTGTATTTCGGGTATGATATATTTATGGGTGGATGTGCATTGTGGTGCAGTGGTTATTGGCTCGGAACAAGAAATCAAGGAGCCGAGTTTGAATTTTAGTTGAATTCGTTTCATTCACTTATGCACAAATACCTTTGGGAAAGGTATTAATCCATCTCTTCCCTCCAGTTACGAGTTAAATAACAGGATAGATTGGATTCTATAGCTTTGGCTGGCAACCAGTCTACCATAAAAAGTAATGGCAACCTACTGTAGGATAACCTTCTGCCCAGTCATGTCTCTTTTGAGACATGATCACCCAAGCGTATATCACATATGGCACTTAACTGACTGATATTTATGAGTAAAAGTGCTCAATATTTAAGACAGAACTTCTATAAATATAAGAATGGATCTTTATGATAGCACCAAGTAACAAGTCTGTTTTATATTTAAATGCGATCTTCATGGCTTGAAGATTGCTTAGGCATGAACCAGACCCATCACTCATTGTTGACCTCAGCGTTTATTTCATATATATATATATATATATATATATATATATAAGGTCTGCAAAAATGGGACTGTTAATGGATGATGACAATATACTTTTTATGTGGTATTTATAGCAGTGTCTGACTTCCTCACTGAAGTTAACCTGAGCAGGTTGATTTTGAAATTGCGGTATTGCACTAAATTTGAAAGTTGGGGTTTGACATGATAAATAATGACACAAAATAATTTTTTCTAATACCTTATGTTTTTTGAGGAGAAGGGTTTGAAGTTTATTTAGATTTAAAATCATGCTATAGGGATATCATTCTTGTGATCAGTGAAAGTCTTATAGCACGACCTTATAAGATTTATAATTTACTGAAGCTTTTCAAATTTTACATGGACAAGATGCAGGGCAAAAGCACAGTATCAAGACCTTCATTTATTTCAAAGGGAAATTATACTGAACAATTTAATGCAGTTGCTTTAGTGGGATTTTCAATAAAGAATGCAAATATAAAATATTTAGCCTTATAATTTGTGTCCAGCAGTATTATGATGTTAGATATACTTTTATATATTTTTTGTTTTTATTAATTATGATCTCACAAATTTTTATTGAATAGCCTTTTTGTAATATTTTACAATTTATTTTACACAGTTTTTATAAAATACAGTAAAAAAAAAAATTGTATATTTTGCTTGTGGTGATTCATACTTGGTTTTAATATATATTCTATTCAATGTATCTAATATAAAAAATATCAACTTTAATTGGATCTATTCTTGAAATATTAAAGAGTCATTTTGTAAGCAAAAACTTATGAAAAACTTATGAAAATTAGGTATTTCTGCATCTTTTTGAAATGATCTTTAAAACTAAATGTTTTAAAAATTGGTAAAAAGCTATGGACCTAATTTTTGAAGTCAGCATTTATCACAGACTATAGCTTTGACCCATCTGCATAGCCATAAGCACAACTAATTTCTCCAGATTTATCTTACCCAATTTTTTTTTTAATCATTTCACCCCAAGCAAGGCATTCCACTGCCCTATTGCGCATGGAACTACATAGGGGAAGGTAAAGAGGAGGAGTGGTTAGGTGTAGGAAATGTCAGAAGGAAGGTGATAGATGGGTAAGGATACCGAGGATGAGGGATGGGCAGATGGGAAGAGTGTTTGAAAGAATGGGAGCGAGTTAGTGTGTTAGGAGGTGTCTATTGACCTTACATTTAAACTCCTGGAGATTGTAGCCATCAGGGAAGCAATCATGTGGAAGGGAATTCCACAGTCAGGAAGTGCGAGAAAAGAAACTGTTGGAGTAGAAGTTGCGGTTGCATTTTATCGGTTTCACTGTAAAAGGGTGGGATCTAGTTGCTAATCTAGTTTCTCATGCAAATTCATATCTAGGGGGCAGCAGTGATCTAAGTTCATAACTCTGGATTAACTCAACATTTGAAATCTTAGAATTACCACTGCACAATCCAATCAAATAATAGATTCTTGTCTTGTCTTTGTGGGAATCTCTTTGGGCTGAAGAATTAGTGTAAATGATACAATTTATAGGTCATTTGTACATATTTCAGGTTATATTTAGCTTCTAATGTAATAATTCATATTTATTTCTAATAATTTAGCATATTTCAATTTGTACCTCGCAATTCATTTTGTATATAATTTTAATCAAACAAATGTATTTTCTGATACCTGTACAGTTTAGTGTTAAATTAGTTTAACAGTGTAAATAGTCAATGCAATAGTTGTCTTAACCTGTTACATAAAGTCATAATTGATTAACAACTTAACAGACATTTTTACATACATACATGATAAAGTAAAAAAAAAAAACAAAATAGGAAAAATATCTCAATCTAGGCGGATGTGCATTGTGGTGCAGTGGATATCAGCTCGAAACGAGAAATCAGGGAGCAGAGTTCAAATTCCAGTTGAATTCATTGCATTCACTTACACGCAAATACCTTTGGGAAAGGTATTAATCCATCTCTTCCTTCCAGTTATGGGTTAAATAACAGGACAGATTGGGCTCTATAGCCTTGGATGGCAATGGCAACCTACCGCGGGATAATCGTCTGCCCAGTCAGTCATGTTTCAAAAGAGACATGATCGCCCAAAGTGTGTATCACATATGGCACTTAACTGACTGACTGAATATAATAGTTGGAATCATGATTAAGGGTGCTACTGGTCATAAAGTGGAGGATCCATTTTCTATTGTTATGAAGTAATAAACCAATCCCCCACTAATTACTACGTAATAATATAATACATCTCTTCTCCCTCCAGTTATGGGTTAAATAGGACAGATTGAGTTCTATAGCCTTATAGCCTTGGTCGGCAACCAGTCTACTGCAGAAAGCAATGGCAAACTACTGCAGGATAATCTTCTGCCCAGTCAGTTATGTCTCGAAAGAGACATGATCGCCCAAATATGTATCACATATGGCACTTAACTGACTTAATGGTTAAGAAATGTCGTTTTTTTTATTAAATCTCGGTGTGGTGTAAGCTCTGATCACATAAAAGCTCCGAACAAGCAGATACATCCTATTGGCATCTTGCAAAGAAAAGTACTTACCACTCAAATGGGGCTTCCCCTAATCTCGTTTTAATAGATTTGCTTCAAACGTTTTAACTTGCTATTCAGATATTAGTTAATATCTCTCACTTTTCTATTCGGAAACACTTTAACAAATGCAACACAAACTTTGAAGAAATATTTATTCACCAATGATCGCCCAAGTGTGTATCACAGATGGCACTTAACTGATCTCAATCTAGCAAGATTCACTTTTATCAAAGCTTCTTCAGAGATCAGGGTAAGTAAGACAGTATACTAATATGTTGTGATTTCAATTCATTTATCTAAAATACTTTCATATATCAATTTCTAATGGTAACTAACAAAAACATTGCTGCCATTGTTTTCAAAGTTGTAATAAATGAGTTAAATATGACCCAAGTTTTCTTGTACATGTTGACATTATTATTTTGACATGTCTCATCTCAGTACTGCATTTTGTGACACAATGGCACATTGTTACTTTCAGTCTGGCTTTCATCAATCTGTACCCGAAGACCTTATTAAACAAAAAGCAATATTCCAAATTCAGTAACCAGATACTGTAGTTAATTTATATTAGTGTACCAATTCATGTCCCAGTCACTATAAATATATGTACCTTCACACACACACACACACACACACACACACATACACGGGGAGATTCATTCAGGATTTATTTATCAACAAGGCAATGACCCTAAACATACTTCAAACCTTTGTAAGAATTATTTATCTTAAGAGGAAGGAAGGCTTTGGAATATATGTACCTTCACACACACGAGGAGATATTTATCTCATATATATATATATATATATATATATATATATATATATGAGAGAGATAGATAGAATGTATGAATACACAGAAACAAATTTTCTGACAAACACAGTTGTACAACGTTAGATAAGTTCAGACATACATAACACATGCCAATACACAAAAACAATTGAAGAGATGAATGCATATACACACATATGCAAATATTCATACTCACACGTGTAAATATCTGTAACAAAACAAAATTATATACAGAGAATGCGCATATAGAGAGAGAGATATACACACAACTGCATGTCATTAATTTTCAGGGTTTTGAACAAAAAACAAAAGTTTAAGTTTCGGTTAAGCTTTTTTTTTTTCTTTTTTTTTTTACATTCACACAAATACCCCTTGGAAAAACATGAATCCTTCTCTCCACCCACCTATGTCTTAAATAGCAAAGCAAACTCATCTCTCTAGCCATGGTTGGCACCAAATCTAAGAGAAGACAAATTAAAGCCTTTGGCAAAACACATCTGTAGTGGTGTTCTAGTGATAAGTTGATCTTGTCTGAATGTTTTTTTTATGTGTATCTAATCTAATCTAAACTTATTTATAAATGGAACTTTGTGTGTGTGTCCCCATTACCTATAGACTCTGAAACAGCTGAACCGATTTTCTTGAAAATTTACACAATTGTACTATAAACGTCTGCGAGTGTTCTTAGTTAGGTTTTGTGTTGAGGTACCCCCAATAAATATCGATATTTTTTTTTTTTTAATATATATATATATATATATATATATATATATATATAAAGCAAGATGTTTGTGTGTGTCTGTTTATCTGCCTGTATGTCTGTATTTTTTTCAGCCCTTTTATTTTAGTTTTTGCTTCGGGTTTGGCTCTAATTAGGTGTAATTGTAGTTCTTAGGCTTAGCCATGATACCATTTACTCAGAGGACTTATTTAGCCTTCAAAATTCAGTTTACAATGAAAAAACTTATTTTATATCGATACCAGGGAATCAAAATTTAACTTAGATCCATTCATTTTTCTTTCAGTCTACGGTTTTGCTTTAACTGGAAAAAACTATTGCTTTTTAGTCTTTCGTGCCAACGTCCAAAGAGTCTGAGCTCCAGGACCATAGATTAGTTTTAAAGCTTTCATTACACCCGAGCAATGCCAGTACAGAAATATCTTCCTCCTCTAGCAGTTGAAAAATGAAGAGGGAGAAAGCTTTTTATTTTTTTTTCTTCAATTAGTGGTAAAATGCTTGTTCTAATGCCTCATGAGAGTATTCTATATTTATTTAACAATTTTTTTACAGTCTAATTTTTTTCTGTATTTTTATTGCTTAATTCCAAAGTATTACATATTCAGCTAATAGAGAATTTATTTGTTGCTATCACTACATATCCCTAGACATGGATAGCGGTAAAAAAAAAAAAAAAAGGAATTGGAAGGGAGTTCCACAGTTAGGAAGTGCGAGAAAAGAACCGCTAGAGCAGAAGTGGGAGTTGCAGCTACCTAGTTCAACTTTAAAATGGTGGGACTTAATTGCCAATCTAGTAACATGAATTCATGTAGTCTGGGCACCAGGAAAAAAGCTCATGCAAACAGTTGCCATGAAGATATTTGAAAAACAGACAAAAGACACACCCTTTGTTCTATAAATACTTTCAAGGCTTTTGCTCCAATGAACTTAAGTCACTGGTGCCTCTGCAACAGGTGTTTACACATGCAACAAGACTGGCAACTGGGTCTCACCCATTCACAGTTAGATCAACCAAATGCAGACGACAATTCTACTCCTGCAGCTTCTTTTCTCACACTTCCTGCCTGTGGAACTCTCTTCCATATTCTTGCTTTCCTGACGGCTACAACCTCCAGGAATTTCAATGCAATGTCAATACTCATCTCTTAACTACTTGACCCTAGTTCTTTCTTCACCACCCTGTATATCCTTTCCTTTGTCATCACACTTGTATTCCCATCCTTCTCTTGCTCCTTTCTAATTGGTTCGTCTTTCTTTTCACTTTCTTCTACCTAATCTTTTTACTCTTATGTAGCCCTCTGCGCATCAGTGGCATTACCGCCTTGCTTGAGGTGATACAATTTAAAAAACAAAAACAAAAAAACATTGCGAGAAAGTGACTAGAGACAAAATGCCTGGTCAGGATGAGTTGTGTTGCAAACTCTTCTCTGGATTTTGTCAAAAATCTTGAGATGCACAGTAGGAGCACCAGACCAGATATGACAACAGTATTCAATACACAAGTGAGTGGTAGATTTATAAATGTGCAAAATGAATTCTGACAAGAAAATATTTTTGCCATAACACAGTAAACCAGCTTTCTTCACAGCTAAAGTAGCAATTAACTTTACATAGTCGGTCTCTTATGTTAGTGGAGAATATGAGGCTAAGAAAGCATAGTGTGTTGCGCTCATGGAGCTTAGCATCATCAATACTGATGGGAGACAGAAAATTTTTTCTGTGGTGATTAAATAAAAACAGTTTTGTTTTGGTGATGATAAAATTTACAAGCCATTTCTTGCACCAGTTAACCACTGACTGAAGGCCCTTTCCAAGAGTAGTTGCCAGGTTTTCTATGTTTGTTCTAGTAATTTATTTATTGATATCACTACACATCCTATACATCCATGAAAAGGATAATGGAGGCTGAAATAACTATGATCATGACCATAGTAGATGAGAAAGGTAAGGTAGTATCTTGCAATTATCTTGCAAGAAAAGAGACAATTGAGAAGAGAGGTCATGGAAAATGTAACACTCAGAGGAGACATTGAAGAAAGGAAAGGCAGAGAGAAACACCAAGTAACCTACCTAAGGAGTTTGGATGAATGAATGGTAGATCAAAAACGAAGAGGGATAATATAGTCTCAAGTGTTACTTACAACTATAAGTGGTAA
Source organism: Ascarosepion bandense (assembly GCA_037127315.1). Taxonomy (NCBI): domain Eukaryota; kingdom Metazoa; phylum Mollusca; class Cephalopoda; order Sepiida; family Sepiidae; genus Ascarosepion; species Ascarosepion bandense. Next base: position 1,434,799 of record JBBBDQ010002280.1, read on the forward strand.
GAAGTTGTGGAGAGCCATGATATGCCCATGTCCTGAAGGAACATGGCACATCAAATTTAGACTATAACTCCTTTCTCTCCACCTTTGCAATTGTTATCACACCTGTGTTCCCATCCTTCTCTTGCTCCTTTCAAATTGGTTCGTCTTTCTCTTCACTCTCTCCTATCTAATCTTTTTACTCTTATGTAGCCCCCTGCACATCAGTGGTGTTACTGCCTTGCTCGGGGTGATATGATTTTAAAAAAATAAACAAAAAGAAAACAACAACAAACATATCTAATGTAAACTTTTAAGATGTGAACAAAAATAAAACTAGTTTTGTGAATTTCAAAGCAACAAACATTGGTATTTATGTAGATATATAGTGTATTTATTTGTGTGTGTGTGTGTGTGTGTGTGTGTGTGTATATATATATATATATATATATATATATAATGTAAACATGTTACAGAAATTAACGAATCTTAACGAAACTTGGTTATAAGCAACCGACAATTTGTAATGAATTATTTTCTAACATTATTTTTACCGATACTCATATTTAAGTAGATATTCTGTTTTTAATTAAACAGTATTTTATATTTATATCTACCAGCCTGATTATTTCACGATAATATTTTCATAATAAAAATTTATCATGAAATAATCAGGCCGGTAAATATAAATATAAAATACTGTTTAATTAAAAACAGAATATCTACTTAAATACGAGTATCGGTAAAAATAATGTTCAAAAATAATTCATTACACACACACACACACACACACATATATATATGACTCTAAAGCATTAAATTGTGATGATGCTTAGTGCCAAGATTGCTGTTTTTTCAGTGGTTTACTGGTAGAAAGACATTTTCGGCAATCAGGGTTTTTTTTTTTTTTTTTTTTTTTTTTTTTGTCAGCATAACTCTGCTCAGTTAAGTGAGAAATTACTCCACACTATATATATAGTACTGTGCAAAAGTATTAGGACAAGAACTATTTCATCTTTTATGAGGCATCAAAATAATTGCGACAATTTACCAATCGCACCTAGTATATATATATATATACAGTACTGTGCAAAAGTATTAGGACAAGAACTATTTCATCTTTTATGAGGCATCAAAATAATTGCGACAATTTACCAATCGCACCTAGTATATATACAGTACTGTGCAAAAGTATTAGGACAAGAACTATTTCATCTTTTATGAGGCATCAAAATAATTGCGACAATTTACCAATCGCACCTAGTATATATACAGTACTGTGCAAAAGTATTAGGACAAAAACTATTTTATCTTTTATGAAGCATCAAAATAAAGTTTAAAATCACCCCTGTCCTAACACTTTTACACACTTATCCACCATCATTTCCCATCTAGGATATGTTTAATAAGACAAGGATTTATTTATCAACAAGGCAATGAGCCTAAACATACTTCAAACCTTTGTAAGAATTATTTATTTTAAGAGGAAGGAAAACTTCGGAATTTGAATCCCACTCGTCCCAAAGCTCTGATCTCAATTCTATTAAACATCTATGGAATATCTTGGATAAAAAAATTGTAAATCTAATGTTACTTCGCAAGACACACTTTGGGAACAAATACAAGCTGCTTGGCAGGAGATACCATTAGATACATTGAAGAAACCTGTTATATAAATGCCTGACAGAATGAAAGCTGTGATCAAAACAAAAGGCTATTATACTAAATATTAAATTCATTTAGTAACAAGTATTTTTTTTATTGTTAAAGCATTTGAGTAAATCAAATAAAATTACTTTCATGAAATTGTTTATTTTCTGTCAATATGCCTCATAAAAGATAAAATAGTTCTTGTCCTAATACTGTTGCACAGTACTATATATATATATATATATATATATATATATATATATAGAGAGAGAGAGAGTATTCACATAAATAGTCACACGCATATTAAGTTGTAATAATGCTTACTGCTAAGATTGTGGTTTTATCAGTGGTTTACTGATAAGATATTTTGGCAAACAGTTTATTTTGTAAAGTGCTTGATAGCGAGATAGTGTTTATAGGATTAATGTGGAGAAGTTTGTCATTTAACTGAGCATGTCAGCATGACTCTGCTCAGTTAAGTGATATATACATATATATATATATATATATATATATTCATTCATCATTTTATGAATCCCTTGACTACTTCCATCAGTTGACAGATAAAGGCAGAAGAAACAGACAACCACATGCAGGATAATTCATTAGCAGTGGCTCTCGGTATTTTCAGCATTGTGATGTCCATCCACTCTTCGATGCTGTTTGACCAACTTTTGCATTGCCCTCCCAGCTTGAGTCTGCCTTCAATTGTGCCTTGTATGATGGCTTTGAAGAAGGTGTTATGCTGTTTGATGTTGCCAACCATGTCATTTTCTGACTCTTAAAAGTTTGAAAAGGTTTTCTAGTAAGTTTAAAAGTCTCGTAGAACAACAGGAATTTCTCCTCGCCACTTTTAAGAGTCAGAAAATGACATGGTTGGCAACATCAAACAGCATAACACCTTCTTCAAAGCCATCATACAAGGCACAATTGAAGGCAGACTCAAGCTGGGAGGGCAATGCAAAAGTTGGTCAAACAGCATCGAAGAGTGGATGGACATCACAATGCTGAAAATACCGAGAGCCACTGCTAATGAATTATCCTGCATGTGGTTGTCTGTTTCTTCTGCCTTTATCTGCCAACTGATGGAAGTAGTCAAGGGATTCATAAAATGATGAAAATGAAACAAAGAAATTATTTAACCCATGGTGTGTATATATATATATATATATATATATATATATATATATATATAAATAAAGAGAGAGAAAGAAATGGCATATTCTTTGTTGTAAATAAAGTCTGAAAGAGTTCTTATCTAAATATTTTAAAATAAAAACTGACATATTAAAATCAAAATCTCATATCATCCAGTTCACACTCCTCTTCAATCTTCTGAACAGGAATACAACTTTATCCCTTGTTTCCTGTTTAGTGTCGGATTCCTGTTACTTATAAAGTTTCAATACAGCTAACATCTGTATTGTCAGGTTCACACACCTCCACATTCCTTTGAACAGAAGTAGAGGTTTGTCACTTGTTTCTAGCTCCTTCTTAACTCTACAGTACTGTGCAAATATATATATATATATATATATTTTAATTCAGATACTTCAATCCAAGGGAAAAAAGCAGGAAGGTAAATTCCAAAAAACCCGATCCTAATTAATATTAAAAATTTATTTTAATATTAAAAAATGATACAGGAAGAGAGCTCCATGTAATAAAATATTACAGAGCAAATATATGTTAAAAAAGGATTAATTCAAAGATGTTGAATGGCCATTTCGATATGAAGATCCCCACGGGGGACGACACATCACCTCAGCAACAGAAAAATCCTTTCAGAAACTGGAGAAAAATTAGTCTACTTTTCCTTTTTAAATAGATTGCAAAGAAATTAAAAAATAAATATTAAATAAAATAAAAATAAAGAAAACGAAAAAGAAAAAGATAGAATAAAATCAAATAAATAAGAAAAGAAAAAATTGACAATGTCTGGGTTTGCAAAAAAAAAAAAGGAGAATGTAACTAAAAATTAACAGACAGCCATGTTAAAACACGGAAAAAAGGTGGTAAGAGAGATAAAAGAAGGAAGGGAGGGAAAAAGAAAGAAATGAAAGAAAAAAGTTTTTGTAAATATTACAGACGCTGGACAAATTCAAAAACCTAATTTCCCCAAAACGTTGAAGTATTAGAAAAAGGCCTTTCTTCATATCGAAATGGCCATTCAACATCTTTGACTTAATCCTTTTTTAATATATATATATATATATATATATATATATATAGTACTGTGCAAAAGTATTAGAACAAGAACTATTTTATCTTTCATGAGGCACTAGCAGTATAACCCAATGTTGCTTGGGTGTAATGAAAGTTTTAAAACTAATCCATGGTCCTGGAGCTCAGACTCTTTGGACGTTGGCACGAAAGACTAAAAAGCAATAGTTATATCCAGTTAAAGCAAAACCGCAGACTGAAAGAAAAATGAATGGATATAAGTCAAATTTTGATTTCCTGCTATCGATATCAAATAAGTTTTTCCATCGTAAACTGAATTTTGAAGGCTAAATAAGTCCTCTGAGTAAATGGTATCATGGCTGAGACTAAGAACTACAATTATACCTACTTAGAGCCTAACCTGAAGCAAAAACTAAAATAAAAGAGCAGAAAAAATAGACATACAGGTAGATAAACAGACACACACACAAACATCTTGCCTTTTATACATATATTATCGATTTTCTACACTATTGTAAGAACTGCAACCTTGAAACTTCTGAATATAGTTTCTTATGTCTTTGTTTATGAGTGTATCAAATTTGATTAAAATCAGACCACTCCTTCTATAACCAAATTTTTTCAATTATCTATTTTCAATATTTATCGGGGGTACCTCGACACAAAACCTAGCTAAGAACACTCGCAGACACTTGTAGTACAACTGTGTAAATTTTCAAGAAAATCGGTTCAGCCGTTTCAGAGTATATAGGTAATGGACACACACACACACACACACACAAATTTCCATTTATAAATAAGTTTAGATTAGATTAAAATAAAGTTTAAAATCACCCATGTCCTAACACTTTTGCACACGACTGGTAGTGTGCAAAAGTATTAGGACAGGGGTGATTTTCCTAAAAACCTCACTGAAATTCAAATACAGAGTGAAAAGTCAAGTAAATTGCTAAGAAATGTTTTAAAAAGAAGTTATATAGGATATTTTGGATAAAAAAATTGATAAATCTAAATGTTACTTCACAAGACACTTTGGGAACAAATACAAGCTGCTTGGCAGGAGATACCATTAGATACATTGAAGATGCTTGTTATATAAATGCCTGACAGAATGAAGGCTGTGATCAAAACAAAATGCTATTATACTTAATATTAAATTTAATTTGTAACAAGTATTTTTTTCTTGTTAAAGCATTTGTTGAGTAAATCAAATAAAATTACTTTAATTAAATTGTTTATTTTCTGTCAATATGCCTCATAAAAGATAAAATAGTTCTTGTCCTAATACTTTTGCATAGTACTGTATATTGTCCAGTTCCCATATCTCCATGACCTTTTGAACAGGAGTAGAGTTTTATTCTCTGTTTAAGATTGAGTTCCTTGTTTTTCTTATACAGTGTAACCCTGATATAAGAGAGTTGTCGGGACCCGGATATAAGATAACTTTTATCCGGGTTTTGTCTATTTTATATACATTACCACAGGCTCTAATTTGGAACCAGAGAAAATATCTTATATCCGGGTTATACTGTATCTACTTCAACTCCTTACTTTTAACACATCTGTGTAAACTTTGAAATTGTACATTATTTTTTTTCTCAATAGACAGATATGTTTGCCCATTGTCCAATTCATATCCATCCTTGATCTTTTGAACTGGAATAGACGTTTAACCCTTATTTTATGCTTAGGATTGGTTTTCACTTCTGTTATAAGAATGCATTTATATATAAAAGATAATATTAATAATGTCTAAAAAAAAAAAAAAATTTTTAAAGGTAAATTTTCGTTTTAGGTACAGACGGCTTTTCCCCCTTCAAATTTATCCAAAATAGCATAATTTCTGTGCAAATGTATATGGTGAATTCAAATCAACAATTAGTTATTGAAGAAACTTACCTTTTTTGCTTTGAAAGTCCATAAAAAAAATGAACTATATCTCGCACTTTTTCTCTCCCATAATTCTCACGAAGTCATGTAATTAACTGCAGAATAACGTTCTACGTAGGCAGAATTTCCTGTCGAATTTTAGTTGTTTTTCTTCCTTTACTGAAACTTTTGGCGATGTACTTCCTGTTTTGAGAGCAATAAGCGTAGAAATACAATAGCACATTACTTTAATTCCCAGAAGTACATTGCCGGAAGTGTCAGTAAATGAAAAATCGACAAAAAATTCGATCTCATGCGCAGTCCGTCATTCTGCAGGGCTTTGTAAGAGTTACGGGAGAGAAAAAGTGCAAGATATAGTTCGTTATTTTTATGGACATTTAGATAAAAAAAAAAAAAAAAAAAAAAAAAGGTTTCTTCAATAACTAACACTTGATTTGAGTTCAGCATATACATTTGCACAGAGATAATGCTATTTTGGATAAATTTGAAGGGGAAAAGCGACGGGATTTAAAACGAAAATTTACCAGGTTAAAATTTATAGTTAGCAATTCTATTGAGTTCTACTTGCTATTACAAAAAGTTTTAATTCATGAAAAGTTGTAAAAATAGGGAAATTAGAAATAGAACATTTGGAAGATCCTAGAATGTTTGAGAAAAATCTAGAGAATTCAAGAGATTTCGAGAAATGTGCAAATTAGGTGTTAGCCCCAATAAAAATAGGTTTTGGGAAGAGAGTAGTTAGTTATTAAAAGAATTTGCTGACATTATCAACTCCACCCGATTCAGGATTTGTATATCCAGCCAAAAAAATCTCGCCTAAAAGTTGCCGACCAAATAAAACCTGAAAGAGAACCTCATGGAACTAAATGGGTAAATAGAATTTTTGACTCTTTCATTGACCAACAAAAAATTCTTTATATACACATTTGAGGATTTCTAATAAAATATAGTACTTAGGCTTGCGAGTATTCTAATGTGTAAAAATTACTTCACCCACCCCTTACCTCTCCCTTCATAACAGTTCGCCTGCCTGTAGTAAACTGTTTTCTATTTTAATGCAAAAATTGTATATTTGTAAATATTTTTATTTTTTGTAAATTAAATATTTGTTTGTGATTTATCTCTGTATTTTGATCAATGATTTTTTTTCTTTTGTTACAATTTATAACACATAACAGTTCCTTTTAGTTATCTTACTCTTTTCACTGAGTAGCCTCTTGCATCTTAGTGGTGTTATTGCCTTACTTGGAGTGAATTGATTAAAAAAACAAAAATAAACAGACAACAGAGAAAGAGTAACAAAAAGCTTATAATTAGCATAAAGAGGTAAACTGAAAAACAAAAATGGATGAGAGGGAAAGAAAAGTGAAATTATGACTTTCAAAAATTTCATAGATTCTTTTGTCTTACAGTACAAATGAATTGCAGTAATTCTAAAACAACCAAAAATTAAGACAGCTTACCTTTGGAACATCTTTTAAACTATCAGCTATTTTGATCTTCACACCACTTAGATCTTGAAGCCAACCTGTTCGACCTGAAAAATAAAAGAATATTTCGCTATTACTTTTCTCCTTTCAACAAATATATATAAGCAGATGTGGAATGGCAACAGTCTGTTTCATGCTTGGATGCAATTTTCAGGCCTAGTGTAGTATTTTAGCTCAACTTTCTGTGTACAATGTAGATAATGTCACATATTTTAGATAAATACTTCAAATTAAATAAATAAGATAACCTCCTTCCATAAATCACAAATGCATCAGTCAGTTAGTCAGTTAAGTGCCATACGTGATACATGCTTGGGCGATCATGTCTCGAAAGAGACATGACTGACTGGGCAGAACATTATCCCACAGTAGGTTGCCATTGCTTTCTGCGGTAGACTGGTTGCCGACCAAGGCTATAGAACCCAATCTGTCCTGCTATTTAACCCATAACTGGAAGGAAGAGACTGATTAATACCTTTCCCAAGGGTATTTACGTGTAAGTGAATACAATGGATTCAACTGGAATTCGGACTCGGCTTCTCGTTCCAAGCCGATATCCACTGTACCACAATGCACAAAACATAATTAAATATAACAATAATTATCAACAACAAATAAACAATGAGTAAAAGATTAAAAGAACAATACAATAAAATACCTACATATAACCACATTTGAATCTATAATTATTCCTACTCAGTAGCCTCTACAATAATTTGAAACAATCATTACTGCCTACTCACTAACCATTAGGATAATAGAATAGGCCTTGCTACACATAATGCACCTTTGACAAGCATATATAAATAGCTGAGCCAAAACAGAATACACATAACCTGAAGATTGCATTTAAGCATGAAACAAACTGTCGCTCTGAGTATTGACCTCACTGCCAACCTTCATATTTTACATACATATATAATCTGTAAATTCAGATCACAATTAGGGGAAATAGCTATTTCAGAATGTCAGTTCAAGACATGCATTGTCAACCCCAGTCAAACAAAGAATTTTTTTGGCTAACTGAGGTTGACAATGCATATCTCAAACTTACATGTTGAAATGGCTATCCCCGCTAAATGTGACCTAAATTTACAGATAAATAAATATATGCTCTGTAAATTAAATTTACATCGAGCTTTCTGTTAGATCAGTTAATATTTAAACAATTTTTTTACTTTTATATATATATATTAGTCATCCAAAAACAGATCTGTTTCACTGTATCACAGCTCATCAGTACAGTTAGACATCCAATTGCTTCTAGCCAGGATTGAAATCCGACCAGATTGACATCAGTCAGCGATTTTTACCTCTGAGCTATGGGCGCTCAGTAGAGGAAGGTAGACTTTAGCATGTTATATACAATATAAGCACATGCCAGTAGCCAAGAGTGTTCAAATTCATTACTGAATGAACGGTGCATGAGTAGCTACTGTTTTTTAAAGTCTACCATTGGGATCAAATACAGATTGTCATTATGTTTTGACCTCAATATCTATTTTTATATTTAGATTCACCATATCCCTGATATTGAGTACTTAAAAAAATATAAATATCCACAAATATACCATATATATATATATATATATATTATTCAAACAAATAAATTAAAATATATTGATTGTTAATCCATTTTATAAATCTTCAGAATTTTCTATCATATATATATATATATATATATATATATATATATATGAACCTGGGCCTCATGGTCTAATCACTCCTCTATATATATATATATATATATATATATATAGAGGAGTGATTAGACCATGAGGCCCGGGTTCAAATCTCACCATGGCTGATTTGTCAGAGATGACTTCCTGAGGCTATCAGACTGGGGAGGTGATCCCAGCATGTGGTACCTTTGGAATGTGCCTGAAAATCAAATCACAGGTTGATTCAAGTCTTCTGAGTGAAACTGGGTAGACAGTTCCCTTTGAGAATCTATTGATGGTTGTGCTAGGAAAGTCGCAAGTCATCATGACCAAGGGTTTGAGCATCCTGGCCTTGTTCAGACTGTTGTTCATGCTAGATAATGCACGCTCTCTCCCAGAAACTGTAACTAGGGTCCACCCAGCATAATTGCAGTATAAATCACAGGGGGTCTCTGTGGGTGTTGGACAAACACAAATGTGCCAGAAAAGGAATTAGGGATAAGTTAGTAGCAAATCATTGTATATATGGTGGAAGAACAATTCATGACTGAGTAGAAACACTTTTTTTTAATACCAAAATACTTTCCCCTCAACATTTCTTTAATGTTTCCTGAAGTGAGGAACCTATATACAACAGCATGATTAAAATTGGCATTGAGTGAAGCCTGAGTGTTTTGGTAAAGATCATACTATTTTTAATATTGTGGACTGGTGCTTCATACTCACAAAGAACATTACCAAATAACAGAAACCACATCACTTGAAGACTTTCAACAGAAGTAACAACTAAAATGAATAGCACTCCTAACTAAAAGCAAAAATAACATAGGATGTCGATTTTTATACAATTCTTCAAATAAAACATTAGAAAGGAAGCCTCTGAGAAGAGATAAAATTTAATTTGAGAAACCTATGAACATGCGTTGTGCTGTGATGCGACAGATATCGATTTGGAACGACAAATCGGGGTGCCGAGTTTGAATTCCAGTTGAATTCATTGCATTCACTTACGCGCAAATACCCTTGGGAAAGGTATTAATCTGTCTCTTCCCTCCAGTTATCGGTTAAATAATAGGACAGATTGGGTTCTATAGCCTTAGTCGTCAACCAATCTACCGCAGAAAGCAATGGCAACCTACTGCAGGATAATCTTCTGCCCAGTCAGTCATGTCTCTTTCGAGACATGATCACCCAAGTGTGTATCACGTATGGCACTTAACTGACTGACTGAATATAATAGTTGGAAACATGATTAAGGCTTCTACTGGGCATAAAGTGGGGACGATTTCCTATTGTTTTGAAGTAATAAACTGATCCCCCACTAATTACTACATAATAATATAGTACATCACTTCCCCCATCTAGTTATGAGTCAAATAATAGGATAGATTATGTTCTATAGCCTTAGTTGTCAACCAATCTACTGCAGAAAGCAATGGCAACCTACTGCAGGATAATCTTCTGCCCAGTCAGTAATGTCTCTTTTGAGACATGATTGACCAAAGCATGTATCATGTATGGCACTTAACTAACTGATGTACAGGCACTTCATAAGAGCTATGGACTTAGGGATAAGCCAGTAGCAAATCATTGTATATACAGTAGAATAACAATTCATGACAGTAGAAACACTTTTTATACCAAAATACTTTTCCTCAACCTCTAATGTTTCCTTAAGTGATGTTTTAAGCCTTGCAAGAGATTTGTTTTAAGATGCATATTGGTGCATGCAAGTTTAATTACTAAAATTAAGTGTCACTTGAATGTGTCCTATTGAAATAGCAAGTGAGTCAACAATTTACAAACCTTAGATATAGTATGTCAAACATTGCTAAACTGTATAATTGTACAGTATTGAGGTTTACATAGTACCAGCCAATAAGACTAGATTAGCATAACCTATCACAGATGTAACAGTTAAATGTTCTCTCAATTCCATGTCTTTTCCTTGCAACAACTTTCAGACCTCATTTTATATATATATATATACACACACACATACATACATAATCATCTCAATAAATATACATATGGATATACCCACAAGTACATGCATGCACACCCACACACATACACATGGTGTTAATAAAACAGTGCTTAATGTAATTTAACAGCTACAAAGGATATAATAAATACACATATTATCATATTTCCACAGCATGACTCATGTACTATTAAAATATATATATATATATATTGTCATCCGCAGACAGATCTGTTTCACCGTATCACAGCTCATCAGTATGGTTAGACGCCGACTACTTTTTTACCCAGGATTGAAACCCGACCGAAATGGTGTCAGTCGGCGACTCTACCCCTGGGCTATGGGTGTTCGGTGGAAGTAGGCAGACTTTTTAGCGCATATCATTATACGTGCCCAATAGCAGAGAATTGGAAGACAGGAAGATTGTGTTGAAGACAGTGAAAAGAGTACTGGATTGTTATATGATATCTGTTCTCCTATAAGGCAGTGAATGCTGAACGAACTCCTCAAGGACGAAGGTGAAACTCAAGCAACAGAAATGTGGTTCTACACAAGGATGGACAGAACATGTGAGCAATGACAAAGTTTTGGAAAGAATTCAACTTAAATGGAAATTTATACTTGGCATCAGGAAAAGACAACTGAAGTTTTTGGGACACGTATTCACTTACACGCAAATACCCTTGGGAAAGGTATTAATCCGTCTCTTCCTTCCAGTTATGGGTTAACAGGACAGATTGGGTTCTATAGCCTTGGCTGGCAGCCAGTCTACCGCAGAAAGCAATGGCAATCTAGTGCAGGATAATCTTCTGCCCAGTCAGTCATGTCTCTTTCGAGAATATGATCGCCCAAGCGTGTATCACGTATGGCACTTAACTGACTGACTGAATGAGAAAGGACTTGGAGAATCTGATACTCATGAGATGGATAGAGAGACAGAGGGAAATAGCATGAGAGCTACTTGATGGTCTTGAGTAGGCTGAAGATCCAGAGGAGGAGGAGAGAGAGATAGAGAGAGAGAGAGAGAGAGAGAGAGAGAGAGAGAGAGAGATACCCAGAGATACCCAGAGGAAAAATATTAAAGGGATACGGGTAATTGGAGATCCATGATTACCTACACCCTGAAAGGACACTGTACATAAAGAAATGTTGAAAAATATTTTTATACAGCAAAACCTTCTGATGACTGCATAATTTGATGTAATAAATTAAATAACATTATTTTTATTATAAAAAAGTGAGATTGAATGAGCAGCTGGCTGAACAACAAATATGGAGGACACTATTAGATACACTACCAGCCATAATTATTAGGCCACCCCAGTGTTATAAAAAACTGATGTATTTCATACTATTTTTTAGTATTTATTGCCAAGTGAATAATTATAAATTAAAATAGAATGTTTTTGTTAATATTGCACAATAACATGTGCATCAAAGGCATTTATAAATATTTAATAATTACCTATATTGCAGTTTCGTCAATGAAAGAATGAAGAAAATTTAGGGTGATTTGTATGAGTTCATTTTTGCTTCCATGCCTTGTAAAATTTTGCAAAGTAATAACAAAGGAACCATTCTATTTTCATTTAGAATTATCCACTTGGCAATAAATACTAGAAATAGTATGAAATACATCATTTGTTAAAAAAAAAAAAAAAAAAAAAAAAAAAATTGGGGTAACCTAATAATTATGGCCGGTAGTGTACATTGCACTGAAATGAGGTCAAACTTTATAGCAATGAATAATTGAAATTATTGTATTACTGTTAAACAAAAAAAATGTAGCAGCAATGGAGAGGGAGTAGAGGAAAAGTTGCAGCTAGCAACAAATTACTGTAAAATGAAACCCAATTTACAGTTTACCACTTGCAATATAGCTACTGTCAGGGTTATCCAGGTTTCTACAGACTAGGATGTTAGTATACCATATTGGCTGTTTGTCATCCTGGTGATTTTTTTTTTTTATCGTTTCACCCCAAGTAGGGCAGTAGCGCCTGTGATGCGCAGGGTGGCTACATAAGAGAAAAAGATTAGATAAGAGGAGAGTAAAGAGAAAGACAAACCAGTTACAGGGGGTGTCAGAGAAAGGTGCAAGAGAAGGATAGGAATACGGGTGTGATAAGTTGCAAAAGTAGAAATAAAGAAAAAGATATACAGGATGATATGGAAAGAACTGAAGACAAGTGGATAAGAGATGAGTATTGGCATTGCATTTAAATTCCTAGAGGTTCTAGCTATCAGGAAAGCAAGAATATGGAAGAGAGTTCCACAGGCGAGAAGTGCAAGAAATGAAGCTGCTGGAGTAGAATTGTCAGCTGCATTTGTTTGATCTAACAGTAAATGGGTGGGACCCAGTTTCTAGTCTGGTTGCACGAGTAAACTCCTGTGGCAGGGGCATCAGTGACTTAAGTTTGTCAGAGCAGAAGCCATAAAAATATTTATAGAACAGACAGAGGGAAGCCACATCCCATCGGTGAGAAAGTGGCTGGAGTTGAGCCGCCAAGTCGGTACCTATCACATTACTGATTCTCCTTTGGAGCCCGTTGAGAACACTGAGATGAACTGCAGGGGCACCTGACCATATATGACAGCAGTATTCCATGCACAGTTGATTTGTATATGTGCAAGATGGATTCAGGCGGAAAAGACATTCCGGCCTAACATAGTGATCCAACCTTCCTAGCAGTGGATTTAGTTATTGACTCAATGTAATGATTCCACTCGAGATCGGAAGATGGGGCAAGGCCAACGAATCATATGAATTAGAAAACTACAGAGTGATTGAAAAGTAGCTCTATCTTATGCTATTTACATTGTCCTCATGTTTACAATGTTTTGGCCATTGTACGCTCCGTCCTTCAGGTGCTAGGGATTTCGAACCAAACCCTTTATTGCAATCACTGGGGCATATCATTTTCATTCTATGTGTGATGCTACTCTGGTAGCCATGTAGTTATCTCCCTTAACTCTAAGTAGCCTGGTATTGAACTCACAACTCTGGGTCAATTCACAGGAACTAACTAAAGTCTATATCTACTGGGTCATGTGTCCTCGAGGACATCAGCATGTGAATTTCTGGGACTTATAAACCTAACGTCTCAGTAACCATTCTTTACTAGAGCTCATATTGCAATCTTTGATGGTAATGGTTTTCTCTAGCACTCTGTATTACTGGTTCCCATATTGTATTCATTTCTGTGCTTGGTCAGCTTAAGAGATTTTTGTAGCCTAGCATATATGCTGATTCCTTATAGAGTTTCCAGTGGTGTTCTCTATCAATTATTTCAACTTTATCCCATACAGGGTGGTGATCCCCTTTCTCCCTCCATATGTGGTCAGCTATGCCTGATTTTTCAATTTCACCTCATGTTACAGCCTTGTGATGTTCTTGTAGCCTCTATTTTATGTATGAGTAATCAAACCTTGAGTTAACAGCTGGTGATGTTTTTTTCTTTGGGGTTGGTTATAGGAAAAAGTCTACTATACCAAACCAAGACTTTGGAAGAAGTTGAAGGGTGAATACAAGAAGTTATGTCTTCCATACCACAAAAATTCCAGGTGAAATCAGTTGACATCATTCCTGAGTGGCTTGTGAAGCTTGCGTCCATATCAAATTTTAACTAAAATCTCATGCTAAACACTTCCCTCTCATATCCACTTTGAGAAAATTATAGTTGATAAATACATTGAGTATTTTAAATAAGGAATTACTTTTCAATCCTCTTATGCCACTACCGGCCATTCGCTGGTTGTAGATTGACTGTCACGGTTCTCTCCCTTGTCCCACGTTGTGTTGATTAATCACAAGGCAGTCACGTGAGTTTTTCACTAGCTGTCTCTCTGCCAACTAAACCAAGCCGGGAACTGTGCACACAATTGAGTAATAAAAGAAAGAAATGTAACATCAAAGGAAATAAGTGGACCAATGTCTGAAGTGTTATGAAATAAATAGTCTCTTGAATAATTTCCCATCCTTGCTTCTATCAACTGGTAGCAGAACGGGCATTTCTTAGGTAAATTGAATTATTCTCCTAAGCAATAACAAGGAATCTGGCTGGCCGCAGCTCGCTGCTTCGAACAGAAGTCTAAGTCTAGTCAACTTGTTGCTTGTTTTCCAGAATGTTATGGAAATTGCCGAAGTGCTGGGTTATTCTCTTTCAGTTAGCAATTTCAGACTTGTCTGAAAATTCTCTTGTCTGTCTCTTAATGCTGGTTGGTTGATTGGCGACAGGCTTCTCTACGGTCGGCACCCAATGGCATGGCAATCATCTCTCTGTCTCTTTACTTCTTCGGTTGGGAACTGTGTTTGGTCATTACGTTTCTGGACCGGGAAATCGAACTCTCTGCCACTAGAGCTGCAACTACTCATTTTGTCTGTAAATTCTCTTCTGTCTTTAACTCTGGTTAGCCGGCATCAAGCCTCTTCTGTCAATCTCTGCAACTTCTGTTGCTCTCTGCAACTCAAAACTTTAACTGTAAAATCTCTTGTCTGTCTTTATCTCTGGTTGGCCAGCAGGCTCTGCGGTTGGCGCCCAACAACATGGCGCCTATCTTCATCGTTACATTTTTAGGCCGGCAACTGGAACTGAACTTGAACTGCTTTGAACTGCCGCAATTCCAGTCCAACTTTGGACCCTGTCTTTATGCACATGCCATGGTGTGGTGCCGACGGTCACTGGGTGTCTAATCCCCCCCCCATCTTGGCAACCAATAAAATCCTGAGGTTAGCTGCTACTCATTGTTGCCTGTGGTTTAACCAATGGGATTAGTCTTCTTTCCATGACGTCAATTGTTAGTCGTCTCCCCCTTTCGGGGCTTGGTCACCGGACCAATGGAATCTCTCTCAATCTTATGACGTCATTTCCCCATACCCCTTTTCTGGGCTGGACTTAACCAAATTTTCTCCCTCAAAATTTTCTTGTTCTCATGAAAATTTTGGGAATTTTTGTTTTTCTTAAAACAATAGAACTTTTTGAACTGTCTTCGCCCAAAAACAAGTTGACAAGGGTCCATTGACATCATTACCCAAATAATAATTTCTCAACACCTGTTTTTAATATCCATTCTCTGAGTCACCTATATTTTCAAGTGACAAGAATGCCTTATCAGTTTTACCCTGATGTCAGTGAAAATACTTTTTCTCTAAGTACTTGACTCAGAATCAAAACATTCATCTTTCACTAGTCATAGCCAGCCAGACATTAGGATACAATATGAAATTTTCCTTTCCTTTACCAAGAAACAATAACAAATAAATTTATCTTTCCTTTATGTTTAGAATGACTGTCGGCTTTCCTTGGGGTGACTGAAACCAATATCTATTATTTCTGGCTTGAACTAATTTAGTCTTTTCTTTCTTTTTCTCATTTCTCTGGTCTTCCTTTTCTATTCTTTTGCCGGCCAAAAAAAAATAAAAAAAAAAAATAACAATTGAATCTATCTTTTAGGTTCAACTATGACACCTGTCTGTATGGGTAGGCAGAAATTGAAAACAATCCATTTCTCTTTTCTTTCTCTTCTTTCCAGGTTTATAATAGAGAAATACCAGATGTTATTTTTCGTCTCTGCTTTCTTTTTAAAGAAAGATTTTCCAGCTACAGTTAATAATTAGTTAATAAAATTAATCACCTCCATTTTCCTTTGCTCATATTCGGAGGATAAAGAAAATTTCTCTTAGTATGTTCTCTTATGATCTATAATACCTCCACCCCACCCCGATAAATATCGATAATCGAAAATCGGGTTATAGAAGGAGTGGTTTGATTTTAATCAAAATTGTTACACTCATAGACAAAGACAGAAGAAACGATATTCAGAAGTTTTAAGGTTGCGGTTCTTACAATAGTGCAGAAAATTGATAATATATATATATCAAAGGCAAGATGTGTGTGTGTGTGTGTTTTTATTTGCTTGTATGTCTATTTTTTTAGCCCTTTTATTTTAGTTTTTGCTTCAGGTTTGGCTCTAAGTAGGTATAATTGTAGTTCTTAGTCTCAGCCATGATACCATTTACTCAGAGGACTTATTTAGCCTTCAAAATTCAGTTTACGATGAAAAAAACTTATTTGATATCGATACCAGGAAATCAAAATTTAACTTACATCCATTCATTTTTCTTTCAGTCTACGGTTTTGCTTTAACTGGAAACAACTATTGCTTTTTAGTCTTTTGTGCCAATGTCCAAAGAGTTTGAGCTCCAGGACCATGGATTAGTTTTAAATCTTTTATTACACCCAAGCAACGCCGGGCTATTCTGCTAGTCCTATATAAAAGCAAATTGTTTTCGTTTAATAGAGGTTTTTATTTTCTATGTGATAAATGTTTAAGATTTGTGTCCCCAAGCAGAGAAAGATTTTTACTGTTGTTACCTGAGCAGAGAAAAGCTTTCATTGCTTGTGCCCGAGCAAATAAAAAACTTCATAGTTTGCACCTACGACAGGAAGGGGCTGCACAATTTGCGCCCACGACAGGAAGGGGCTGCACAATTTGTGCCCACGACAGGAAGGGGCTGCACAGGCTGTATCTGAACAAAGAAAGGACTTCACTTTTTGTGCTGAACTGAAGAAAATTTCAATGATTCCGTTTAATTTTTCTATTTTGTAAAAAAAATTCTAATAAAAATGTTAAAAGTTAAAAATTGGAAAGCTAAAGTAAAAATGATCCTCTTCTATTTATTTTACTTGTTTATATAAAAGATCTTACAATATTGTTTCATGACACATCAATTCTACTATAATAGTCAAACAAGATTTTGGTAGTAGATGCTTCTATGATGATAAAAAGATTTTATTGTATAATGTTTTTTAAAGAGATTTTCACCAATATTTTTAAAAATCATTTTATTTTTTAAAATATTCAGACAATATTAAGCCATATGATATCTAGAAAAGAAAAATAATCCAATGAGGCTAAAAATGTGGTTGCGGCTAAGTTTTTATCAGTGTAGAAAGGATTGACATGCTGAGATTGGCATGCCGAGTTCAAATTCAAGGCAAGGCAGTTGTGTTCACTTTTGTACAAATATTTTTACACATTTACACCCACAATTTCTACAACTTTTCACCACCTCTTAGTTGCTGTTCCCAGCTCCACCCTGACCCTGTGTGGTAGCATCTGTTAGTGTCCCTGCTATGGGCAAATAGTAACCCCCAAACTGGAGTCAAAAGACTATAAATGTATAAAATACTTTTTTAATAAAATAACCAGCAATAGTAAAAAAAAAATAAATAAATAAAATTTATACTCATAGATTTTAATACTGAAAAACAAACAAAAAAAAATACCAAACCACCTAAAAAAAATTAAATTTTGGCATTAAATCATCTATAAAGAGTTGAGTTGATATACCATTAAAAAACCAAACAATTTCCACTTTAAAAAAGAAATCTGCAAAATTCTCTTTCAGGACCACCATAAACTGTCTTATAACATTCTTCTAATCTCTTCCATATTTCAATGACAATTTTAGTTTGGGAAAAGTCCAGAAGATACAAGGAACTAAATCTGATTGTAAGGAGAAGGAGGACTAAAAGCTCTGAGTGAGGCAATATTTTGTCAAAACACCCAGCACAAAATTTGTAGAATGTACTCCTTCATCCAGTTAATACTGGACTAGTTTTTTAATCATTACGCTAAGACAGGTTTATTTTTCTTACCTACAATATGCATATAAAAAAATCTGTCTAGAAATATGTATTTGTTTAGTATTAAAGAAAAATAAAAAAAAAGTAACCTACCTAGGGCAATAGCACCTTAGTTCACTTTACATGTTCAAAACATGTTTCTCTTATTACCTGCATATGTTCCAATTTTCCAAACAGTCTGTAAAGCCCAAAAAGGGGATTTTGTTGACATTTTTTTTTTGTATCACCCTTACTCTCATCTATCATACTTCAAAATTTGGTAGAAATCAATTTGGTAGGGTGGGGAAATTTTTACCAAAAACCCTGCATGAGATGTGAGTACTATGATCACATAGTAGACCAGTGCGATTAATAGTATCTTGCTGTTAACTGAGTAACCTCATGGGAGAGCATATGTTTAAAAAATGTGCAATAGGTTTTTGACTAATTGCCAAGTTATATCAACCAGTTCAAGAGATATTCAGAATGTTTGGATATGTTTCAGACAGACCTGATATCATTTCAATCAGGCAATTTTCCGTTTTGTGTTGGAATTGGATCTACTGCTATCAGATAAAAATAATTACAATCTGTAAATAACTACTAAGAGTTGAAAAAGACTGTTTTTCCTTTTCCTATAACTGCATCAAAACAATCTTAGACAATCTTTAACTTTTATGCTAAATAAAAAATAAAAAATGGTGTTTCAAAACGGTTTTTTCCTTGACACCACTATCATTTTAACTACTTTCACTCTTTAGCAATGTTCGTTTTGAAAAAAAAGCAATGATTAGAATTTTAATAAAACTTAAACATATGAAAGTGAATTTATATATTTTCTTTATTCTTGTGAATTTGCAACAAAAATAAACACTATTATTTACTAGTGGAACCCATGAAATTTCCATGGGAGGATAATTATGATTTCCTGGACAAATTTTACTTTGTCATACTACAAATGATAGTAACGTCTTCAAACATAACGGTATTGGATAATAAAATAATAACATAGTGTAATTTTATTTAAAATATCTGTAAAAGTAACGTCCATAGAAGCTACTTTACTGTAATCTTATATTAAGCGGCGTATGCACAGACCATAACCAAAATACTGTACGCTATTTTGTGAGAGATTTTGAAAGAGAAAATTTTTTTTATTACTGAAAAATCATGACTCCTGTGTTTATTGTAAACAGAAAAGACCACCTGAGTAATGGCGAAGGGTGTAGAGGCCAGTAATTTCATTATTAGATCGCGAGATTTGTGGTACAGTGGATATCAGCTCGAAACGAGAAACCGGGGAGCTGAGTTCGAATTCCAGTTGAATCCATTGTATTCACTTACGCGCAAATACCCTTGGGAAAGGTATTAATCCGTCTCTTCCTTCCAGTTAGGGGTTAAATAGCAGGACAGATTGGGTTCTATAGCCTTGGTCGGCAACCAGTCTACCGCAGAAAGCAATGGCAACCTACTGCGGGATAATCTTCTGCCCAGTCAGTCATGTCTCTTTCGAGACATGATCACCCAAGCATGTATCACGTATGGCACTTAACTGACTGACACACAATTACTGCTACAACCACCAGCTTAAGCTGCTACAGTAATGCTATAGGCTCTCTCCTCCTACTCTCTCACTCTTTACTACCCTTCTGTTTGACAAAAATGAGAGAAAGGCTGAGGAGAGTAACATTTAAAAAGATAGAGGGGAAGGAAAAGCTCGTATAGAGAGTAAGTGGCATAAAGGACAGAGGAACTAAGTAACTAACTAAGGAAGGAACAAGCAGAATTATTATATGATTGGATTATAAATTTATGAATAAGAAATTAATTTCATATTTATTTATTTATAAATTGGTAAAAAGATAAATATATATAATATATATATATACTGTTTAATTGAAAACAGAATATCTAAGCTGTGTAGCCTCGCAGCCGTTTGTAAAAATCATATCTGCCTGCTCAAGATATGAATATCCTGCCATTGTTAAAGAGAATGCTTTTCAGTTAACTCACTACTACATGTGTTTAATGGTGAAAACAGACTAACCACAAATGAACACAATTGATGTAACGTACTTCATATAGCAACAGAATAGCAGACACTTTAAACTTTCCACAAAATGGAAGGATTTGTAAACATAGGTTTATATGTACGTTTGTCCTTGTTTTGGCATGAGGAACCCACTCCCAAAGTCAGTAAAAATATTTTTGATTCACCCTTTATATATATATATACTAGCAGTATAGCCCGGTGTTGCATGGGTGTAATGAAAGCTTTAAAACTAATCCATGGTCCTCGAGCTCAGACTCTTTGAACGTTGACATGAAAAACTAAAAAGCAATACTTGTTTCCAGTTAAAGCGAAACTGTAGACTGAAAGAAAAATGAATGGATGTAAGTTAAATTTTGATTTCCTGGTATCGATATCAAATTTTCTGCACTATTGTAAGAACTGCAACCTTGAAACTTCTGAATATCGTTTCTTATGTCTTTGTCTATGAGTTAATCAAATTTGATTAAAATTGAACCACTCCTTCTATAACCCAATTTTTTCGATTATCGATATTTATCGACGGTACCTCAAAACAAAACCTAGCTAAGAACACTCGTAGACGCTTATAGTACAACTGTGTAAATTTTCAAGGAAATTGGTTCAGCCGTTTGAGTCTATAGGTAATGGATACACACACAGTTTCATTTATAAATAAGTTTAGATAGATATAGATATATATATATAGCTTATGCTGAAATTAACCAAAAACAGTTATGTATGCACACAAAAAAATGAGATACTTGAAAAATCAATGTATCAATTATATAAAACCATTTTATTCACTATTTCATTTTATTTTTTTTCTTCTCCATAAATAGAAATTGATACGTTTGTTTATTGCCCAGCTTATACTCCTCCCTGGTCTTTTGAACAGAAATAGATGCCTATCCCTTGTTTCCTGGTTAGAATTAGGTTTCCAGTTCAATCAAAAGTCTGCTTCAGCTCTATACTCCTAACACTTGTTCTTTCTTAATGCAAGTCCAAACAGTAACACTCTACTTTGAGTGACTATTGGGTCTTGTATAAGGTGAACATTAGTAATTCAGAAATTTGAAAAAGTTAATTATTGAATAGATAGAACTTATAATATTCAACAAAACACACACACACACTATATATATATATATATATATATATATATATATATATATATGAAACAGTAGCTATTCACTGCTATTTATGCATCTTTCTTCAGTAATGAATTTAACACTCTTGCATTTGTTTACATTATCTATATAACACTAAAATCTGCTTTTCTCCACCATGCACTGATAGCTTAGAGGTAGAATCCCTGACTGAAAGCGATCGGTTCATCTAGGCACACTGATGAGCTGTGATACAGTGAAACAGGCCTGTAAGCAGATGACATATAATTTATTTGTTTGAACATTATTTTTAATAGATCCAAACAAATTATGTAGTTGTTAATCCATTCATTTCATTAATTTCTAGAGCTTTCTGTTATATATATATATATATATATATATATATATATATATATATATAACAGAAAACTGAACACATCATTTAAATTGGTTATAAATTATAATTCATTCTATGAGTTAAATTAGCTCATTTCATCAGGCCACACTATGTTCATTCCATTGAGTACAAATATTTTCCAGCACAATCTTCTCAGTCAATGCCAAATATTTCCTTATAGAGAAACGGCAAATATTACATTACCAAACCTATCTGCTCTGAGTTTAGCAGAGGTTGCATCTATTCCTCTGGGAGATTAATAGTAAAATTCTATTTTATTTGGTACTATTGATGTACCATCTCTCCGTAATGATCACTTTAATTACAAGGTCAGTTTACCTTAAAAATGTTATCTTCCACAAATACAATGGTCAGCTTTTTTGCTATATATATCCTTTCTACTATAATAAAGACAGTTGGGCATTTATTTATAGATATATTTCCCTCCTGTCACACTCATGGAGAGAGAGAAACTAGCAAGGTAGCATCAGCACAGCTCATTCTCTTTACTACCATTTATGAAAGGTCTTACTGCGTGTTCGCTCTTTAACAATGCCTTTTTTTTTTGCAATGATTATGTTGAAAAATATTGAAGAAAAAAAAAAAAAAAAAAATATATATATAACTTATTTATAAATGGAACTTTGTCTGTGTGTGTCTGTTACCTATAGACTCCGAAATGGCTCAACCGATGTTCTTGAAAATTTACACAGTTGTACTATAAGTGTCTGCAAATGTTCTTAGCTAGGTTTTGTGTCGAGGAACCCCCGATAAATATTGAAAATCGATAATCGAAAACATCAGGTTATAGAAGGAGTGGTCCAATTTTAATCAAATTTAATACACTCATAGACAAAGACATGAGAAACGATATTCAGAAATTTCAAGGTTGCAGTTCTTACAATAGTGCAGAAAATTGATAATATATACCAGGTCTGATCAAATTGGTTTTTCAGCCCTTTTATTTTGGTTTTTGCTTAGAGTTTGGCTCTAAGTAGGTATAATTGTAGTTCTTACTCTCAGCCATAATACCATTGACTCAGAGGACTTATTTAGCCTTCAAAATTCAGTTTACGATGAAAAAAAAACTTATTTGATATCTATACCAGGAAATCAAAATTTGACTTACATCCATTCATTTTTCTTTCAGTCTACGGTTTCACTTTAACTATTGCTTTTTAGTCTTTTGTACCAATGTCCAAAGAGTCTGAGCTCCAGGACCATGGATTAATTTTAAAGCTTTCATTACACCCAAGCAACGCCGGACTATATTGCTAGTGTATATAATATATATATATATATATATATATATATATATATATATCCCCTCTGTTATGATAAAGACTTGGGTATTTATACATATGTTTCCCTCCTGTCATGCTCAGGGGGTTTGGATTTTTTTCTTATGCCTTAATGTAAGATACTTGGTAGACTAATATACATGTTGCTGTCTTTCTTTTTTTTACATCACAGGCCCACTTGCACCTATATATATATATATATATATATATATAGTTCATTTCAACCCAAGTAAGACAGTAAAGTTAAAGTGTGAAAGTATAAGAAAAAAAAATTTTCTCGAAAGCATGGAGCTGGAAGAGACTTCCACAAGTAAAGTGCAAGAGAAGAAACTGTTAGCACAGAACACCTACCCAATTCAACTGTAAATTGATAAGACCTAACTGCCAATCTAGTACTGTAATTCTTAAAGTCTCAGTAACATAGTGGAAAGTTCATCAGAATTAACATTAAATTATTTTAGAAAAGGCACAAAGAAATTACGAGGGTCATTCAATAAATAAGGTGAATTTTTTGGTATAAGGACTTCTAATACAGATAGAAGCTAAACTTCTTTTTTTTTTAACGTAGTCTCCCGGCAGTGTCACACACTTTTCCCATCTGTACACAAGCTTCAGCGTAAAAATCTTTAGACTGATGTCTCAGCCAAATGCTCACAGCACTTTTGACTTCATCGTCACTTTTAAACTTTGTGCCTCTCATGAACTCTTTCAAGGGACCAAACAGGTGAAAGTCTGAAGGGGCAAGGTTTGGGCTGTAAGGGGGATGAGGGAGCAGTTCCCAGCCCAGCTCGTTGATGGGCTGCACCGTTTGGGCTCCTGTGTGAGCTGATCTTCAAGTAGGCAAGGTCATCATGGATAATTATGTGTGCTGTCCCAACAGATAGGCTCAAAGTCCTTGCAATGTCATCCACTGTCATACTGAATGAGGTCATTGACTGATTCAATCACCTCAGGAAACCTCACTTCTGTAGGCCTCCCAGGCCTGTCTTTCATCCTCAACACTGCTCCGTCCTTCTTTAAACAAGTTAGCCCACTCATAGACATTTTTTGGCTGAAACATGCTGGCACCATCCATAGTTGACATTCTCCTATGAATTTCAACTGGTTTGTACCCT
This sequence comes from Ascarosepion bandense, assembly GCA_037127315.1. NCBI lineage: Eukaryota > Metazoa > Mollusca > Cephalopoda > Sepiida > Sepiidae > Ascarosepion > Ascarosepion bandense. The sequence continues at coordinate 1,459,210 of JBBBDQ010002280.1, forward strand.
TCAGCAACCAAAAACTTGATAACTGACCTCTGTTCAATCCTAGAGCATGCTTTTTGGTCGGCCATCTTTGTTAATCTCCAAAACTCTCAAAGTTTTTTTTTTCTATCTTCAAAAAAATTAAATCCCTTTGAAAAAGTAGTAAAGGAAAAAAACTTTTTAAAAAGTAAGCTTCTATCTGTATTGGAAGTCCTTATTCCAAAAAATTCACCTTATTTATTGAATGACCCTCATACATTGCAGCAGTGGGAAAGTAACTGAAGCTGACATGCAAGGTCAGGATCAATAACATTGCGGATTCTTTGGATTTTTTATATTCCATGTGCAAGAATTTTCTATAACACCAGATGAGTACCCTATACAAAAATGTGTGAATTGTGCAACTATGTATTGGACTCTTCCAATGAAGCAGTAGAAATTGAATATTTTGGTTATTTTAAACTTGGCAACAAAAACATTAGTTCATGCTTTGAATTATTTTTAGCTCACAGGTAAGTGTATAGAAATTTTGTAGTTGCATTATACTTATAAAACATCAAAAACTTAAAGATCACCATTTTTAGCAGGGGGTAAAAAAAAACCGGTAAAATGTTAACTTATCTCTACAGTATTTTGCTTCCCACGTTCAGCATTAAATATATCTATTTTGAGACTCGTAGAATTTATCAAGAAGTGGAACAGGAGATAATGTTGAGATTAGCCATTTTCTTTCTTTCTTTTTTCCCCATTTGTACTGATAAAACATTTGAAGAGTTCTAATTTTACCTGTAATAATAACTAAGAAAATATCAAAGAGAAACTCTTGCCCTGATAACCTAAACAATGTTTCAAATTACATTCACAGACAAACCAAAAGAGATGTTGAAGAAACTAGTTACTTTCCCTTAGCACTAACCTCCTCCTTCAAAAAAATACTGTAATTCACCAAACTCCTTTTCACTGCCCTCTCCTTCATAAAGAAGGCTCCGTCTATAGCTAGAACTCATTTTTCACTGCCCATTCTTTCTTAAAGAAAATTGGCTAAGGCCACAACTTTTTCCACTGTTTATTCCTTCATAAAGAAGGCTCTATCAGCTGCTAGAATTGCCTTTCCACTGCACCTTCTTCAAAGGAAGTTCAGTCTGCTGCTAGAACTTCTTTTTTGCTGTCCATTCCTTAATAAAGAAGGCCCTGTCTGCTGCTAGAACTCCTTTTTTTTTGCTGTTTATTCCTTCATAGAGAAGGCCCTGTCTCCCTTACCACTGCCCCATCCTTTATAAGAAAGGCACTGTCTGCTGCTAGAACTTCGTCTTAGCAACAGCAGTCCATCTCCTCTATCAGAGGGAACTTCCAACAGAATAGAAGATAACTGTTGAAAAGAGACTAGGGACTAATTTGAAAGGATGTAGTTTTTAACTTGAATATTGGACATCTTATAACGAGTAACTTTAAATACAATGTGAGATGGATGAATTGTCGTATAAATTATGCAAAAATGAAAACAACACTAACATCTCATTTTGACATATATTTATCAAAATCATACAAAAATCTTGAAATTCTAAAGAGTAAATTTATTCTATAAAATTGGCATTGGCTTCCACCATGGCCTACAGACAACTTTGGAATCTCCTGCATCTCTTCCCGATGATCTCCTTTAACTTGGTGAATACTGCCATAATCATTGCCTTCAGTTCATTTTTGGTGTTACAAAGAACTTTGTTGGTCTCTTGCTCACCTACACTTCATGCATATTGATGAGTGAGGTTGCAGTCTGGGGAGTTAGATGGCCAGATGTAAGGGGTGGAGTGATTGCAGAGATTATCTGACAGCCATGACTGGATTCTCCTGCTTGTGTGGCATGGTGCAAAGTCCTTTTGCCAGACATAGGGTCTTCTAGTAGCCACTCTTGACACAGTGCAGTATTTGATGTAGGGCTCTGTGTTGAATCCGAGGTCTTGTGGAAAAATGAATAGAGACATCAAACACCATAATGTTGACTAGATATTTCATCTAGGCTCTTTCCAAATCCTCTGCACCATTCTCAGATTGATGCCCAAATATTCTGAAATGTTTGTATTGGAGTTTCTGGTGCAAATTTCAAACAGTACAGCATACCATTTCCAAAGTGCTCTTTTTCTCACAGACGGTCCCCAACTGACCCTACTATACTGTGCAGTTGACAAAATCAAAAACAATCATATATATGCAAGCTTAGGAATATACAATTGCAATAATTTGCATGTCACACCCTGTATATGAAGCCATATGTGTTCCTATATATTTATATGTGCATATGAACCTCGAATACTGGCACCAAGTTTTATTCTCACTCCTACACTACAAATTCAGGAATATATAGAAAACAATTGAAAAGAAAAGTTACAATAATATCAGTTAAGTGCCATATGTGATACACACTTGGACATTCATGTATGAAAAGAGACATGACTGGTCAGAAAATTTTCCGGCAGTAGGTTGCCATTACTTTTGGCAGTAGACTGGTTGTCAACCAAGACGAGAGAACCCAATTTATCCTGCTATTTAACCCATAGCCGTAGGGAGAAGAGAGGGATTAATACCTTTCCCAAGGGTAATGTAAATAGGTGAATGCAACAAATTCAACTGGAATTTGAACTCAGAGAGCTGAGTTCTCATTCTGAGCTGATATTCACTGCACCACAATGCACATTCTGTCAGTCAAGTGTCATATGTGATACACACTTTGGATGATCATGTCTCGAAAGAAACATGACTGACTGGGCAGAAGATTATCCTGCAGTAGGTTGCCATTGCTTTCTGCGGTAGACTGGTTACCAGCCAAGGCTATAGAACCCAATCTATCCTATTTGGATTAATACCTTTCCCAAGGGTATTTGTACATAGGTAAATGCAAGGAAGTCAACTGGATTTCGAACTCAGCACCCCGATTTGTCATTCCGAGTCGATATCCACTGCACCACAATGCACATCCTGTACTTATCTGAAAAAAGAAAAAGAAAAATTAAATAAATGGACAATATACTTTAGAGTGGATGAATAATATCCTAACCTGACACACAGACATTAGCCCATTTTTTTTTATTTGAAATATTCACTGTTCAATACATGTGATTAATATTTGCCACTGAATTAAGCACAGTGACAAAGAAGATTGTTAAAATATCTTATGCTTTTGGTTGTTCCTCCATTAGTAAGTTAGCATGTGTGTTATACTCTGCCATTGCCTTGGATAAATAATGGACCATTATGATATGATTGCAAGAAAAGACCAATCAGAAATGCTGATTGGTTTTAGGGTGAAACGAAGACATACACTACCGGCCATAATTAATTTAAGCACTGGTATATGTAGATATATGAATAAGTTCATAAGCTAAGGCTGAAAAAACAATTATTTTACCAGTAGTAATTGTGATCAGTGGTTGATGTCCATTTTTGGGGCCATAAAGCTTGAAGAGATATAGGGGCCCTTTTTGCAACCAGTGTAATACTACCGCAGGCCAGACTGCTGCCCTCAAGCCAGATCCTGGTCGAAACGGCACCAGATGTGACACCTCAGCCTGGCTGGCCGTCTGTCTAATACGGACAGTCGTGACGATCCCAGTTGTGAAACTGCCACCTGGTCGTGGCGATCCCATCCTATGATATCGCTACGAAAGCTGGACTACAGGATGTCTTTTGCAACAACGGACCACTGTCCCACGTTGTGATTAGATCCCAGAAGTCTCGTCGTGCAATTTCAATAGTCGTTCCTTTTAGCCAATCCGGACACTGGTGTACACTTGTAGGTTGAAAAAAAAAAAAAAAAAAAAAAAAAAAAACACCCCCGGCACCCAAAAAAAATTAAAATAAATGAATGAAGTCGAACACGCCTGGAGAGCTACATAGAATGTCTTTATATAAAGAAAAAACAATGTCTGTCTTTTCCCAAGAATACAGTTGTTTAAAATGCTGGTTGTAACGGAGAGAGAAAGTTCACCAAAAGCATCATAGCTTCCAATTGTTAAATGAAATGTTTAATCTAAGTTTCGTTAGCGTTGAAATGTAACCAATTTCGATCCTCGCTGGGGTCTTCACCCACTTGATTTGCAGATGTCTTTAGCTCAACGAATGAGATTTTGCCAATTCATATCAGAGCTTGATTCTATTTTCGATTCGCATGGACCCGATGTACCCACCAGCGGCCTTGATCTCTTGGCTGACCTTATCAAATCACTCTAACACTTGTTTTGTCAACGCGTCTTCAAATTAGCGGAATACACTCCAGCTCTAAAAGAAATCCATATTGAACATAAAAGAGGTGAAAATCATGAAAGACAAGAAATGTATATTTATCCAAAATAACTTTCTTTTTTTTTTCCTAAGCTCACATCGCGTGACACAATAAAACACTAATAATATCACCAATACCAATTTCTCTCTCCGTTGTTTTAAACCAACCAAAGGAAAGTATCCCTGCAGGAGAAGGGAAAGCATCACCGTGAGAGATAGTGTCACATCCCTCACCTACCCATCTCTGTCGTTTAAGCATTAAAACGACACAAACGAAAATCCGTGACACTATCTCAATGCACAACTTCACAAGATCCTTTTTTTCTTTTTCCTTTTTTTTTCATATTGAAAAAAGTCTTTTACCAAATTTTGTTAATAGAACCTGACACTGGTCTATTTCATTAATAAAGATAATTATCAATGAAACTTGAGTAATAAAAAGACAGACATTAGATACATGAAAATCTAAACTTATTTTATAAATGGAACTTTGTGTGTGTGTGTGTGTCCCCGTTACCTATAGACTCCTGCAAGTGTTCTTAGCTAGGTTTTGTGTCGAGGTACCCTTGATAAATTTGACTTACATTCATTCATTTTTCTTTCAGTCTACGGTTTCACTTTAACTGGAAACAACTATTGCTTTTTAGTCTTTTGTGCCAACATCCAAAGAGTCTGAGCTCCAGGACTATAGATTAGTTTTAAATCTTTCATTACACCCGAGCAATGCCGGGCTATGCTGCTAGTCACTCATAAGTATAGAAAGAGAAATAGAGAAACATTATACCTTCTCAGGCTATTGTTTTCCCCTTACACAAAGTGGTAAAATATTATATTAGTTACATGAATTAATAGATATACATATAAGGGTACACATATGTATATTATTATTATTCTGGGTTTTTTTTTGGTTTTTTTTTAAAATCATATCACCCCAAGTAAGGCGGTAATGCCACTGATGTGCAGGGGGCTACATAAGAGTGAAAAGATTGGAAAAGAGAAAGCCGGAAACCACATCCTAAACAGGGAACAAGGGATGAGCCTCTTCACCTGTTCAATAGACGTGGGTGGAGTGTGAACCGGGCGATAGTGTTAATAAAACAGTGCTCAATGTAGTATGAGCTATATATATATATAAAAAATAATTGTTTTTTTAACAATAATGGATACATCAATGGAAATGCAGTCTAGACAGGGGTTTTGATTGACTGACACTCTTGCCATTAAGATTGAAAAAAGAAATCATATATTCCCCAAAATATAACCTTTTTCAATTTTAAAGTGAATCTCTATTCTGATTAGTTAAATCGAACACACATAATTTTTTGTCTTCCCACATCTATAAATAACGAACATATTGTTTCTTATATTCAAATGAAAATCATTTTCACAACAATAATCTAACATTGCCTGATGACAAGGTAAAAATCTCAAAACATAGAAATTTCCATGTCACAATGTAAGCTATATTAATTTTAAATAAAAAAAAATTTAATTATATATGTTATCTTATGCCAACGGCACAACTCGGTTTCATAAGTTATGCAGTCATCAGTTGCATATTGGAAACTGACAGTTTAAAAGATTTTAATTTAAGTTCACTTGATGCTGATGGGAGTTAAATCTTATAAAGTTTGGTTATTGCTTTTTAATAACAAGAGTAAAATTTAGATAGACAAAGAATACATGGAGAAAAAATTTTAAAATTAAAAAATATTAAAATGTAGGGAGATGAAATCAAAGGGGAATACTTCATAATGATTAATATTTGCAAGGGAAATAAAGAAAGTGGTCAGTAAGGGAGTGAGGAAGAAAGAGGCAAACAAACAGATGAAATTTTTATCAATCATGGTCGAAGAATTTAAGTTTGCATATTTTTCTATGGCAGCATATGGTCATTAAATCGTTTTTGTTTTTGTTAAGATTAGGGTTATTTATATGGTTTAAAATAAGGGTTTCTAAAATGCATAATAGACATTTGTCTCCTTTACTATTTTTTTTAAATTCCCGCACCTAACTATCTCAGCCAACCTCAAGTGGAATGACTACACTGAATCCATGGCTAAATCTACTGCTAGAAAGGTTGGTTCACTGTGGCTAGGAATTTTTTTTTATTTAAATCTATCTTGTACATATACAAATCTACCCTTTGCCAATGCATTGAATACTGTTGTCACATCTGGTTGGGTGCCCCTGCTATTCATTTCAGGGTTCAACAAAATCCAAAAAAGAATTTGCAATGTAATCAATCCCAACCAGGTAGCTTGACTCGTTACTTTTTCACCGACGTGATGTGGCTTTCTGCTGTCTCTTTTATAAATACTTTCACGGCTTCTTTCCTGATGAGCTTAGCTCCCCGGTGCCCCTGCTGCATAAATCTAATCAAGCTACTAGACTGGCAACACTTCCCGCCTGTAGAATTCCCTTCCGTATATTGCTTCCCTGATAGTTATAATCTCCAAGAGTTTAAATGCAATGTCAGTTGCCATCTCTTATCTCCATGACTCCCATCCTTTCCCTGACACCCCTTGTATCTTGTTCTTCTCCCTTTCCACTCTACTCTCATGCAGCTCTCTTCACACCAGTGTTCTCATCCTTCTCTTATCCGTTCCTCGATTTCCCCTGTATCTTGTTCTTCTCCCTTTCCACTCTAATCTCACGTAGCTCTCTTCACACCAGTGTTCTCATCCTTCTCTTATCCATTCCTCGATTTCCCCTGTATCTTGTTCTTCTCCCTTTCCACTCTACTCTCACTCAGCTCTCTTCACACGAGTGTTTCCATCTTTTTCTTACCCATTCTATGACACCCCCGTGACCTGTTCCTCTTCCTCTTCAATATCCTCTTATATAACCCCCTGCGCATCAGAGGCAGTACTGCCTTGCTTGGGGGTGAAACAACTACAAAAAAAATCTTTTAAACTGTCAGTTTGTAATATGCACCTGATGATTACATAATGTATGAAACTCCAAGTCATGCCATCAACGTAGGACATATATATATATATATATATATATATATATATATGTCTGTTATCCGCAGATAGATCTGTTTCGCTGTATCACAGCTCATCAGTATGGTTAGACTGATTGCTTTTAACCCAGGATTGAAACCCGACCGAATTGGCATCAGTCGGCAATTCTACCTCTGGGCTATGGGTGCTCGGTAGAAGAAGGCAGACTTTTTAGCATGTATATTATCATTATACATGCCCAATATATATAAAATGTGTGTGTCATTTACTAATAAGTTTAGGAATTGTTAATTACCAAAGAATTAAGGCAAGTGTTATTGATACAAATGGTATATAAAAATCTAACTAAAATTTGCTCAAATGTGTGTCTGTGACACCTAATTTAATCCCTTCCTGATAAAATTATCAGCTGTCTACCCGAAATCAAGATATGTGAGCATTAATATTCTGATGACTATTTCAGTTTCATGCCTATCTATGCATATATCTACATTTAGTGTATTGAGGCAGCAGATAAACATATATTGTTAAATATAACAAACAATGTATGTCTACTATCACCCAGTTCACACTCCACCCACGTCTATTGAACAGGTGAAGAGGTTCATCCCTTGTTCCCTGTTTAGGATGTGGTTTCTGGCTTTCTTCTCTTTTCACTCTTACGTAGCCCCCTGCGCATCAGTGGCGTTACTGCTTTGCTCGGGGTGAATATGATTAAAAAAAAAAATTATGTTTAATCATGAGCTGTTCTGAACATCATATATTGGCTTTAATTTCTGGTGTACGTAATATCAGACAGATTTTAGTTGATAACACAATGCTCAGACATAGACTCAGTAAAAAGAACCTTCAGATATTAGAGGCCATCTAGATTAAATCAAAGCAACCCACACTCAATAAAATGACATTTCAATTTAGTTACAACACATTACATGTAGACTTATGGTTCTGTTGTTAACATCTGTCTTTCATATGGTGTGACATCATAGAACCACATTACAAATTTACAACCTGTGTTTGCTATTCAGTGAATTATCGTCACATAGCAATGTTTTATGTCAGCACAAGATAATATCATCTTTGACGGTGGATATCACAATGTTAATATCCCTGCAACCACTTTGAAGAAGGCTCATTTGAGCTGAAAGCTTAGAACCAGTGTAATAAAGCAATATCCAAATGTTGGACAATTTTTGTCTTTATTTTTACCAGAAATTAAAGCCAAAATATGATATTTAGAACAGCTCATGGTTAAACATAATAAACATACATTGTCTGTTATATTTAACAATATGTTTAGCTGTACGGTACTGTGCAAAAGTATTAGGACAAGAACTATTTTATCTTTTATGAGGCATATTGACAGAAAATAAACAATTTAGTTAAAGTAATTTTATTTGATTTACTCAACAAATGCTTTAACAAGAAAAAATACTTGTTACAAAATAAATTTAATATTTAGTACAATAGCCTTTTGCTTTGATCACAGCCTTCATTCTGACAGTCATTGACATCACAAGCTTCTTCGATGTATCTAATAGTATCTCCTGCCAAGCAGCTTGTATTTGTTCCCAAAGTGTGTCTTGTGAAGTAACATTAGATTTATCAATTTTTTTTATCCAAAATATTCCATAGATGTTTAATAGGATTGAAATCAGGGCTTTGTGGGGGCCCAATTCAAATTCTGAAGCCGCCTTTCCTGTTCCTTTTAAGTTAAATAATTCTTACAAAGGTTTGAAATATGTTTAGGGTCATTGCCTTGTTAAATAAATCCTTGTTCTATTAAATGCATCCCAGATGGGACACCATGGTGGATAAGTGTGCAAAAGTGTTAGGACAGAGGTGATTTTATGAGGTATCAAAATAAATTTGATACCTCATAAAAGATAAAATAGTTCTTGTCTTAATACTTTTGCACAGTACTGTATATCTTGAGTTTGAATTTTGTTTAACGGCATATCAACACCTCTGTGGGTTATTTAATGCTGAAAAGGTAGAGTTTTAAGATATTTTTTAATGTTAGGTTATAGTAAGAAGGTTGATTTAGTTAAATTTTGATGAAAAAATTTTTTATTTTTATTTTATTTTATTTTAGAAAACTGAAAATGTCTTAGTTTTGTATTCAAAAATGTATTGCTGGTAATAATTTTTTTCCTTCAAAAATGTATGATGGCAATCATTTTTTTTTCTTCAAAAATGTGTAATGGTAATTTTTTTTCTTAAAAAAAATGTATTGTTGATAATGTTGTTATCACGTTTCAGGCCATTGTGCCCTCTGGCTTTCATCAGAGGGTATGCCAATCCAAATAACTTGCAAAGAATTCTGAACTGAACCCCTTATTTAATCTATGGGGGTAAATTGTTCTCATTCCACTGCCCATGTCTTGTCTACTTATTTTTAGTATTGCTCAGTTAATACTTGCACTGTTTCCACTAAGTCCAAGAACTTATCAATAATTATCAATAGGAATAGATATATTTGCCTATCATTCAGTTTACACTCCTCCTTTGTTTTTTTGAACAGGAGTAAAGGTTTATTTCTAGTTTCCAGTCCCTTCTAAAATCTTTTGTCTTTCAATCCCAGTAACCCCTTGCATCTTACTGACATTATCACCTTGATTGGGATGAATTGTTTAAAAAAAAAAAAACTTGTTAAGCAAATTATTTAGTTTCCACCAATGTTTTCATTGTCTTCACGATGTCTTGTGAACATTAGGTTCTTTATGCCTCCATTATGTCCAAGAGATTTGAACTCTTTCCAAATGTAAGTATAAGTTTCCTTGTAATTCCAATATTCCTTAAAACTTCCCTATTAATGTTCTATCCATCAGAATGGACATCCCCAATATCCAGTGACTTGTGTGAGGAACCAAATAAACAATGCACTATAAGAACTCGGCTCCACTAATTTGACAAATCAGTGAGCCAAGTTCAAATTCCAGTTGAATTCCTTGCATTCACTTATGCACAAATACCCTTGGGAAAGGTATTTATCTATCTCTTCCTTCCAGTTATGGGTTAAATAATAAGACAGATTGGGTTCTATAGCCTTGGCTGGCAACCAGTCTACCACAGAAAGCAATGGCAAACTACTGCAGGATAATCTTCTGCCCAGTCAGTCATGTCTTTTTAGAGACATGATCGCTCAAAGCATGTATTACATATGGCACTCAACTGACTGACTAGATTGGCATCTAGGTCCCACCCTCTTATTGTTGAAATAGTTAAATGTAACAACCACTTCTACTCTAACAGTTTCTTTACTCACACTTCCCACCTGTGAAACTTCTTTCTGTTTACTTGTTCAACTGATAGCTACAATCTCCAAAAATTTAAATGCAATATCAATTGCCATTTTCTTGAATTCCATTCATTCTTTATTCTTTCTTAAATACCCACTGTACCCAGTCTTTTTTTTTTTTTTTTTTTTTTCACTGTAATTCCCTTCACACTAGTGGTGGTTCTGCTTTGCTTTGGGTGAAATGATTAAAAAAACAAAATAGGTTTACGGCCATATCATGTTGAAGCACTGATTCCTATATGATCACTGAAGTTAAGCAATGTCAAGCTTAGTATCTAGATGGGTAACCACGTGGGCATACCATGTGCTGGGGATGCAATAGACAATGGCTTGGAAATGTTAATTGGAGAGCCAAGTTCCAGTTCTAACCAAATTTGTTTTTGTCACTTACATACAAATACCCTTGGGAAAGTATAAATCCACCTTTCTCTCCCAACAATGGGTTAAATAGTAAGATTTGTATCACTAATTTATTATTACCAAAAATATTCTTACATTCTTAACATATTTTCTAGCTTGAACTAACCTGGAAAAGGTTGATAAGCGATAGAATAATCAGCGAAATACTGATTACCTACGCAGGGATGTTTTTTAAGATATATTTTCATTCTATGTAATATAAATATATAGAAATTACCCTGGCCACAAAGTGGAAGATCCATTTATATATTGATTGTAATATACAATTGATCTCCCACATTATAATTTGTTTCTTTATCAAATTCTGATTGGATAGGAATTCACCTCTTCACCCCCAAATATGGGTTAATGAGTAAGACTTGTATCACTAAATTATTACCTCAAAAAAAAAAACAAAAAAAAATCTTACAATTTAGAAATACTTTCTGGCTTTAAATAACCTGCAAAGGGTTGATAAGTTGTAGAAAAACAAAACAAACAGTCATGTATTTATAATTCTTCATCTCAAAAGTTCTGATAGATTTAGCTGAAAAAGTATAACTCATTTAAATCTTAATAACATACAACTCAATTTTTATTGCATTTAAGGTAAATTAGGTTTAAGCAATAATTACAACCCAACCTTTTAGGTTGTGACATTAAATGATGCAATATAATTGTTGACACATTATAACACTAATAAAATAGCAGGAAGTTGTTTAAACTGGTGGGGGTCAAGCAGGTCCCTGCCTCAATTAACAAGTCTAACTCAGAACAAGACAAAGTAGATCAACAGTTGAAGGCTATTTATTAGTCATAAGGTCAAAGTTACTTTTGGAAAACTGAGTCAGCCTAGGAACTTTGAAAAGTTGTGGCTGTTCAACAGTATGAACAGTTTCATTTTGTGCATATCAAAATATGAGTCAAAATTTTAACCTGTGTTTTCAGTTCAACATTTGCTAATATAAAAAGCACTTTTTTTATCTTTTACATTGTGCATTGTGGTGCAGTGGTTATCAGTTCAGAACGAGAAATTGGAGATCCAAGTTCAAATTCCAGTTGAATTCCTTGCATTCATGCACAAATACCATTGGGAAGGGTATTAATCCATCTCTTCCCTCCAGTTATGGATTAAATAACAAGACAGACTGGGTTCTATAGCTTTGGTCGGCAACCAGTCTACCGCAGAAAGTAATGGCAACCTACTGCGGGATAATCTTCTTCCCAGTCAGTCATGTCTCTTTCTAGACATGATCGCCCAAGTGTGTATCACATATGGCACTTAACTGACTGACATTGACACATTAACAAAAAGGCAATTTATTAAGAGCCACAAAAAACAGAAAATTGTGGAGAATGCTGATTGCTCATTTCCTGAAGGGACACAGCCTATAGGAGATTCACGATTTGTTTTTATTTAAAGCCAGAAAATATTTTTAAATTGCAAAGAATTTATGGTGAGTGGCGAGATAATGATTTAGGGATACAAGCTTTATTCAGTCAAGTGCCATACGTGAAACACGCTTGGGCGATCATGTCTCGAAAGAGACATGACTGACTGGGCAGAAGATTATCCCGAGGTAGGTTGCTGTTGCTTTCTGCAGTAGACTGGTTGCCGACCAAGGCTATAGAACCCAGTCTGTCCTGTTATTTAACGCATAACTGGAGGGAAGAGACGGATTAATACCTTTCCCAAGGGTATTTGCGCATAAGTGAATGCAATGAATTCAACTGGAATTTGAACTGGGCTCTCCGATTTCTTGTTCCGAGCTGATATCCACTGGACCACCACGCACATAATTAACCCATTTCTGTAAGAAAACGAAGTGAATTCATACCTTTTCCAAATTGTATTTGCGGGTAAGTGACTATAATGATGCCAACAGTAATTAGAATTCAGCTCTCTGTGCATTGTGGTGCATTGGATATCAGCTCGGAATGAGAAATTGGGGAGCCGAGTTCGAATTCCAGCCAAATTCATTGCATTCACTTATGCGCAAATACCCTTGGAAAAGGTGGTCGGCAACCACTCTACCGCAGAAAGCAATGGCAACCTACTGCAGGATAATCTTCTGCCCAGTCAGTCATGTCTCTTTTGAGACATTATCACCCAAACATATATCATGTATGGCACTTAACTGACTGACTGAATTAAACATTCCGAGCCATTATCCATTGCAACACTTACATATCCAGACTTACAGCATCTTGTATTCCCTAAATGGTCACCCTTCTAAGTATTGACAAGTCTTGACATTGCTTACCTTCAGTGATCAAACAGGAACTGATATTTCAACATGTTGGGGCTGTAAGCTAACATATTAAGAAGCATGGCCAGGGATTTTTTTTCTTCATTGTTATGAGTTACAGGTGATGAGATTACGTTAAATTACATTAATCAACACATAAAACATTTTAATGCAAAATGCATAATTATGCTTTGAGTAATATATTCAAAATTAAACCTGCACATAGAAAATTTGAAAAACACCTGAGAATATTTTTTTTTTTTTAATTATTTTAATCAGATTAAAACACCTGAACAAAGGGTAAAGGGACTGAAAAAATAAGAGAAAGACAAATTGCTCTAATTAATGGCATTCATTATTTATAATTCTGAGGTGAGATAGTATCTAATCTAAACTTATTTATAAATGGAACTTTGTGTGTGTGTATCCGTTACCTATAGACTCCGAAACGGCTGAACCGATTTTCTTGTACACAGTTGTACTATAAGCATCTGCGAGTGTTCTTAGCTAGGTTTTGTGTCATGGTACCCCCAATAAATATTGAAAATCGATAATTGAAAAAAGTTGTGTTATAGAAGGAGTGGTCTGATTGTAATCAAACAAGATTTGATACACTCATAGACAAAAACATAAGAAACGATATTCAGAAGTCTCAAGATTGCAGTTCTTACAATACTGCAGAAAATTTGATATCGATACCAGGAAATAAAAATTTGACTTACATCCATTCATTTTTCTTTCAGTCTACTGTTTCGCTTTAACTGGAAACAACTATTGCTTTTTAGTCTTTCATGCCAACGTCCAAAGAGTCTGAGCTCCAGGACCATGGATTAGTTTTAAAGCATTCATTACACCTGAGCAACACCAGGCTATACTGCTAATTTACATCATTTGAATTTTTGTCCTCATCTTTATTGCCATATTTTGGTTTCGGTTGTTATATGCTCCAGCCTTCTTTAGATGCTAGGAATTTTGAACCAAATCCTTTATTTTGATCACTGGGTATATCATTCTCATTCTATGTACCATGCCACTTCCGGATGTCATGTAGTTATCTCTCAAAGTTATTTGTTCACTACTGCTGTAGCCAAAGACACATGACTCAGTGGATATAAGTGTTGGTTAATTCCAGTGACATGACCCAAAGAGTTGTGAGTTCAATACCTGGCTACAGCAGTGGTGAACAATTACCTTGGGGAGTTGAGCCAAAGGGAGGTAAGTATATGGCATCTGGAAGTGGCATCACAGATGGAATGAGAACAATATACCCCCATGATTGAAATGAGATTTGGTTCAAAATTCCTATCACTGTAAGAAGTCCAGTGTGCACATCGGCTGAAACTTCATCAACACAGCAATAAAGATGAGGACAACAGTCTGAACGATGCAAATAATGTAAAAGCATTTATTTTTATTTAGTTTGAAACTGAAGAAAAAATCCTGAGCATTTCTGCTGTCGTCTTGTCCAGAGTTATTTAAACAATTCTATTCTTTTTATTGAGTTTACAATTTTATCTTTTTAAAAGACTTTTTTTCTTAAGATAGAATTTTTGAAATTTGATACTTTGGCGAAATGCTAACCTCACATTTGAAAAACTGTTCCCACCCAGATAAAAAAAAAAAAAAAGGAAAAGATATCATTAATAATGATATTTTTTCTGGGAAAATTTGTTAGCCTTGAACTATGAATTATAAGAGGGGAATTTATGAACAGAATTTCTTTTCTGAAAATCTCTGTCAAATAAAAAATAGGAATGTGTGTTGGGTATATCACAAGAAGTGATTGGTTAAAAAACAGGTCCTTTTTAGAGAGGCAAAAAAAAAGAATAGAGGAAGGAAAAAAGACACTTGGAGGAGAAGCAAAGGAAGGCAGGAAGAAGAAAGATGGGCAGGGAAGAAGAAAAAAAAGAAACAAAGATAAGGGGTTTCAAAAGGAGAAACAGAGAAACAAGAGTGAGAGAAAGGGCGAAAAAACAAGTTGGATGAGAAAAAGACAAGGAGTATGAAGGAAGAAGTAAAAAACACTTCTAAGATTTTCCTAACATTGTGTAAAAGATTGCATTAGTGTCTATTTCATAGTTGTGGGTTTAATCTCTGGACAAACAAATGTTAAAAAGTTGCATATTCTGGTTGAGAGGAAGATGTGGACAAGCAACATAAAGGTGAATGAGACAAATGACTACTAAATGATATGAAATATTCCCAAAGCATGGAAAACAAAAATGAGACCAGGATGCTCATCTTGGTTGTTATACTAGCAATTGTCAGTTCAATCACTGTGAATGGTAGGGCTCTAAGTCATATAATTTGGTTGAGAGGAAGAAGAGGGGGAGGCAATACAAAGGTGAATAAGGGTATTGATATGAAATATTCCCAAAACAGGGAAAGCAGATTGATAACAATGTGCCACTCCCTATGTCAGGCATAGTTTTGGTTTGAATTTCTTAGGTTACTGAGCCTGAAGATGGCCAGAGTGAACACGGAGTCTAACAATCCAGATGAGCAAGCAAGTAGCAAAAAGCTGATCCTAATGATTGTTCATCCCAAAAATTTTGACAAAAAGAGTATTGTTTAATCTCACAGATTTGCAGGCAATATGGACAATTATTTTTATTTATATTTCTGATAATTTGCTCTTGGGACCAAAAACATCAAAATTGTTGATTTTTTATTTGAAACAAAAATAGTAAATTAGATATATTTTATTTCAAACTACTGTTCTCATCTTTGTTTTTATAGATGTTATTATTATAAAAACAACATTTTGAACAAATACTTTTTCCATGATCAATTGTCAATTATTTAGACCAGGGTTTCCCAAACTGGGCAATATCTCCAACAGAAGGAGGTGAAGCAACCTAAATGTGTCATCATGGTTATATTGGGTTTTAGTATATTTGTGCTCCAAACAGTCACTCTGTGAGCTTGCTACTTTCTCATTCAATAATAATAATAAGAAGAAGAAGAAAAGGAAAAAGAGTGAAAGTATGGTGAAAATAGAACAGAAATTGGTGAGAGTGAAAGAAAGAAAAAAAAGAGAAAGAAAACAAGAGAAAAAAAAAACAGTTTTTGTGTGAGATTAAGCTCCCATACAGTTGTTCTTTGAAAGCGTTCCAAACATCTGTTGACAGAAAATTCATAACAGTAAAACAAAACATAAAAGAAAATTCAATAACAGCCCAATTTCTTGATTGGGCTAAGAACAGGAATTTCAAACATGCTGAAGGTTGTCAGTGGAAACCAAACCAGGTTAAACTGAGTGCAGTATTAATGTCAAATTGTCTCACTACTTGAATTTAAAAAGGATATGGAAAATTGAAAACCTCCAAAACAAAACAAGAAAAGCTTTAAAATAACCCTCCCTCCAAAAAAAACAAAGATTCACAAATGGGAAGAGTTTTAATGTTTTTTTTCTTCTTTTTCAAGCGTCACATCTTTTCAGTATGTAAAATTGAAAACTTCCAAAACAAAAAAGCTAAAAAACACAATTAGGTCAATGGGAAGAGTTTAATTTTTTTTTTTAAATGTCATTTTTTTTTTTCCGGTTGAAGGCAATCATGGCTCTCCACAGATTCCATTTGCTGTTCGGTCACACTCAACTTCTATTAACAATTAAGACTATAAAAAGTTACAAAATAATTTGGTAATGTCATGGTCCTTCAGGATATAAGTGATCATGGCTCTCCACAGATACCATTTACTACACTCTTTATTTGCTCTGATCAACAAATAAACAGAACAATTTTGGTAGAAACAGAGAAAAGAGTACTGGACTGTCATGCAATATTGGTCCTTCAATATACCAGTGAATGCTGGAAAATCTGAAGAAGAGACTTGAAGTAACAGAAATGTGGTTCTACAGTAGGATGCTGAGGATACCATAGTCAAAACATGTGAGCAACAACAAAGTTATAGAGGAAATTAGAAACAAAAAGAACACAACATCAGAAAGAAATGGTTGAAACTTCTAGGGTGTATAATGAGGAAAAAGGGCTTTGAAAGTTTGATACTTGCAGGAGGAGAGATTGAAAACAAGAGGGACAGAGAAAAACAACTCATAACCTACCTTGTGACCATGAGTAAATGAAAGGTGGAACATGGTTTAGGAGAGATAACAAAAAGAGGTACAAAGGATAGGAAATAGTAGAGAGCCATGATCACCAAAGTCCTAAAAGAACATGGCACATAGAAATAAAAAATAGCAAGACATTTGGTAATGTTCTCTTCCTTCAGGACATACATAGGCTATCTTTCCACAGATCTACTCCAATTGACAAAGAAAAAAGAAAATAGTAAAAAGAAAGCCGGAAACCACATCCTAAAGAGGGAACAAGGGATGAGTCTCCTCATCTGTTCAATAAACGTGGGTGGAGTGTGAACTGGGAGTAGATAGACTAAACTATCGCCCTGTTCCCACTCCACCCACGTCTATTGAACAGGCGAAGAGGCTTATCCCTTGTTCCCTCTTTAGGATATGATTTCCAGCTTTCTCTTTTCCAATCTTTTCACCCTTATGTAGCCCCCTGCGCATCAGTGGCGTTACCACCTTGCTTGGGGTGATATGATTAAAAAAAAAAAAATTAGCAGTAATGGTCAATCAGCCTAGCCTTCCTAAACATTATATTACACCAAGGTCCCTGTGGTTTAAAATCATCAGAATCTACAAAAATATTTTGGTAACTGAATAATGAAGCCATTAATTTATAGGAAAAACAATGTCTAATATAAAAGACTTGAAACTTTTTCATGAATGGATCAGTCAGTTAAGTGCCATACATGATACAGACTTTGGGCGATCATGTCTCTTTCGAGACATGACTGACTGAGCTGAAGATTATCCCACAGTAGGTTGCCATTGCTTTCTGCAGTAGCCAGCCAAGGCTATAGAACCCAATCTGTCCTATTATTTAACCTATAACTGGAGAGAAGAGACAGATTAATACCTTTCCCAAGGGTATTTGTGTGTAAGTGAATGCAAGGAATTCAACTGAAATTCGAACCCGGCACCCTGATTTGTTATTCCAAGTCGATATACACTGCACCACAACACACATGAATGGATACATAATTTAAGTGAAAGGTGGCCTATTAGTAAAATTATTTTCATACAGGAAACATTCAGCATTCATTGACCAGTGTTTATGTCAGTTTAAATTTTTAAAATCTGTTTCTTAAAATAGGATATTAAGCTTCTCAAGTCCACTATTATAGCTCTTTATCATACTGTTCAGGGGTGTGGTAGCACCTGTTAGAGTCTCAGCTATGGGCAAATAGTGAACCCTCAAATAAAACACTATCAAAATATAAAAAAAAATTTTTTTATAGTAAAAATACTAGCAATACATTTATATAAACAAGGACTAACAAGACATATTTAGAGCAAAATGACCGGCAATACATATTGAAATACCACTTCCTGTAAGGTCACCAAAGTTAACATCAAATCTGGCCAGTACTTAGATAGGCGAACACTTGGGAATACCAAGTACTGTAAGCTTGGATGTGTGTATGGTGTAATGAATGATGACTGAGAGTAGTTAATTGGAGAACCGAGTTCCAATTCCAGTTGGGTTTGTTATATACACTTATGTGCAAATACCTTGGGGAAAGGTATGAATCTATCTTTTTTTACCCCTCTACTATGGCAAGACAAACTAAGTTCTATAACCTTGATTGGTAATGAGTTTTCTGCAGAATGAAATAGCAACCTACTACAGGAAAATCTCTAGTCAGTCATGAATTGAAAGAGATATGATTATACAAGCATATATTATGCCTGTCACCTAAGGAACCCTAAAATATGAAACTGGATTTATGAATTCCCATTTACTTGAGAATTGAAGACTGAAGTATTAAATGCCATTCCTATAATTAAACAGTTAAATAAACAAAATAACAGTCTCTAACAATAATGGTTTAAAATTGTTAATCATAGAGCCGAGTTCCAATACCAGTTGGGTTTGTTAAATCCACTTACATGCAAATACTTTGAAGAAAGGTATGAATCCACTACTTCTCCCCACCAGCTATGGGATTTATAAGACTTGTATCACTAAATCGTTGTGGTGCATTGGATATCGGCTCGGAACGAGAAATCGGGGAGCCGAGTTCGAATTCCAGCCGAATTCATTGCATTCACTTACGTGCAAATACCCTTGGGAAAGGTATTAATCCGTCTATTCCTTCCAGTTATGGGTTAAATAACAGAACAGATTGGGTTCTATAGCCTTGGTCGGCAACAAGTCTACTGCAGAAAGCAATGGCAACCTACTGCGGGATAATCTTCTGCCCAGTCAGTCATGTCTCTTTCAAGACATGATCGCCCAAGCGTGTATCACATATGGCACTTAACTGACTGATCACTAAATCATTATCTGGAGAGAGAAAAAAAATCCTAAGATTCTAAAACAATATATAAATATATTTTTCGGTTTTAAATAATCTGAAAAGGCTAAGCTATACAAAACAAATCAACTATAATAATTATCCTTTTCAGGCTATTACTTCTTTCATGGCCACTATTTTGGCTCTTTCTAATGTTGTCAGGAGTTTCCTTTCACACCTTTTTGTTTTTGGTCATGTGGAAAGAGAGTAATAGCTTAATTATATTACTAGCGGAATCCGTGGAATTTCTACGGAAGGATAATTATGATTTCCTGGAAAAAAATTTTTCTTTGTCATACTACAAAACAAACGATAGTAACATCTTCAAACATAAAGGTATTGGATAATAAATAAAATAATGATAACGCAGGGTGTAATTTAAAAGTAATGTCCAGAGAAGCTACTTTACTGTGAGAGGTTTTGAAAGAGAAAATGTTTTTTATGACTGAAAAGTGAAAAATAATGGCTCCTGTGTCCATTGTAAACATTTTTATGAAAATTTTTAAAAAATAATCATTTCAGAAATAATTTTCTTCATTTGTGAATGAGTACTGATAGTTTCATTAAAATCCGACAATTATTTGATTTTTGCGAGAATTTCCAAATTAATGCGTTTGTCACCGAAAAAAGTGTGTGATGCAATCATTACGTTTCCATTGTAAAACAGTCATAACGTTTCTTCAGCTGCTAACTCAAATCAAAACAAAACTTCTGACAAAATTTCAAAAATGTTAGAAGGAATTAAAAACTTTAATTATTTTTTTTAAGTTACTTTAAAGGCTCTTGCGTCCATTGTAAACAGAAAAGAACAACTGAGTAATAGCCAAGGGTGTAGAGACCAGAAAGTTCATTATTAAATCGCAGGATATGACAACAAACCTACCTATTTTAACTAAATTGTACAGCACGCGCGCACACACGCACACACACGCACGCACACACACACCGTTAAAAATAGGAAAAAATATTTTAATAACTAAATAATGATGCCATGAATTTATATGAAGAAAAAATTGTCTAAAAACAAATACTGGAAACTTTTGTGTTGTCATGCAGTGGATATCAGCTCGGAACACGAAATCAGAGAGCCGAGTTCGAATTCCAGTTGAATTCCTTGCATTCACTTATGCACAAATACCTCTGGGAAAGGTATTAATCCATCTCTTCCCTCTAGTTATGGGTTAAATAACAAGACACGCTGGGTTTTATAGCCTTGGCTGGCAACCAGTCTATCAAAGAAAGCAATGGCAACCTACCAATTAAAGTTTATTTACTGCCCAGTCAGTCATGTCTCTTTCGAAACATGATTGCCCAAGCGTGTATCACGTATGGCACTTAACTGACTGATTAAATACAGAATTTAACTGGAATGTGACAATGTTATCAAAATATTTTCTGTTTTTATAACTGTAGTGGAGTAAATAAGACACACCTGTGAACACAAACTAAACAAAACACCTTAAATACAGAACTCAAAGTTCAGGGACAGAGTTCTCATAGTGCTCGTTAGAGTACTGCTGGAGTTGGAGCTTTGTTTAACGGCATATCAACCTGTAGGTTATTTAATGCCAAAAAAGGTAGGGTTTTTAAGGTATTTTTTTTTTAATGTTCAGTCTTATTGAAAAGGTTGATTTAGTCAGATTTTGATGAAATTTTTTTAATTATTTATCTTAGAAAACTGAAGATGTCTCAGTCAGTCATTTAAGTGCTATATATGATACACGCTTGTGTGAGCATGTCTCGAAACAGATATTACTGACTAGGCAGAGGATTATCCCACAGTAGGTTGCCATTACTTTCTGGGGTAGACTGGTTGCTAACCAAGGTTGTAGAACCCAATCTGTTCTGTTATTTAACCCATAATTGGAGGGAAGAGACAGACTTATACCTTTTCCAAGGGTATTTGTGTGTAAGTTAATGTAGCAAATTCAACTGGAATTTGAACTCGGCTCCCCGATTTCTCGTTCCGAGCCAATATCCACTGCACCACAACGCACATCCTTGATGCCAACTAGTTTTGTATTCAAAAATGTATTGCTGAAAATTTTTTTTCTTCAAAAATGTGGAAAATTTTTTTTCTTCAAAAATGTGTTATGGTAATTTTTTTTTCCTTCAAAATGTATTGTTGGTAATATTTATCTTTCAAAAATGCATATTTTTATGTATATATTTCTATAAGTCTATTTTTATACTTTCATAATGTTTTGAACTCAGTTTGGGTGTTAACTATTTGTCCATAGCTGGGACCCTAACAGGTGCTTCCACTCCGGGTCAGGGTGGACCTGGGAACAACAGCAATTAAGAGGTGGTTCCATGCTCTTCACAACCTCCCAATCAGAGGCCTTGCTGCTGGATGTAGTTTACCGTCATACCCAGGACCAGTACTGTTGGAGCCAGTTGAGACATAATATAACCGTTAGTAGTGATACATAATAACTGAACAATGATGCCATGAATTTATAAGAATAAAAATTTTGCTAAAAGAAATAGCAATAAAGTATAAAAAAAAATACTATGAGCTCACTGAGTGTTCTTTTCTTGTTGCCCTGTGCCATGCTAAGCTAAACCAAGTTTAATGAGTCCTATTGCTAAAAGAGTTGTGCATTTGTCAGTGTTGAAAACCAGAAAACATCCAGAGTTTGATAAAAAAAATTGATGCTACACAATCTTTCTATAATTCTATTCCCCAGTTTTGTCTTGTGTATTTTATTACTATTATAGTATTTTAGAATTGATGGAATTTTATATTGATCAGAATACTGTGTACTATCAAGGACCAAAGTGTTACTGCCCAGCCCTCTGTCTAGGATCAAAGAGCAACTTACTCAGACAGGTCTGAGATTCAAGTCTAGTATCTGTTTCACCTCTTGAACCATATTATCACCTTCAGGCAGGATTCCATAATAGAAAAAGAACAGACAAGCCTCTTTTGGGGATTCCAGATCTGGAGCAGCACTTCCCGTTTACCCTGTAATGAGAGACTCAAACTATTCCAACACCTTCATAATATTGGTTATAGAGAATATATAATTTTGTCCTTTCTTACAAGTATGCATGCTAATATCAAACTGACCATATGTCAAATTCTACTCCAGTCTGCAAAGATTTATATATGAGAGTAAATCAGAGTTTGAGTTTTGTTTAACAGCATATCAACCTCTGTGGGTTATTTAATGCCAAAAACGTGGCGTTTTAAGGCATTTTCAGTTATAGTGAGAAGGTTGTAGAAAACTGAAGATGTCTTCTAGTTTTGTATTCAAAAATGTATTGCTGGTAATAATTTTTCTTTTTTCCTTCAAAAATGTATTATTGGTAATATTTTTTCTTCAAAAAAATGTATATTTTTCAATAAAAGTTTATTTTTATAGTTTCATAGTGTTTTGACCCCAATTTAGAGGTTAACTATTTGCCCATAGCGGGACCCTAACAGGTGATACTATTCCAGGTCAAAATGGACCTGGAAACAACAACAATAAAGAGGTGGTTCCATGCTCCTCACAACCTCTCAACACCTTGCTGCCGGATACAGTTTACCATCATACCCAGAACCGAGCAAATCAGAAATTACACCATAAAAACAGGTAGGTGCTGATGCATAACACCATGCATGCCTATAGGATAGTGGGTAGGAAGCTGTGCACATCATTTACTCAAACAGGGAGGAGCCAGATCAAGCATAAATGCACCACTGAGAAATTGTGATATCATGAAACAACACACCGTAGAATAATTTGTGGGCAGAGGTTGTCAAATCTGCGGAATTCCATCACTAGATATTGGCTCAGTATAAAACATGAATCATGTATCAAGAAAGGTTTATGAGCAGGTAGAACACTTTAAAGTGGAAAGAACAAGTCTAGAGTCAAAAACTAGTCAGGTTGCCTATCAACATTACCCACGGAAGAACACATCAAGCGGGGGGGTGAATGTGCTTACATGATTTGTCAGTCTTCCCTGATCAAGGCAGAGATTGGCAATCGTAGGCATTAGGTATGGATCTGCATAAGTGAAAGGGCATGAGGACTTGGTATATTTTAAAGTTTGTGCATGTTGGGTGTTTAAACGAGAAAGTAGTGCATGGTTTCATGAGAAACTTAAAACTTTTTTTTTTTTTGTACAATGATGTTAATGTGGGTTAAGGTAACAGTTAATTCAAGACTTATGCAGGTTAAGATCATAGTGGTTGGGAAAGTATCCTCTTGGGAGTTGGTTCCAATAAGTTGCAGTTCCTGGGAAGACACTGCTTGAGTGAAACTTACATCTCTCTCCAATAGAATACAAAAGGTATGAGGGTTGTTTGCTACAATGTGCATGAAATGGGGGGGTAGCAATGAAGGTTAAAATTGGTAGAACTAAGGAAAGTAGTTCATCTGAACACTTTCCAGGGAAATAGCAATGCATCACTGAAAGGCTTTTTTCAGAACAGATGAAGAAACTTGAACGATAGTGCATCTTTGTGTGTGGGGGGGGGGGGACTATATTGAAAAGTGACATGCATTTGTTCCTCATCAGTGGAAATAAAGGCATTGTATTTAATTTTTGATTTACCCTTGTATATATGGCAGTGGTAATGAAGAAAGAGATGAAGATTATTATTATTATTGACAACAGCTGTGGCTGAGGTATTAAATAAACATTTTTTTCCGATAAACTGGAAATCTATTTATATAACAACAATTGTCTAGTCAAAATATAACTAAGCACAAAGTTTATTTTAGGTCACCAATCATGACTAGCCAACAATAATGACAATAGATAAAGCAATTATTCTGATGGTCAGGAAAATCAGCTTTCATAATTACTTAGCTTAGCATGTTCTGGAACAAACCTACAAATATAAAACACTCAAAGATTAGAATAATTACAGTTGTCTTGATGTGTGGGTGGTGTAATAGACAGCTGCATGGAAAGTGGAATTAGCTAGCAGTATTCAAATTCCAGGTTAGACTATTATATTTAACCAAATGTTCTTGGGAAAGGCATGAATCTGTTTCTTTCCTAGCTATGAGTTAAACAGCAGAATAGACTAGGGTTTCTTTAGACAAATTATTTCAAGGGCTTCACAAAGATAAAAAGGTTCAGAAAAGCTGCTCTAAGGATTGTTTTTTTTTTAAACATAAAGAATTCATTTGTTTGAAGCCATTTTTAATCATTGATCTGAGAAAGTGGTTGCATACAGCTGATCGCTTAGACATTTCTGAATGATTTTAATGCTGTGAATGACATCCACATGAAAATTTAGATCTGTTTAAGAAAAATGGGTGTTAATCTCAACTCGTATGAGACACAGGATGGTACTATAATTCTCAGGCTTAAGACCCAGCACATTGAAACACTGCTTCCCATATGATCACCAAAGTACTGAGATGGCTAAGAGCTTGGGAACACCAGATCTATACGCTTAGATGTGTAGGTGATGCAATAGATAATGGCTTGGAATTGTTTATCAGAGATCAAAGTTTCAATTCCTATTAGGTTTGTCATATTCTGTTACACATAAATATCCTCAGGAAAGGTATGAATCCAATTCTTTTCCTCCAAATTATGAGTTAAGTAGAAAGATTTCTATCACTATGTCATTATCTAAAAGAAAATAGTCTAAATGTATTTTCTGGCTTTAGATAACCTGCAAAGGTTGATAGGCCATAGAAAACAAATCAATCAATCAATGAAATACAGATCAGCTACACAGGCACGTCTTTTAGGTTTATTTACATTTTCTGGAATATAGATGCATAAAACCTACTGTGGCCACCAAGTGAGGGATCAGTTTATATATTGATTGTAGTAAAGAATTAATACCCCACTTTATATACACACATAATTTCTTGTTCAAATCAGTCCATCAATGAAATACTGATCAGCTACACAGGCATGTCTTTTAGGTTTATTTACATTTTCTGGAATATAGATGCATAAAACCTACTGTGGCCACCAAGTGAGGGATCAGTTTATATATTGATTGTAGTAAAGAATTGATACCCCACTTTATATACACACATAATTTCTTGTTCAAATCAGTCCATCAATGAAATACTGATCAGCTACACAGGCACGTCTTTTAGGTTTATTTACATTTTCTGGAATATAGATGCATAAAACCTACTGTGGCCACCAGGTGAGGGATCAGTTTATATATTGATTGTAGTAAAGAATTGATACCCCACTTTATATACACACATAATTTCTTGTTCAAATCAGTCCATCAATGAAATACTGATCAGCTACACAGGCATGTCTTTTAGGTTTATTTACATTTTCTGGAATATAAATGCATAAAACCTACTTTTGCCACAAAGTGAGGGATCAGTTTATATCCACATTATAATTTTTTGTTTGTTTATCAAATTCTGATTAAGTATGAATCCGCCTCATCTCTTCCAGTTATATGTTAATTAGTATGGCTTTTAAAACTAAACTGTTATCTCAAAAAGAAATCTTAGTTAAAAGTATTTCCTCACTTTAAATAAACTGCAAAGAGTTAATGTAGAAAGCAAATCATTCAATGAAATGTTTTTGTTTTTTTTTAAATTACATCACCTCAAGCAAGGCGGTAAGGCCACTGGTGTGCAGGGGGCTACGTATGAGTGAAAAGATTGGAAAAGAGAAAGCCGGAAACCACATCCTAAACAGGGAACAAGGGATGAGCCTCTTCACCTGTTCAATAGACGTGGGTGGAGTGTGAACCAGGCGATAGTTCAGTCTATCTACTCCAATTAAAAAAAAAATAAACAAAAAAGAAAGTGAAAAGATTGGAAAAGGGAAAGCCGGCTGCCTATAAAGTGGGAAGTGTTTTACAGTCATTCATAATAAAAAAAAAAATGTATAAAACTAAATTTTTATGTCATGGGTTTTTTCCTTTCTTTTCGGTCTCCCTGTGACTATGTGATATATGGAAAATGGACGAGTTCTTGTGGTGAATGAACAAATTGTAATGAATGATAGGGTTGTGAATCTGATTAGTTAGGTCTAGGATAGAAAGTAATGACCAGCCTTAACTCCTCTTCTTTTTGGCCATGTGCCACAATTGATGTATTTTATATATTAATAAATATTTGTTGTGTTGCTTCGTTTTGGTATAATTAGAAGATAATACAAAATTAATGATGTTTATTTTTGGTATAAAACTTTAGGTTTTTACATCAAGTTACAACCTTTAAATTTTGACTGATTAATTACACATACATGTCTTACAGATTTATTTTTATATTCTCTGGAATATAAATGTATACAAACTACCCTGGACACAAAATAAGGGGTCATTTTATATATTGATTGTAATATAGAATCACCCCCCCACCAATTTATATCCACATTATAATTTCTTGTTTTTTTATCAAATTCTGATTAGTTATGAATCCACCTCATCTCCCCCAGCTGTGTGTTAATTAGTATGACTTGTATCACTAAATCCTTATTATCTTAGAAAAAAAAAAATTATAATTTAAGAATACTTTCTGGCTTTAAATAACCTGGTTATTTAAAGTTGATAAACTGTAGGAAACAAATCAATCAATATATTTCTCAGCACTAAAAATACTACCTCCCCCTACTCAAAATAATTTTCAGAAAATTACTTTGCAGGCCTACCAGCTGAATGTTACTTTAACCTTTATTTATTTTTTTTACTTCTAAATTTTGCAAATGAAAACTGGGATGTGTCCTTAATGTTGAATGCTGAGAAATATGATAATTGTGGATTGCTTATCGACTTATACACACATCCAATCGTTTCTGTGCCTATAATGATGTGCTGAAGATAATCCCATAGTCAAGATAGCAGACAATGAAACAGGGGAAGTGGTATTCATGCCTTTCCCAAGAACATTAGTATAAGTGTGTAAAATGTTATAAATGGAATATCTGGGTCAGCAACTGACAAGCTACCAAGCACTTCCTACCTATCCTAGATAAAAGGAAAAAAAAACAACAAGAATTGCTATGATTCAGGCATTTTTTTATGATGTCAATTATGTTGTTACCTGAAACCTGACCCACAGGGTAGACTGTAAATGCAATAAATGCAGAATAAGACAGACAAAATCATTATTGTCAGAATACAAACTTAGATTATTGATTTAAAGTTGTTGAGTAATGGTTGGCAGCTGAGACTGAGAAAGCAGAGAACTGGGTTCAAGTCTATTATGTTCACTTCCACTTTAATGTTTGATTATAATGAGAAGGTTGATTTAGTCAGATTTTGATGAAATTTTTTTTTTTTTTTTAGAAAACTGAAAATGTCTTCTAGTTTTATATTCAAAAATGTATTGCTGGTAATAATTTTTTCCTTCAAAAATGTATTGCTGGTAATAATTTTTTCCTTCAAAAATGTATTGCTGGTAATATTTTTTCCTTCAAAAATGTATATTTTTTATAAAAGTTTATTTTATGTGTATATTTCTATAAAAGTCTATTTTTATATTTTCAAAATGTTCTGACCCCAGTTTGGGGGATTGTCCATAGCTGGGACCCTAACAGGTGCTACCACTCTGGGTCAGGGTGGATCTGGGAACAACAGCAACTATGAGGAGGTTCCATGCTCCTCACAACCTCCTAATCAGAGGCCTTGCTGCCAGATGTAGTTTACGGTCATACCCAGGACCTTTATAGAGGTAAAAATAAACACACTATGAAATACAATACATACATATATTTTAGCGTTAAATATTTCATATCTTCAAGGAATGGCACGAATAGGTGATTGGAATTTTTTCTCATCATCTTTTAGCAAAAATGATCAACATGCGACTAGAACAGCTGACTAACCCACACCTTGCATTTTCTTTAGAATCATTGTTTTTGCATCCGATCATGATTGCTTAACCTGATGGCCACGTGAAGGAAGAGGCATAGTAGACCTCCATGCTGTACCTGGATAGATGATCTATTGAGGTAGACTTCACACTATAGTAGCATTGACACTTGTTATCATTGCTACAATGGAAGCCTGCACATTTTATAGAAAATATCTTCTAGAACTTTAATGTATTAAAAAAAGTCAGAAAATCTTCCAGTAATTTTTTTTTTTTTTTTAATCATTTCACCCCGAGCAAGGCGGAAACGCCACTGATGTGCAGGGGGCTACATAAATGTAAAAAGATTAATTAGAAAAGAGTGAGGAGTACAAACTAGTTAGAAAGGAACAATAGAAAGCTGAGAAAGCAGGTGCTATGACAGATACATAGGTGGAGAGAAAGGGAAGGTTATACAGGGGAGGGGAGAGAGCTAGAGGCCAGTGGTTAGTAGATGATTATTGACTTTGCATTTAAATTTCTGGAGGTTGTAGCCGTCAGGAAAGCAAGAGTACGGGAGTAAGTTCCACAGGCGGGAAGTGCGAGAGAGGAAGCTGGAGGAGTAGAATTGTCGTCTGCATTTGGCTAACCTGACTGTGAATGGGTGGGACCCAGTTGCCAGTCTGGTTGCACGAGTAAACACCTGTTGAGGAGGCATCAGTGACTTAAGCTCATCCAAGCAGAAGCCATGAAAGTATTTATAGAAGAGACAGAGGGAGTAATATGTAAAACTGAGAATACAAGGCTTTATTGGTCCAATCACTTATCTACTCAAATATTGGATAAAAGGCTGAGAATATAAACTAATTATTCATGAAATGCTTTAGCAAAAGGTAATACATAAATTTGAATGGATTTCTGACTCAAGCCAAGATAATGTTTTAACGTGCAGAGATTTGTTAGCCAAGGATGGTGATTTCAATCCTTGGTAGGACTGCAAGAGTCAACATAGTTAATATAATAAGATATGAAGTGAGAAGTGACTGCAAATTTATTTCAATGTTTGAACACCCTGAAATTAATTTGGAAATTATCATTTTTAGAAAATCTTGGTAAAAAATGTTTTTTTTTATTTGTTATCTTCTGTTTAATTTCCCAAAACTTCATGAAATTAAATTCTGATTGCAAACTTTCTTTTATTAGTTAAAAGCAGGACTCCTTAGAGAATGCAAATCATCTTTCTTTTCTGCATCCTTAATGTTACTTCCCTTTCCACTACATTTGTCACCGAAGTTAAGCAATGTTGAGCCTGATCAGTACTTAGATGGGTGACCGCTTGGGAATACCAGGTGCTGTAAGCGTATAGTGACGGATGTGCGTTGTGGTGCAGTGGATATCGGCTCGGAAAGAGAAATCGGTGAGCCGAGTTCGAATTCCAGTTGAATACCCTGCATTCACTTAAGCACTGGTACCCTTGGGAAAGGTATTAATCTGTCCATTCCCTCCAGTTATGGGTTAAATAACAAAGATAGGACTTGGGGACCCTGCTCTTAAAAACAAATCCCAATGAATCGTGAAAAGAAAAACATAATAAAATAACCTTACCCAAAATCACTGGTTATGACCTTAAAATGATCCCATAAGGATTGATAGGTTGTTAAGCCTCAAAAACAAACGAACTACATTTGTTTTTAAGGTCACCCAATTGCAGTATCCTTATTTTATAGTTAATTTCACTCAAAGTTGTTTTTGTTGCCATAGCAGGATATGACAATACAACTATGAAATTCAAGCATACAATTGTTCAAAGAATCAGTCATCTTCAGTTGTAGGATAAACTTTTTGCATTCAAGGAAATCATGAAAATATTGGGTGCTGATATAGTATGTGTTCTACACACCATTATGATCTACATTCAAAATTTTGTTATAAATGTGAAATTCTGAAAGGAAGCCTAGTCAGTCATGGATCGAAAGAGATATGGTCGCCCAAGCGTATCACATATGGCATTTACTGATGTTAGCAAATTTAAATATTACAGATGAAAAAAGGCTCCAAACTTGATAAAAAAAAGTGTTATCATCCCAGTATAGGTTAAATAGCAGGACATATTGGGATCTATAGTCTTGGTTGGCAACCAGTCTACCACAGAAAGCAATGGCAACCTACTGTGGGAAAATCCTCTGCCCAAATTGTATTACGTATGCACTTAACTGAGTCTTAAGAAAAGAACCACTTGTAGGTACCTCCACTCCTTTTTCAATAGCTAAGTTTTAAATTAAATTTTTAAAAATAAAATTTTTTTTCTTCAAACTTTAATTTTAGCTCAATTGAAAGCTAAACGATTAAGTTTACTATTTGCACTAAGCAAAATACTCTGTATTTCAAACAGAAATTACATTCATTGTAATCTAAAATTTTGAGATTTTTATTTTAATTTTCAATTTTTTGGCCAATTTTTTTTTTTTTTTTTTTTTTTTGAGCAATTTACACATGTGTAAACAGTTAAAAAGTTAATTCTCAGTTTTAAAAATCTTGCAAAAATAAAATATACATCTCTCTCATGTTATTTTTGAAAAATTAGCAAAATTAAAGTTAAATTAATCTGATTTGAAACAAATATTGTTTATGGCATAAAATTTAAAATAAAAGTATTTCTTAATCACGGAGGTGTGAAATGATTGATGACAGCTAAGAATAGTTGACCAGAATAGATATAATTTTCCCCATTTTTTTTTCCTCTAAGGGGAACAAACCGTGAAACACATGACTTTTTATTGTAAAGCAGAAAATACCTTACTAAAAAAACTCAAATACACATAAAAAAAAAAAATCATTTTAAAAGAACAATGTCTCAAAGATTTGTGTTAAACTTTTCAATTTTTTTATTAATAAATATAGTTTTCATGTAATAACCTAACCCTAAATTTAAAAATAATTTTGAAATTTATGAGAGTTTATAACTTTTTTTCCGGTGACAAACACATTCAGAAATTCTTAAAAAATAAAATTAGTTGGAATTCAATGAAACTTTCAGAACTTATTCACAAATGAATTAAATTATTTTTGAAATCATTACTTAAAAAAAATCTTGGAAAAAATATATTACATTTGTTACCTCACGTACACGTAAATTCATGAAATTTCAAGAAATTAAATTCTGTAGGCAAAATTGGTATTATTAGTTAAACACGAGACTCACTGGGGAATGTAAATCATGTACTGTTTTTTCAACCATTTAGCCCCTTTTACCAAAAATCTGCTTCCAATAGTAAAATAAAAAATCTAATAAAACTATGACATTATTAAATTAGATAAGATTTTAATTGTTTTAATAAATAATATAAATTAAGTACATTATAGTTTGAGAAAAAGAAATTTGATTGATAATGAAATTTTAAAGGAATTGTTTTCATTTTTTTAATTATATAAATTTATAAAATTTCAAAATTATTTTTAAAACATTTCAAAAATTTGTAGACGTTAGGTTGATAATTTATTAAATGAAGGCTGTATTTACTAATCAAAAATTGAAAAGTTTAATACAAATCATCTAGCCATCGTATTTTTAGAATAATTTTTTTCCCTGTGTATTTGAACTATTTTTTTTTTTTTTTTGTATGGTATTTTTTATGTGTACATTAAAAGGTCATGCGTTTCACAGTTTCTTCCCCTTACAGGAAAGAAAATTGTACAATTATGTCACTGATGGCCACACACTTACCTTATCTCGCATCTGTTGAGCTGTCATCAACATGTCAAATACGTGAGTAAGGTCAGAAAGTTCAAGTTCGTGTTTAAGAAATAGTTTTATTTTATATTTTTCATGCTTCAAATAGTGTAAATCAGATTATTTTTTAACATTAAATTTGCTAATTTTCCAAAAATAATGTGACAGATATATATTTTATATTTGCAAGATTTTTAAAACTGAGAATTTCAAAAACTTGTTTACAAATGTGTCGATAGCTCAAAAATGGGGGGAAAATTGAAAAATTTTTAGATTCCAATCAATATAATTTCTGTTTGAAATACATCAGAGTATTTTGCTTAATGGAAATAGTAAATTTAATCATTTAACTTTCAAAATTATAAAAGTGTCAAGAAAACTTTATTTTTAAAAATGCAATTTAAAAGTTAATTATCCAAAATGAGTGAATGTACTTAGTTCAAATAAAAAGATTTTTTTTTATGAGTAAGAAGACTTTATGAAAAAAGTATTTGTGTATAATACAGTGTTTTTTTGTGTTTTTTTCTATAATTTCTCGTATTACGCCCAAGAAAATAAAGTACGTTATTCCCCCACCCACCCAACGCTCTCTACACAAATATTACAAAAATGGAAAATCATGATTCATAAGGTTTACAATACATACGTCTTTTCTTTACTCTTTACTTCCATACAGGATGTAACTAATTCTCTGTTGAAGCTGAAACAGCAACAACAACAACAACAACAAAAACAGAGAGAGAAGGGTAAAAACAAAAACCAAAAAACAACACTACGCAAGAAGAGACATAAATCATGTTGGCCCCTTTTTAACTGAGAAGTGTCAAGTTAAAAACTATTTCATATTCGTCGGCTTGCGTCTGACGATACAACGAAACACTTTACTCTGGGCGGTTAGGAGAAAGACAAACAGGCAAGGAATAACTTCAGACAAAAGAGGGCCTGTAGGATAACCAAAGCAAGGTCGATGGGTTCGTTTTTTTTTTTTTGGTTTTTTTTTAAACCCTATCCTGCTTCTAGTTAAAGGTTATGAAAATAAGTACACTTGAATAAGAATAAACGCTTAGAATCCTTCAAAGCAAGACGGGAAAAAAATGTCGTTCGTGTTACCATTTCTCGGGTATAAATATATCGAGATTATAGATTGGCAAGAGAGCATTAGTTTTCCAACCAGAAGGTCTGAGTTCGAATATCATTAAGATTTATCAGAGGTGACTTCTTAATGTTATTGGTCTGGTGAGTGGGGAAATACAACGAGCTGACTCAAGCTTTGTGTTGTGAGTGAAATTGGGTAGAAAGAAGTGTTTGGAAGACATTGATGGTTGTGTAAGTGCAAAATCAAAAATCGTCTTGACCGAGGGAAAAAGCCAGTTAAAAGCCATACGTGATACACGCTGGGGCGATCATGTCTCTTTCGAGACATGAGTGAGTGGGAAGAATATTTTCCTGTAGTAGGTTGTCATTACTTTTTCTTATACGAGTTGCCAACCAAGAATACAGAACCCAATCTGTTCTATTTAACCCATAGCTAAAGGGCAAAGTGGCGGATTAGTATAGTTGCTTTTTCAAGGTTATTTGTGCGTAAGTGAATGCAATGAATTGCTACATTGTGTTTGAGTGTGTACGCGGAAAGATATCTATATATTTTTATATAAAGTGACTTCCCTGAAGTCTCTTAAAGATTATGAAAACGAAAGAGCTCTTCTTGGAATAGTGAAAAATGTCGTCCAAAAGCTAAAGTATTAAAAAAATAGGAAAAATTTGTTATTTGTTATGCCAATTCACCTTTGGATCTCTGTGTCTCACTTTCCATCTCCTGTTAGAACACTTCCTAGGTATTTAAATTTTTGTACTTGCTTGATTCTAGTATCCCTCACCTGTATTTGGTATTTTGGTTGCTCTTTTTACTGATGACTATGAATTCAGTTTTCTTGCAGTTTATTTGTAGTCCTTTCTTGTCACTTTCTTCTGCTACCTTCTGTAGGAGGTCTTGTAGTTTTCTTTCCATGTCTGCAATCAGCACTGTATCATCTGCATATCTTATGTTGTTTAAATTGTGGACTCCAATAACAAATCCTGGCATAACATCTAGGATCCTCAAAATATTCTCGCTCTACAAGTTGAACAGATCTGGTGAAGACACATCCTTGTCTTACGCCCCTTTCTATCTTTGTAAATTTGCTGAACTCATTACCTGATTACAGGTAATGAGTTACCTGTCCGTATGCCAGCAGTTTGCTGTCAGTAGAGATTCTTAATTACTCTGATGTCGTTCCCAAAAACGTCAAGGCTGCTGAGCATCTCCATCAATTCTTTGTGGCATATTTTGTTGAATACCTTCGCATAATCAATAAAACATAGGTACAAGTTCTTCATTTGTATAGCCCTTTCGGAGAGCATCCTAATTATAAATATGGTGTTCCTTGTTCCAGTGTCTTTGATGAACCTGCACTGTTCCTGTCCTATCTCTGGCCTGATTCTGCTTCTCACTCTACTCATCAGGATTCAGACAATCAGTTTTGTAATGTGACTCATTAAGCTGATAGTTTGGTATAGTTTGCACCTGGCTTTTTAATGTCTCATAATCTATATGCACTATTTTACCATTCAAATTGCTAAGTGTAACCATAAGTTCTATTCTAATAGTTTTTTTCTTTTGCATTTCTTCTCTACGGAACTCTACCAGCTACTTGTGTTTATATCACCTACAATCTAGAAAAATTTTATTGTAATGTCAATCATCAAGTTTCCTTGAATCCTGTTTTCTTTATAGACCTTTCTTCTAAATAACATTTTTCATTTTCCTTCACTTTGCCTTTCATTCTCAGTAAAAGAACGTCTAATTTAAAAAAATTTTTTTTAAATTTTGGGCCAATCTGATATTTTAATATTTATTTGATTCTTTTGATAAAATTTAAATTGTAGATATATTTTTTTTTAATCATATCACCCCGAGCAAGGTGGTAACGCCACTAATGTGCAGGGGGCTACATAAAAGTGAAAAGATTGGAAAAGAGAAAGCCGGAAACCACATCCTAAACAGAGAACAAAGGATGAGCCTCTACACCTGTTCAATAGACATGGGTGGAGTGTGAACCAGGCGATAGTTCAGTCTATCTACTCCAATTGAAAAAAAAAAAAAAAAAAAAAAAGGAGTGAAAAGATTAATATGAGATTTTTTTTTTTTTTTGCATTTCTTCTCAGTGGAACTCTCCACCAGCTACTTGCATTTATATCACCTACAATCTAGAAAAATTTAATTGTAATGTCAATCATCAAGTTTCCTTCAATCCTGTTTTCTTTATTGACCTTTCTTCTAAATAATGTTTTTCATTTTCCTTCACTTTGTCTTTCATTCTCAGTAACTCCTTGCTAAGGGTGAAAGGATTAAAAAAATATTAGTAAAGTTTGAATGAACATCTGATGGAATGGTAAATGTATTTAGAAAAGCTTTATTTTGATATTGAATCTGCCACACTCCTCTGCGATTAATATTGTGGTGATACTGAGCAAAAGCGATGGACTGGATGTTAGCGCTTTCACAACCAAAAAGCAAATGACCAAAAGTCATCAGTGCGCCACCAGCCCTGCACAGATTTTCTGGTTGAAAACTAAAAATTAATTAAATATTAAATTTCCAGTTCGCGAGCCTACGCGAATTTTATTTACCAGCCAATGGGAAGCCTAGAATCAAATACAAGTGTGAAATCCCAAGTGATCTGCTGTGATCCAAAAAGAAGATATAAAAAGCAGATACAGAAAGCATCTACAGGCAGACTGACTCAAGGAGAAGAGAGTAATTAGTATCTCCCTTGACTGAAGTCAAGTGGCTTACTATGCTCGCCTCCCTTACCTCTTTCCTTCTTCCCTGCCTCAAAACTACTTACTGACCTAAGGAGCGACTACATCAAAGACATTCCTTACTTACACGCTCCTGCATTCCTAAGTTTTGTAATTACTCTTTCATCATTTCATTGCTCCTATAATATAACCAGGTTCTTTTAATGTATCACTTGTTCTTACTGAATTGGGAATAAAACAGTGGGATATGAAAACATTAAAGCAATAGATAGATACGCCATCATCATTACTATTATTAAATCATTATTATATGGGAGAGAGAGACACTGTCATCATTACAAGTACAATCTAACCCGGTGAAGGAAATAGTTAAGTTCTAAATTTCAATCACCTGAAGATGGCCAGAGCATACAATGGCTGAAACAGTGTGAATACAGCAATAAAGATGAGGACAACAATCTGTACAATGTAAACAGTGTAAATAAATAAAATACCTAATGTCAGAAATATAGACAAATATATTCAAAGTCTTTGATGAAATAATCACCCTTGTGCACTCTTCAGCGAAAAGGAACAAGGTAAGCTGGAAGTGGGGACCCATGAAAAAGGGATTACCACATGCTGCATGTGTGAGGCAAATAAATGTATTCTTCTGGTACACTGATTGTTTGTGTCCACTTATTCAGATATTCATATTGGTAGCAGAGTGAAACAAAAGACTAAAAGAGCATTACTATGACTTTGGGACACATTTCTCCACCTGTCTTGCATAAAAACAAATAGCACAAATATACTGATTGCTTGTGTTCGCTTATCTGGAAATTTACAATCTTGTTTGTTTGCAGATAAAAGTTCAAAAAATAATATGCTCAAGAACGATTTTTTTTAAATTCTAAAAATCTGAATCTTTTCTCATTTATATTTTATAAGAGAACATCACTTCAAAAGTTGTCCACTGAATAAAAGAGGGGAAAAGTTTGTGTCAAGGTGAGCCTTCAGAAAAACATATGTTGCAGGAGTAAGCAGACACCGAGATCTGGCAGAATCAACTATATGTTTGATTACTATAAAATACTGAATACAGTGTAACCCTGATATAAGAGAGTCGTCGGGACCGGATAAAAGTTATTTTATATCCGGGTTTATCTTATATCCAGATTTGGTCTATTTTATATACATTACCACAGGCTCTAATTTGGGACCAGGAAAATCTCTTATATCCGGGTTTCTCATATCAAGGTCTCTCATATCCGGGTTATACTGCTAACAAAAAAACATATTGAAAGGCAATTTTATTAAATCTCAGCTACCTAGTTCCATAGACATCAGTTAGATTGTTTAATTTAAAAAAATAAAAAAAAAAATAAAAAAAATAGGACATCTGCCAAACAACATTTATATTAATCTTAT
Source organism: Ascarosepion bandense (assembly GCA_037127315.1). NCBI lineage: Eukaryota > Metazoa > Mollusca > Cephalopoda > Sepiida > Sepiidae > Ascarosepion > Ascarosepion bandense. Next base: position 1,496,436 of record JBBBDQ010002280.1, read on the forward strand.
TCTAATTCAGCCTGTCCCTCTTTTAGTTCCTTAGTATGTATGTTACACCCTGCAAATAATTCATAAACAAGAGATTATTCCGCTTTGATAGCGTGGCAAGACGAGAAAGACATATAAGAAACACTACTTGGTTTCAGGAAATAAATGTTTAAGGGAAGATAAAAGTGTTTAAACATATGTTTCAGTGAAAAGTAAAATGTTGCCATTTTAAAACCTGTTCATTTATATCCCATGATTTATGATTCTCAATGAAATATTTTGTTAAGGTTGCTAAGCTCAAATATTTCACAGATAAATGATAATATTTGATTTCAATGAGAATATAAAAGGAAAAAATAATGAAGGGAAATAAGTCTTTAAAATTCAATTACAATAAATCGTCTGCTGAATTATTTTTTAAATTATTATCATAAGATAATTCTTTCTATCTAGCCAAATTTCTAAGGGAAAGATTTTACTTTTCAGTTTTGTTTTAGTTAAATTATGGGCAAATTTTCGTTTTAGGTCCCGAAGACTTTTCCCCTCTTCAAATTTATCCAAAATAGCATTATTTCTGTGCAAATGTACATGCTGAACTCAAATCAACAATTAGTTATTGAAGAAACCTACCTTTTTTTATCTGAATGTCCATAAAAAAAAATGTACTACATCTCGCACTTTTTTCTCCCATAACTCTCACAAAGTCATGTAATTAACTGCAGAATGACTTTCTGCATAAGCAACAAATTTCGGCCAATTTACTTCCTTGACTGAAATTTCTGCCTATTTACTTCCTGTAATGAAAGTAATACGCGTAGAAATACAAACGCGTATTACTTTCATTACAGGAAGTAAATAGGCGGAAGTTTCAGTAAAGGAAGTAAATAGGCCGAAAATAGACCGAAATTTGTTGTCCTACGCGGAAAGTCATTCAGCAGTTAATTACATGACTGCGTTAGATTTACGGGAGACAAAATGTAGTTCGATTTTTTTTTCTGGACATTCAAATCAAAAAAGGTAGGTTTCTTCAATAACTAATTGTTTCTTTGAGTTCAGCATATACATTTGCACAGAAATAATGCTATTTTGGATAAATTTGAAGAGGGAAAGCCTTCGGGACCTAAAACGAAAATTTACCAAATTATTACTGAAAGAAATACTGTACATCTTATTAGTCAAGAAAATGCTGCATATTTTATTACTGGTCAAATCGTGACAAATGGACGTGGTTCTTATTATAGTATAGATTATAGGAGAGACATATCATCATCACTATTATTATATTGGAGAGACATTCCGTCATCACTATTATTTTATGAGAGTGACACACTTATTAATATGCAGATATACTTTTAGTTGTCACAATTGCAATTCAGGCAATTTGGACATGTCATATTAAACTTGTTATCTTAAATTAAATTTAGTGGAGCAGATAACTACTCTGGTTAACAAACATTAAAATTAGACATTTTATTTAAAAATTTTTAAATGCCTACAATTGCACATAAACATTTTATGGCAATGTTTAACCTTTATGCCTGCAATAAAATTGTGTGTCAAAAGGATGTTTTTACCTGAACACCACTATTATTTTACACTACCTTTACTCCTCACCAATGCTTATTTGAAAAACCAAGGATTAGAATTTTAATAAAATCCAAACATCTGAAAGTAAATTTATACATTTTCTTTGAGAATTTGTGACAAAAATATTCAATACTATTTATTTATTTATTAATTAGATTATTTGCAAGAATAATTTATTATTTACACTAGCAGTATAGCCCAGCGTTGCTCGGATGTAATGCAAGCTTTAAAACTAATCCATAGTCCTGGAGCTCAGACTCAGCCTAAAGAATATTTGTGTGAAGCTTGGTGAGAATCAAATAAAAATTGTGGATTTGTATAAAGGACATACAGACAGATAAAAAGACACACACAAACACTGCCTTTGATTTATATATATATATATTATAAAAATAAATAATCGATTTTCTGCACTATTGTAAGAACTGCAACCTTGAAACTTCTGAATATCGGTTCTTATGTCTTTGTTTATGACTGTATCAAATTTGATTAAAATCGGACCACTCCTTCTATAATCTGATTTTTTCAGTTATTGATTTTTATCGGGGGGGATACCTCAACACAAATCTAGCTAAGAACACTCGCAGATGCTTATAGTATAAATGTAAATTTTCAAGAAAATCAGTTCAGCCGTTTTGGAGCCTATAGGTAACGGACACACACACACACACACACACACTGTTTCATTGATAAATAAGTTTAGATTAGATTTACAGTCTAAAAATGGGAACCAACTAATACATTACCATTTTATAAAGAAACAAATAAGGTGTTTTTAATTTAAAAAAATTTACAAAATCATAAAAATTGTCAATTATAATGAAATCTTCATCTACCATTTAATAAAGTTTGAATCCATTGGCAATTTGCTAACCATTTCAAAGAACACAAGTCATTTAAAAACATTTTTTGAATTCATTTCTTCATAAAAATGGTAAATAAATTTTACATTGTACTTGGTTCCTATATTTTTATCACCTTGTAAATAAAGATTGCTGAAGGATTCAATAGTTTTTTTTTAAAGTAATAGCCATTTCAAGAGAAAAACCATTCATTTGACAAACGACTTTTTGTGAGCATGAATCTTAAACACTGATGATTTTACTATCAGGATATTTAATGTTTGATGACTATTGGGGGGGGGGGAATTATTGGTTCAGGATGTTGATAGTTATACACTGATGTATGTTGTCTCCGAGAAACAAAAAAATTTTGCTTGATTTTTACGGTTTAATCTTTTGCTGGTTATTTAACACCAGAAAATGTTTTTAGATAGTAAGAATTTTTGTGGGATAATAATGATTTTACTGATACAAGTTTTACTAAATAACCCTATGCTGGGGAAGAAAAGACAGATTCATACTTTTCCTAAAGGTATTTGCATGTAAGTGAATATAATGAACCCAACTGGAATTGGAACTTGGCTTCCCAATCCTGTCATACATTGCATCACCTGTTGGAATTCAAACACTGCTCACTAATTCCTCAATCCGAGCCACTATCCATTACTCCACTATTCCTCTATTCATTGCATTCACTTACATGCTAATCAGTCAGTTAAGTGCCATACGTGATACACGCTTAGGCGATCATGTCTCGAAAGACTGGGCAGACTGAGAAGATTATCCCGCAGTAGGTTGCCATTGCTTTCTGTGGTAGAGTGATTGCCGACCAAGGCTATAGAACCCAATCTGTCCTGCTATTTAACCCATAACTGGAAGGAAGAGATGGATTAATACCTTTCCCAAGGGTATTTGTGCGTAAGTGAATGCAATGAATTCAACTGGAATTCGAACTCGGCTCCTCGAATTGTAGGAAAAGTATGAATCCATCTCTTATCCCCCCAGCTATGGGTAAATTGTAAGAGACTGGGTTCTATAGCTTTGGTTAGCAACCAGTCTACTGCAGTAAGAATTGGCAACCTACTGTGGGAAAATTTTCACACCACACATAGTGAAGGACCATTTATGGAGACAATATATTCCCATGAAACTTCTAAGGAAGAAGCTGGTTCAGTTCACCCAGGGTGAATGCTGCCACAAGTACGTCACCCGCAAATCCAAGCTCATAATATTTGGTATTCCCAAGTGGTCATCATTCTAGATATTGACTATTGATGTTGCTTAACTTTGATGATCGTACAAGAGCCGATGTTTTATCGCGATATGGCCATAAGCAAAATCAAAGGAGGACTTAAAATTAATACTAAAGTTAAACAGCATAAGTTAATAGCTTTTCAAACAGAGGGTAAATGTTATGGAAATGGTTTTGTCATCAATATCAAATGGAAGAATAACATCTATAGACATTGGACAAACAACTGAAAGATACACATTGAACAATGACATTATAAGAACAATCAGTACAATTCCATCATTCTCTGTAAAAAAAAAAAACAAAAAAAAAATTAAAGATCTTTGAAGGCTTGCAGCATTGATCCATATCTGAGAGAAGAGGTGGAGTCATGCCTTTCATAAGTGAATATAATGAACCCAACAGGAATTGGAATTTGACTCCATTTAAATGAGAGAACTGTCTAATAAACAGATATTGATAAAGTTTACAATAATCAATAACAAGAAACGAACAGGGCAAAAAGCAATATAAAGCAAGTAAATTAACAGTAATAAGGCAAGGCAACAATAATATAGCAAAAACTAAGAATTTTGGTTGACACACAAGAGCAAGTTCAGATAAGTGAACATAGCATTCTGACTTTAAGACAAGACTGACCAGGACTGAGTAATATGAAACCAAGAACCAGGAAGCAATCCCAGCAAGCATTTGTGTGCTTTTTTTTTTTTTTTAAATTACATCACCTCAAGCAAGGCGGTAAGGCCACTGGTGTGCAGGGGGCTACGTATGAGTGAAAAAATTAGAAAAGAGAAACCCGGAAACCACATCCTAAACAGGGAACAAGGGATGAGCCTCTACACCTGTTCAATAGACATGGGTGGAGTGAACCAGGCGATAGTTCAGTCTATCTACTCCAATTAAAAAAAAAAATAAACAAAAAAGAAAGTGAAAAGATTGGAAAAGAGAAAACCAGAAACCACGTCCTAAGCAGGGAACAAGGGATGAGCCTCTACACCTGTTCAATAGACGTGGGTGGAGTGTGAACCAGGCGATAGTTCAGTCTATCTACTCCAATTAAAAAAAAATAAAAACAAAAAAGAAAGTGGAAAAGATTGGAAAAGAGAAAACCAGAAACCACGTCCTAAGCAGGGAACAAGGGATGAGCCTCTACACCTGTTCAATAGACGTGGGTGGATGGTGAACCAGGCGATAGTTCAGTCTATCTACTCCAATTAAAAAAAATAAACAAAAAAGAAAGTGAAAAGATTGGAAAAGAGAAAACCAGAAACCACGTCCTAAACAGGGAACAAGGGATGAGCCTCTACACCTGTTCAATAGACGTGGGTGGAGTGTGAACCAGGCGATAGTTCAGTCTATCTACTCCAATTAAAAAAAAATAAACAAAAAGAAAGTGAAAAGATTGGAAAAGGGAAAGCCGGCTGCCTATAAAGTGGGAAGTGTTTTACAGTCATTCATAATAAAAAAAATGTATAAAACTAAATTTTTATGTCATGGGTTTTTTCCTTTCTTTTCGGTCTCCCTGTGACTATGTAGTATATGGAAAATGGACGAGTTCTTGTGGTGAATGAACAAATTGTAATGAATGATAGGGTTGTGAATCTGATTAGTTAGGTCTAGGATAGAAAGTAATGACCAGCTTTAACTCCTCTTCTTTTTGGCCATGTGTCACAATTGATGTATTTTATATATTAATAAATATTTGTTGTGTTGCTTCGTTTTGGTATAATTAGAAGATAATACAAAATTAATGATGTTTATTTTTGGTATAAAACTTTAGGTTTTTACATCAAGTTACAACCTTTAAATTTTGTGTGGATACAGAAGCAGACTAGCTAAATTCTCTTCACTGTGGGATGCTAGCAGTAAACGAGCCTATCCTTTCTGGACTCTAGTAGTCAACTGACTAGTGTCTTACCTTTTTCAAATCTCCTACACAAAACTACTGTCCTTAACTCCTACTTCTTACTCCTACCAAAAGAAACGGTTCCTTATTTTGCTGTCCAATTTTGAATTCTTGGCATCAGTGTGTATCTTTTTCCATTTTTAGAACACTCGCTATTTTATAAACCATAACATATTCATTCCTAATAAAAATAAATCTTATATGAAATAAAATTTTTATGGAGGATTTCTTGTGGTGAATGAACAAATTGTAATGAGTGATTGGGTTGTGAATCTAATTAGCTATGTCGAGGATAGAAAGTGTTGACCAGCCTCACCCTACTTCCATTTCAGACCCAATAACAGACAATATTTGCAAACATGCCAAAAAGATTCCACAAAACAAACCATTTAAAATCAAAGCGTCTATGGGTTAGAAATTAACACCACCATGTGAAATATTTGACCAGAGATAATTAAAGCCCGTTTTTCTCAAATTTGCTTTTGGGAAAAATTTTTTAGAAAAATATGAAGCCATAGGAGAGATGGTTAATGTTTCTTTGGTTTGGCCTTGTGTCAGACTTAACCAAACTCCCTACAGCTTACAAGTTTTATCCAGAATTATCATCAGAAGGTTGGTTGTTGGCAGGTTGGAATGTGTGGAATAATGTAATAAAATATATATTTTTCATTTTAAAATAGAGATTTATTTAAAGGAAAGAATAACACAAGTTGTAAGAGTTAATGTGCAATTAGAAACATTATTAAAAAATTAAGGGTAGAGTTTGTGTTCAATGATAAAGTTATGCATATCAAGATTTGTAGAAATATTTGTAGTAGTAATTGTTGAAAGAATATATGCGTATGTATGTATACGGAAATTAATAAATTTTAATGAAACTTGGTTATAAACAACCGACAATTTGAAATGAATTGTTTGAATATTATTAAGTAGATATTCTGTTTTTTTTTTAATTAAACAGTATTATATATTTATATCTACTGGCCTGATTATTTACGATAAATTGTTATTACAAAAATGTGTGCCATTCGGCAGGATTCGAACCTGCGACCCCTGTTTATATAGGGCAAGCTACCATTTGATCTGGCAATGTCTTAGACCACTCGACCACGACTAGCCGCCATTCTAAACAAAGTTTTAATCAAGCCTATATAACACAATTTTCAATTCATCACAAATAACCATATCTGCTCTGAAATGTATCGTAATGTCAACAAATGTAAACAGAATATCTACTTAAATATGAGTATCAATAAAAAATAATGTTCAAACAATTCATTTCATAAGTATATATGTATGTGTTTGTTTGGTAGGAATGTCTTTGGATAAAGGAAATTAGCATGCTGACCTGAAGTGTCTGATTACATTTTAGCAGTGTCTCTCACTGCTCCCATCCGAGTCTGTGATTGACAGAGGCCTTTTATAGTATTCAGATTTTTGCACTTGCTAGCAAAGTCCTCAAGTCTTGCAAGTCACTCCCATTGGTCAAAAATCTACTTGCAAAATCTGGTTTTAACTTTTTCTTGAAGCACATGGTCAATCCTTTTTCTATTTGGGAAAACCAGGATTTCACACATTGTTGTGAATTTTTGTAAAAGTGAAGAAGAGAGTTGATTTTAATTCTTATCCATTACAAATCCACAGATTTTGACTTTCAGGAAGAGAAATGTGACTGTTTCCATACTGTTCAATCACAAGGGAAGATGTCGCTACATAGCTTTTTTACCACCACAACCAGAATGTGATAAAAGAAACATATTTCAGCAACTTCAGATGAATTGTCTCCAACAGCTTGGACAGTCAGTTAATCAAAATAATTTCTAAACCACAAATTTCTCTGTGTACCAGCTAGCCAAAGACTAATTTACTCATAGACTATTTTTACTCCCTTTTGACTTTCTTGAATTCATGTATGTATGTTTGACAATACAAATAATTTATTTACCAGGCAGACCCATTTTTTCTTTTGTTGTAATGGAATGTCTCGCACTCCTCATCGCTTATGTGCACTGACTATATTAGTAACCACATATAGTGAGCCCAGAAGATACCTGTGACTTGCTTCAGCCTGCTACAAGATTCCCTGTCTTTACAATAAACCTCTCTTCTTTCATCTATGCACTTGATGCTGTTCCTTCAATCAAATACTACCTTGTCTGTTTGTAACCTCTTTCAAGAATCAGTCAGTTAAGTGCTTTACGTGATACACACTTGAGCAATCATGTCTCAAAAGAGACATGACTGACTGGGCAGAAGATTATCCCATAGTAGGTTGTTGTTACTTTCTGCAGTAGACTGGTTGCCAGCCAAGGCTATAGAATTTAATCTGTTTTGTTATTTAACCCATAACTGGAGAAAAGGGATGGATTAATACCTTTCCCAAGGGTATTTGCGTGTAAGTGAATGCAAGTAATTCAACTGGAATTTGAACTCGGATCCCTGATTTCTCATTCTAAGCTGATATCCACTTCACCACAACACAAATCTGCCAGCATTTACTTTACATACTCTGATTGACAATATTGGCAGGCTGTAAATAATACACTGTATGACAGTGGATATGAAATTTGACTGTGGGCTATAATTGGCCCCCAGGCTAGACTTTAGATATGTCTGATCTAGACATACCTTATGTAGAGCATTACATAAACAATGCACATCACATTAAAGAATACATCTTTATTTTCAGTTTATTATTGTTTGGGATTCGGATGTTTTGATTTTTAATATAAAAAAACTTGGATGACCAGATTACCTACAACATTATATACAAACATAATGCCATAAAATAAGGAATTGTAGTGCCAAGTCAAATCTTACAAAATGGCAAGAAAATATAGACTGACCAGAAATTTGTTTGTCTACAGTTATATCATGTTGAATACACTGGTTTCTGTCCAATCACCAAAGTTAAGCAACATCGAGCCTGATGAGTACTTAAATGGGTGACCATTTGGGAATACCAGATGCTGTAAACGTAAGGACTAAGAATGGTCCACCGGTCCTCCAGGTTTGGGGGTTGGGTGTAGGGCTAACAACCCTGCCCCGTAAAAAACAGTTTGTTACAGAAACAGCAACAAAAAGTTGCTGCCCTATGCACCATCTGGGTGTGATGGATAAATGATAATGATAAATTTTTTTAAAAGTTCAAAAAATGTATTTTTATATACCACATATTTCTGTGTATAAGGCAACCTTAAAATAAAACTAGGTAAAAAAATAGAAAATTTTAACAACTTTATCATATACCTATAAGATTCCAAAAGATCTCCTGTATGGAGAGCTGACCCCTGGAAAAAATATCCACTGGGCGGGCACAGATACAGTATTGTGATATCATAAAATGCGATATGAAGGCTGTGAGCATCAACACAGAGTTATGGGAAAGCATAGCAGTCAACCGGACCAAATGGAGAGGAACCCTGGCCCAACAACTCAAATCAAGGGAGTAACAACTGACACAAGTCGCAATGGAGAGGTGGGTTCACAGAAAGCAAAATGACAGCTTCAACAGACCAGAAACAAAACAAATGCAGCCTCTGAAACAAAGACTGTCACTCCTGCATCGGCTTCTACAGTCAAAGACACCGATGCTCCGGCCAAGCAGACAACTAGGATGCTACCTATGGTCAACCCTGATTGACGGAGGCCTACTATAAGATAACTCTTTATTGATTATACACTCCCGATCAAAAATTTAAGACCACTTAAAAATCTTTAAAAAGAAATTTTTTTTACAGATAGATTTTAAACTCCTTCCACTTAAGGTTACCAATACTACAATCTAAAAAGTTATGGAAACAAAAAGCTACATTCCAAACATTTTATTTAGAAATTTACATTTTTATAAAATGAGGCAATTTACACATGATCAAAATTATAAGACCAGAGACAAAAATTCTACGAAATTGTACAAAAAGTGTTTGAAAATATTCAACAACCAAATTTAATAATGAAGTCTACCTCCACTGCTTTTGATGACTTCAAAAATTCTGTCGAACATGCTAGGAATAAGCATTTCCATTAAGGTGTGGGGGATGTTGCTCCAGCTTCTGAAGATGGCTTCACAAAGTTCATTTTTTTGTTGAATATTGTTTGCCATTTCGATAAACATCTCGTCATCCATCCCCAAACATTTTCAATTGGGTTCAAGTCCGGTGAGCATGCAGGATGTCCCAAGAGATGGACCCATTTTCTTGTAGAAAGGTCAAGGTCCATCTTGCAACATGGATTGCAGCATTATCCTGTCGGAATAACCATCCATCCCCACACAAATGATGGCCCTCCGTCATCAAAGATGCTTTTTGTATCATGTTAACACAACCAGCCGCTCTCTGACGACCCTGCATCACCTGGAGCTCCATCGTCCCTCTGTAAGAAAAGGCACCCCATACCATTAGGGACCCTCCACCACTATGACGTGCGGAGAAAATTTCAGGAGGCATGTTTTTGTTATACCAATATCGTTGGAAGCCATCAGGACCATCGAGATTGAATTTTTTCTCATCAGAAAACAGGACTTTCTTCCACTTCTCAACGTCCCATGTTTGGTATTCACGACCAAACTTTAAATGGCCCAACTTGTGACATGGAAGCAGCCGAGGTATTTGTTTACGCTTTTTATTTACCATGCCTTTTTGTCTTAAGTGTCATCTGATGGTTACGGGACTGCAATCAGCATCTGTGACTGCCTTAATTTGACTAGAAGAAAGTCCCCCGTCTTTCATAACAACCTGTCTTATTCTCCTACTCAATGCAGGAGAAATTTTTTGGGGCCTACCAGAGTATTTTGCTTTTCCATAATTCTCACTGTTCTTTAGAAAGTTGCAAATCACAGTTTTACTGAGATTTACCTTAGCTACGATCGCTCGCTGTGACAAACCTTGCTTATGGAATTCTAGAATTTGAGAACGCTCAACTTTGATAAGTTTGCTTGCTTTAGGCATGGTAACACCTTTACGCAGTGATTGCTGATATCTAACTGAACTCAAAACATTGGAATTGCCATAGGTCTAACAATTTATACCCCTGGTCTTATAATTTTGATCATGTGTAAATCGCCTCATTTTATAAAAATGTAAATTTCTAAATAAAATGCTTGGAATGTAGCTTTTTGTTTCCATAACCTTTTAGATTGTAGTATTGGTAACCTTAAGTGGGAGGAGTTTAAAATCTATCCATAAAAAAATAAAATAAAATAAAATAAAAAATAAATAAATAAATAAAAAAATGTTTTTTAAAGATTTTTAAGTGGTCTTAAATTTTTGATCAGGAGTGTATAAATATGTTATTGGAAATGTTATTTACTTTATCCTTAGAAATTCAAAACAAACGAAATAACAATTCTGTATAATTTTTTTCTTACCTAAAAAGGAAATCACTGTTTTGTGCATGTTTCATCACATGATCTCTTGTGAATACCGATTCTTCTTCTTTTTCTATATCTAAACAGTTGAAAACAGCCTGGTGTATTAGCGACCATTTACTTATACTTTATCTACAATCAAAAAATACCACTAATGACAGTACAATAATACTACATTCCATTGCTGTGAATGCAATCATAACTCGATATTTACATTTTATTAGCTGAGTTTGCATGAATACAAGTTGATTTCATTGATATGGAATTATTCTTCAAATAGGCAATTTATTATGAAGTTATGGCAATAATATATAAGGTAGAAATGGTTTTATTTTATTATTAGTTTATTTGATAATGTGAATCTTTTCATGTATTATTAGTTAGCACACCGACAAACATCTGAATTTAAGGTTTCTCTGTGGATGCGTGTTGTGGTACATTGGATATCGGCTCGGAACGAGAAATCGGGGAGCCAAGTTCAAATTCCAGCTGAATTCATTGCATTCACTTACGCACAAATACCCTTGGGAAAGGTATTAATCCATCTATTCCTTCCAGTTATGGGATAAATAACTAAACAGATTGGGTTCTATAGCCTTGGTCAGCAACCAGTCTACCGCAGAAAGCAATGGCAACCTACTGCAGGATAATCTTCTACCCAGTCAGTCATGTCTCTTTCGAGACATGATCATCTAAGCATGTATCACGTATGGCAATTAACTGACTATTTCACTACAAGATGATCCCCAATTTTTATGGGTGATTTCTGGTGGTGGAGGATTGAAAGGTAATCTTATGTGGAAATATATAGTATTTTCATTTTTTTAAACTTACAAATTTATTTTTTAACATTGGTTTGCTTTCATTTGCTCTAACTGAAAGCAGAATGAACGCTCAAGACAATACATAACAAGATTAAAAAAAATATCATTTAGTTCATAATAATCGTTTCACCCCAAGCAAGGAAGTACCGCCACTGATGCACAAGGGGCTATATAAGAGTAAAAATTTAGACAAGAGGAGAGTGAGGAGAAAGAGGGACCAGTTACAGGGGGTGTCAGAGAAGAGTGCAAGAGAAGGATGGAAAAAACAGGGGTGAAGACACTTGCAAAGGTAAGGAGAAAGGGAAAGAACAAGATACACAGGGTAATGTAGAAAGAGCTGGAATCAAGTGGATAAGAGATGGGTATTGACATTGCATTTAAATTCCTGTAGGTTGTAGCCATCAGAAAAACAAGTATATAGAAGGGAATTCCACAGGGAGGAAGTGCATGAAAAGAAGCTGCTGGAGTAGAATTGTCAGCTGCATTTGGTTTATCTAACTGTAAATGGATGGGACCTTGTTGCCAGTCTGGTTGCACAAGTAAATTCTAGTAGCGGGGGCACCAGTAACTTAAGTTCATTGGAACAGAAGTCCTGAAAATATTTGTAGAATAGACAGAGGGAAGCCACATCTCGCCAGTGAGAAAGTGGCTGGAGTCAGGCTGCCAAGTCGGGACCTATCACATTACAGATTCTCCTTGGAGCCTGTCGAGAACACTGAGATGAACAGCAGGGGCGCCTGATCATATATGACAGCAGTAATATTTTAAATGGAATGTTTACAGACCCCACAATACTCATGCTGCAACAATAGTACTAACAGATGATTTACCAAAGAATTACAAGTGTATTAAAATTCCTATCAACTGCCCATTTATAAGTCTACAATTCATCCATGGAATATTGCTGCAATATCTGGTCTGGTGATTCCACTTCATAGCTAGAGATTCTTGACACAATCCAAAGAAGAACCTGTGATATTATATATCTTGATCTGTCACCTCAGCTTCAATCACTTTCCCCACCATAGTAGCATAGTTTCTCGATGCTTTTTCTCTTTCCGGAGACATTCCACCTCGGTACCTCAGCTTCACAAATTTAAACACACTACTAGATTAGCAGATAGGTCTTATACCTTCACTATTGAAATTGTTAGATATAACCATAAATTCTACCCTAATAGTTTCTTCTCGTGCATTCTTTGCTTGTGGAACCCTTACAGCTTCTTGCTTTCCTGTCAACTACAATCTTCAAAAATTTTAATGGACTGAAGCAACACTATCTTCTATCTCTGCTTTATTCCTGTTCAAATTTAGTCTAAGAGAGGAGACCCATTCATATCTAAGAGACATCTGTAATCATTTTTACAAACTATGAACAAAATACTAAACACATTTAATTTTTTTATTTTAGTTCCAGTTTGGTACTGATGAGTGGATTTAAGAGTTTCATAAAAATTTGTCTGTATATTCTCAAAAAAAAAAAAAAAAAAGAAAAAAAAATTTTTTTTAAAGTCCCAGGTAAAAATATTAAAGTAGACTGAGCTCTCTGGCCTTAGGTGCTAGCCAGTCTAGAAAATAGCTATTAAATAAAAAGTCAACAGGAAACAACTCCACTATATTTCCCAAGCAGCAATGGCAATTTACAGATGATAAAGAAAAGGAATGTGTAAAGAGCCATAGTCATGCAGGTCCTAGATGGGCAATGCCATACTTTAAGAATATTCAGGTAGTGTAATGGTTATCAGTGAAAAGTGTGATTAGTGAGAGGAGTTCAAATTCTGACCGAGACATTTGAATTCACTTTTTTTAAAAAGACAGGAGTCCATCTCTTCTCCCTCCAACTATGGGTTACATAGGACAACAGACAGGGCTCTCTATCTTTGGGTGATAACCAGTCTAGGAGGAAGACTACTCTACATTCAAAACCATGGAGAAGGTAACCACTATTATCTTATCCTTGAAGGCATGACACTTCATAGATAAAGAAAAGGAAGCTGTGGAGAAAGTAATGAGAAACCACCCCACTAACTTACCCTAGAAGGCATGGAAATTCACAGAAAAATAAAGAAAAAGAATCTGTGGAGAAAGTAACATGAAACAACTCCATTATTTTTCCCAATGTCATGGCAATGCACAGATAATAAAGAAAAGAATCTGTGGAGAAAACATGAAATCAGTATTATCTTTCCAAAGAAGATATGACATTTTACAAATAATAAAGGAAAGGAATCTGTGAAGAGCCATGATCGTCTGTCCTGAAGGGATGTGGCAATTCACAGATTAAAAAAAAAAAAAAAAAAAGAGAGTCATGATTGCCAACATCCTAAAAAGAAAAAGACAACTTTGAAATGAAATCTGTCAAGAAGGCAATGGAAAAATCACGCTACTATCTTTCCCAAGAAGTCATGGCAGTTACCAGATAATAAAGAAAAGGAATGCGTGGAGAGCCATGATTGCTTACATCCTGAAGAGAGAAAGACAATTCTGAAGTGAAATCAGTGGAGAAGTCAATGGGAAAACTCTCTATGTTTCTCAAAAAGTCATGGCAATTCCCAGAAAAATAAGGAAAAGGGATGGGGACTTTCTAAGCACAGCTTAGATGTAGCACAAGGCCAAAAGTACGGGACACCCAATGAGGATCGAACTCACTACTCAATTGTAATTATTCTAGTGAAACAAGCTTGTTAACCATTACACCACCTCAAGGTGCCCAAAATAAAGAAAAGGAATGTGTGGAGAGCCATGATTGCCTACACCCTGAAGGGAAAAAGACAACTCTGAAGTGAAATCTATGGAGAAACCACTCCACTCTTTCTCAAGAAGTCATGACAATTCCCAGATAATAAAGAAAGGAATGTGTGGAGAGCCATGATTGCCTACACCCTGAAGGGAAAAAGACAACTTTGAAATGAAATCTGTGGAGAAACTACTCCACTCTTTCTCAAGAAGTCATGACAATTCCCAGATAAAGAAAAGAAATCTGGGAAGAGCCATGAAAGCCTAAATCCTGAAGTAATATCACATGAAACAAAAAAATAAAAACATCAAGTCTGTGAGACAATACTTTTAATCAATATTATACTTAGGGGGAAAAATGATGACAGGGTATTGATAGCATAAATTTTGACGTATTAGTAATTCATGTTTTCAAAGGGGCTGTGAGTGTGATGACATTTAAGCTTTAAACATGGTTTGTTTACTTGTGTGACCAGTGCTGCCAAGTTGGTACGTTTGTACTAAATTAAGTACATTCAGTATTTGTTAGTATGTCTTATGAAAATATTATTCTCTTAGTATTTTGCCACTGGTTTCTTGAATGGATTCTATCACAAGATATCTTTCTATTAAGATAAAAGATGATATATGGACAAAAATTTTTTGTATTAAAACTTAACCAAAATTTTAATTTAAGAAAGAAACCAGAAACACCCATAAAAATACTTATATATATATATATATATATATATATATATATATACACACACACATTTTACTAAGTTTTCAATAAAAATGAAACAGTAAAACCTCAATTTAACATCCCACTTGGCAATCACAAGGGCCATAACAAATACTTCATTTTTACTGAATAAAGTTAGATCAATCTGAGAAAAAAACATTAATCGAGTCTATGTTTTGCAAAGTACATGTCAAATTTTTTCAAGTTAAAACAAATTAAAAATCTTGCTAATTTCAGCTATTCTAAAAGGCAGTTTACACTGTAAATGACAAACTTGGCAACAGTGTATGTATGTGATGAAGGAAGAGAAATTCCAATGGTTCAGACTGATTTGTATAGTTGAGGTTGCTTGCTTAAGTTTTTCAGCTGAACCAGGTCTAGCTAAAAATATTTAATTTGGTAACCCAGTTCTGTCTATAATTTGTATCTATCATTCACTGACCTCTGACATAATTTTGGAAGATCAAAAGATAAATTTGATATAATTTATTTTGTCTTTGTTACACGATGGATTTAAGAAATTAAATATTGAAAAACTATAAAGCAAGTTGGATAATTCTGATTTCTTTACACTATTTACATTGTTCTTGAAGTATTCTGCCATATTCACGTTTTGGATGTTGTATGCTGAGGTTTTCGCCAGGGTAGATTGTTCTAATTCTTCTTAGTATCAGTTATCTCCCTTTAACTCAACTTTCCAAATTTACCAAGCCAGGTACTGAACTCAAAACTTTTTGGTCAAGTCACTGGAATCAACCAACACCTTTGTCCTTGAAGACATCAGTGCATGAATTTTTGAGACTGATAAACAATGTTTTAGTAACTATTTTTTTTTTTTTACCAGTGCTCATATTATATTTTTGTTGCTTTTCTCTAGCACTCAGTATTATCAGTTCCCATATTGTATTAATTTCTATTCTTGGCCAACTTAGGAAATTTATGTGGCCTAG
This sequence comes from Ascarosepion bandense, assembly GCA_037127315.1. Classification (NCBI taxonomy): domain Eukaryota; kingdom Metazoa; phylum Mollusca; class Cephalopoda; order Sepiida; family Sepiidae; genus Ascarosepion; species Ascarosepion bandense. The sequence continues at coordinate 1,512,598 of JBBBDQ010002280.1, forward strand.
CATATGTGCTGATTCCTTAAGTTTTTGTATTTTCTAGTGATCTTCTCTGTATAATTTCAGCCTTCATTCAATCGGGGGTAGTGATTTCACTTTTCACTTCGTATGTGGTCAGTTTTGCCTAATTAAGCCAGCCAAATATAGAAACAAAGACAATATGGGAACTAGCAATAAGAAAGGAGTTCCAAAGGTTGGAAGCACAAGAAAAAAATATGTTGGAATAGAAGTAGCAGTTGCATTTAACTCTTTCAACAACAAAGGGGTGAGACTTAGATGCATGCTTAAATTCATGATGTCAGGGCACCATGGAAAAAAAGCTCATCAGCACAGTTACCATAAAAATATTTGTAGAAAAGACAGAGGGAAGCCATGTCACATTGGTGAGAAAGTGACTGAAATCAAGATGTCAAATCAGAATCGATTAAATTACTAATCCTTCTTTGGATTTTGTCAAGAACCTCAAGATGAATTGCAGATACACTAGACCAGATATGGCAACAGTATTCAATGCACAGGTAAATGGTAGATTTATAAATGTGCAAGATGGATTCTGACGAGAACCTCAAGATGAATAGCAGATAAACCAAATCAGATATGGCAACAGTATTCATTGCACAGGCGAAAGGTAGATTTGTAAATGTGCAAAACGGACTGATGAAAAAAAATTTTCTGGCACAACACACTGACCCAACATTCCTTGCAATAGATGCAGCAATTGATTTGATGTAATCACACCACTTCAAGTCAGTTGAACACGTGTGGCCAAGAACGTGAAATTTGTTGCTCGCCAAGAGTCTAGCATCAGTTTTTCTATGGTAGTTAAATGAGAGCAGTTTTGTTTTAGAGGAGTTAAAATTTACAAGCCATTTCCTGCCCCAGTTAACTACTGATCCGACATTTTCTTTTCAAGAGCAGCAGCCAGATTTACTCTGTCAGCTCTGACGGATTTGTTATTGAGGCAAGTGTAAATGGCAGCGTCCTCTGTGTAAATACCTAATTGGGAACTGATAACATCAGGAAGGTCATTGATAAAAATAAAAAAATGTGTATAACAAGGAGAGAGCCTTGGGAGACACCTACCTTCATGTGAAAGGATCAAGAAGCAAAGCCATTCAAAACAACCTTTATTTTATAATTACATTAAATAAAAGAATCACTCTGTAATACCATAGCTCTGGAGCTTACATAGAAGATCATTGTGCCAAACTGTCAGAAGCCTTCAACATATCTAGAAGCTACAGCTTGAGCTTTACAACCATTACATATTAATGATAGACCCTTTTTTTATTTTTTTTAAACATATCACCCCAAGCAAGGTGGTAATGCCACTGATGCACAGGGGGGCTACTTAAGAGTAAAAAAATTGGAAAAGAGAAAGCCGGAAACCACATTCTAAACAGGGAACAAGGGATAAGCCTCTTCACCTGGTGAATTGGAAGCCATATTGTTCATTTGAGAGTAGGTCATAGGAAATAAGATGCTTAACCACTTCAGCATTGATTAGAGCTTCAAATACTTTGCTGAAAAGTGGTAAGAGACTAACAAGGTGATATTTTGAGGGGTCAGAGGGTGTTCCGGAGGTCTTAAAAATGAGAACTACAGAGGAAGACTTCCAACAAGCTGGAAAGTAGAAAGTAGCAAGGCAATTAACATAGAGTTTGGGGAGCACATTTCCTTAGAATGACAGCTGGGATCCAATCACCTTCCCTTGCCTTGTGAGGGTCTAGTTTAGAAATGATGTCTGAAACTAGTGATGGGTTTATGCACATATCACCCAGAGCCTCTGTTTTAGTGGGTACTCCAGAAAAGTCAAGTGTTTAGTTGAAAGAGAATTTTTGAGTAATGCAAAACCTTATCTATTGTAGATGTCAGGACTTCAAATTGATTGATTAAAGGAGGGATTGAGGATTTGCTGTTCAGCACACTCTTATAGTCTCTAGAGCTGAACTTGCAAGATGCTATGCATGGTTTCATTCTATCAGAAAACAGTAACATGCTTAAACTCATGAGTAAAGACAAAGAGACATCTATATCAAGACGTTGCTCTGGTACAGCTCAAAGAAGTGATTCCTGTGGGCTATAGTGGTTGAGTATGCAAGTGAGAACCCAGGAAATAAACATGATTTCCCTTAGTATTTTTATGATGTAATGAAAGCTTCGATACCAGCTTTTATCCAGGAGACTTTAGAGATGCATTTTTGAACAAGATGATTTAAAACTTCATTCAAAGAAACGTCAAGAAGAAAGTCACAAAATCACTCCCAATCCGTTGATAACAAAGATGTTCTGTTGGTAGGAGTTTCTTGACTGGTCAGTCAGTTAAGTGCCATACGTGATACACGCTTGGGCGATCATGTCTTGAAAGAGACATGACTGACTGGGCAGAAGATTATCTCGCAGTAGGTTGCCATTGCTTTCTGCGGTAGACTGGTTGCCGACCAAGGCTATAGAACCCAATCTGTCCTGTTATTTAATCGATAACTGGAAGGAAGAGATGGATTAATACCTTTCTCAAGGGTATTTGCATGTAAGTGAATGCAATGGATTCAACTGAAATTCAAACTTGGCTCCCCGATTTCTCGTTCCGAGCTGATATCCACTGCACCACAATGCACATCCCTCTTGACTGGTAGGAGAGTGAAAAAGAAATGTTTATATATATACTACTGCATGATCAGAGTTGCCAAGAGGGCAAGACTGCAGAGTATGATATGAGTCAAGGATAGAGGGAAGAAGAGATCCAAATGAGAAGTGTGTCCTTTAGGGTTACTGGAGAAACACATGGCGATATCTGCCTCTTGTGTGAGAGATTGAGAAATTTAGGGTTTGGATTCCAGCAAAATCAGTGACAGAGTGATTAAGCCACCTGGCATGGTGGGCATTAAATCACCGAACACAAAAACATTTTCGAAAAGGTGTAGACAGATGGCCTTGTCTATATTATCAGAAACACTATCTAGCATGCAACAGTCATGAGAGAAAAAGGAACAGAGAAAGTAAAGACAGTTGACTGAGGCATATGTAAGAATGGTCAGGAAATTCAAGATAGGGTAGCAAGAGATGTTCATAGATATAAACCCCCAGGCTATGTATGTGGATATTAGAGTCCTCCTTAAAGAGAGGAAGATAGCCAGGAATTGAGAATTCAGAGAGGGGGATTGCAGAATTAAGATTAATTTCACATAGAGCTAGGATGTTTGGACATGGTTAGAAGAGAAATGATTCCATGCTACAGAAGTTAGGATGAATACCACGAATATTACAGAAAGACAGACAGAGGGTTAGATGTTTTATTGAGCTGGTTTAGTTTTATTTCTTTGCTTGAGGCTCCACGTTAATTGAAGTCTTGCGAATTTAACTATAATGTAAGTGGGTAAATAAATAACTTCCTTGATAGTTGAAATATATTGTATTTTGGAATAATGACCAATTTTGCACTGGTAGACTTGACAAATCACAAGAAAGAATTTAAAATAAAATACTTCATCTAAGAAATGAACACACACACAAAAAAAAAAAAAATCAGATACAAACGAACCAATTTTCAGTGAACCAATTTGTATGGAAAATTATGTCACTGTAATTAATAGCCAAAATGTTCTCTATTAATTAAATTATTAACTTGTTATTTAATGTATTTTGAAGTAATTATTTTAGGTTAAAAATGCAATATATAGGTACTTTCAAAGAAAAGAGATGCTTAAGATTTTAAAATTAAAATTCTTTTGTAAAGCCTTTATTTTAGTTTTAACTAGCAGTATAGCTCAGCATTGCTCGGGTGTAATGAAAGCTTTTATACATATATATGTATATACATATATATATATATATATAAAATCAATTTTCTGCACTATTATAAGAACTGCAACCTTGAAACTTCTGAATATCATTTCTTATGTCTTTGTCTATGAGTGTATCAAATTTGATTAAAATTGGACCACTCCTATAACCCGATTTTTTCAATTATCGATATTTATTGGGGGTACCTCAACACAAAACCTAGCTAAACACATTCGCAGACGCTTATAGTACAACTGTGTAAATTTTCAAAAAAATTGGTTCAGCCGTTTCGGAGTCTATAGGTAACGGACACACACAGACAAAGTTCCATTTATAAATAAGTTTAGATTTCAATCTAATAGACTAAATTTAATATTGCCAATAGACAAAATGATTTTCTGTATTTCAAAATGAATTTAAATTGATTAGAATATTTTTTTAATCATTTAAGTTAAAATTTGGACCATATTTATCATTCTCTCAGCACAACCTAGACACTTCGGCATAGTGTAATAGTTAACAAGCTTGTCTCACTAGAACCTATTACAACTGAGTAGTGAGTTCAATTCTCACTGGGTATCACATACATGAGTCATAAAGCCAAAAAGTAAGTGGTGCTTAAAAACCTAATTTTCTTTGTTAAAAATTACTCGTTGAACATTAATTAAAAAAAACAAACATATAAAGGAGTTTTTAAAGTAAATGCAGAAAGAGTGTTTTATAGTTCAAGTCTGTTATCATGGTCAAAAAACCGTTATGATTTTACAAGTACACAAAAAATGTGTTAAAAGAAACACACAGCTTAGGAATAAGCTTCAATTCAAGCAAACTAAAACCAACACTCAATTTTAATAAAAATTCAAATTAATGAACCCCACCCGCTGCATAGATATTTCAGATAATTTGTAATTGAATTTATTTACTAGATGGATGACCACTTGGGAATACCAGGTGCTGTAAGCTTGGATGTATAGATGATATAATGCATACTGGTTTGGAATTATTAATTAGAGAGCAGAGTTCGAATTTCTGTTGGGTTCATTAAATTCACTGCATCATTCATGTGCTCAGATACCCTTGAGAAAAACATGAATCCACCTTTTTCCCCCAGCTACGGGTTAATTAGTAAGACTTGTTTAATTAAACCATTATTATTTGTTTTTAAATTCTTACAATCTAAAAAAATATTTTCTGGCTTTAAATAACCTGCAATAGGTAGATAAGCCATAGAAAATAGATCAATTGAATCAATCATGAATTTATATATGAAAAGAAATATGATCATTTTAAACAGAATTTTAGTGACAGTCATTAATAGTTCTAAGCTTTTTGGTAATGAATGTAATTTAAATTGCATGCTGGATATTCTCAACAGAATATGTGGTTCTACAGAAGGATGCTCAGAATACTATAGACTGAACATGTAAACAAAGATGAAGGACCCAATGGATAAGAGTGTTGGTAGAAGTAATCTTGACCTAAAGAGTTGCGAGTTCAATACCTGGCCACAGTGAAAAAGAGAAAAAAATTTTTAAAAATTGGAGAGTGATTTACTAAAGGGAAATAACTTAAAACTGAGCTATCTGGAAAAGGCAAAGCATGTAGAACTAAGACAATCTATTCCAGTGGATGAAATAAAAGGTTTGGTTCAAAATTCCAATCACCTGAAGAATGCTGGAGCATACAATGACCAAGACATCACAAATATAACAAAAAAGATGAGGACTACAGTCCTAAAAATGTAAATAAAGTCTTAAAGAAAATGGAAACAAAATAAGACACTGCTACTTAACAGCACAAAGAGACAATTGAAATTTCTAGGGCACATATTGAGGGAAGAGGGCTTGGGCAATTTTAATACCATTGTACAATATTTATTAAGACAAGAAATTGTGAAGAGTCATGATTGCCAATGCTCTAAAGGGACACAGTATATAGAAAAAGAATTCAATTACAAAGTAAAAGGGGTTCTTAAATTTTCTGGACAATTAAATTTGCTGCAATATGTATGTACTTAGGATATTTTAAAGATTAAATTGACAGTTTTTTTTTTTTTTAAATTTAGCAAGAATCTGAATAAAAAAGAAAGCAAAAACGCAAGCCTTTTAAGAAAGAAAAATTCTCTAAAAGAAATCTTTGGTCTTTTTTGGGCGAGATTTTCATTTTTAAATCTCAGATAAATTTTCTGTGAAGTGACTCATAAATTTTCCTTCCATTAGGATTTTTCCCATACAAACTGCTTGTTGTAAAACACTTCCAGCAACAATTTCTATTTCTAAATGTTTATATAAAAACAGATGTTAGTAACTAAACGTATTTTTCAGGAATTTGCCTTTAAATTATTGTAAAATACACCATAACTTGGTCTCTGAGGACAAAACCAATGTTATCTGAAATGTAGAAAAACAGACAACAGTTCTTCTATGCGGCATGTGCGTTCATGGCTCTCCACAATTTCTTGTCCTTTGTAGTTCTTTTTGTTATGTTGTCATGGAAATGTTTGTTCTGTTCATGCAGAAAACATGAAATGGTAGGAAGATGGTTGAATGTTTATTAAATTGGCCTTGTGTCAGACATAACTGAACTCCGTACGACTTAAGGTATTATCAGAATCAGTTGAAGGTGGATTTGTGGAAGAATAAAAGTATTTTGTTTGTATTTTTAAAGTAGAATTTTATTAATAAAACAGAATAACATCAATTTGTAGGAGTTAAATGTTCAAAGAGAAATAGTAGTAAGTAATTAAGTGTATCTAGAGCTTGTAGTTGTAAGTAGCAGAATGTGTGTATATAGAAAGATCAACAGATTACTAATAAAGTCCGTGTTCCTTTCCTTTTTTATGGCTGGCGAGGAAATGAAAAGGAAGGTAAAGCAATAAAAGAAATTGTACTTAGCAGCTGTTAGTTTTTAGGAGTCAGTTGATGTAGCTTGTTGTCATCATCCTGTGAGAATGTTGAAGATGGAGAAGAAAAGGTAAAGAAAATTAGCACGAGTGAAGAAGGAGAATGAATGTGTGACAGGACTTTATATGTCCAGGTCAAAGGCTTGAAGTTTCCTTTGTCACCTTTTAGTGTGTCATCTAATTTCTGCTCCCATCTGACTGATTCTAACTTTCTTTGTATTTTTATAGCCATTTAGTTTTTCACACTGGATTGTTAACTTTTCTCTCAGTTTTGCAAATTGCTTCCTTTCATTGGTTCGAAATTTAACTTAACATAGATCACAAAATCTGGCTTCATCTTTTTATTTCAGTATGGGGGTCAATCCTTTACCTATTTGTCAAAATTAGGATTTCACATGTAATTGTGAATTTTTGTAAAAGCAAGAAGAGAAAAGAGTTGCTTTTAATTTCATGTTCACTACAAAGACGTCTTCTGATATATTCCCCCCAAACAATATTGCAGACTCAAATGTGAGCTTAAGTAACAAATGAATAACACAAAATCAGTATATAAAACAAACGACAATATGTATTAATGAAAGTATAAAATGAAGGGAGGAGAAATAAACATTTAAAGACTAATTACATGGAAAACATTTAGACTAGAGTTTGTGTTTGTGAAATGTGTGTAGAAGTCTGAGAGAAAAATAAGTGAAGTAAACCATGCCCCGGTCGGGGACACTATTTCCACATCTGACTGCATCTTGTAGATGGTGTTGTAAAAGGTCAGCTATCATTGCCTATTTATAGGCTTAAAGAGTGTCCCCTAGTTATGTTTTTTTAGTAAAGTTGGGTAACCCGCAATCTCTCTGAAACCTTGCTTCATCCATTTTACTCAAGCTCGAAAGTTATGTTATTGGCTGTTTTTCTGTCCTCGTGCCTTTAATCTGGCCTGTGGTGTTGACCATGTCCACCATAGTTTATGAATATAGAATACAGCGCAGTACATAATCTGTTCAATGAAACAACATCAAAGATTAACACTCACGAGTCTGACACTTTACTGAATCAGACTATATCGCCAATACTTGGAAAAATATGGTCGCCTTTTATACACGTTGCATTGAATATTTTGAGCCTTCTAATTGGTTAACCCTTCTGTTGGTGAACTATAAATTGAGTCAGCTCATGACTGACTCACTAGTATACAGGCCTACCCAAAAATTCCAACATGTGGGCATCAAAATTTCCAAGTCCCCTTTCCTCATGTACCTTAGAAATTTCAACTGTCTTTTTCTGATGTTAAATAGAAGTGCCTTTTGTTGCTTACATTTTTTTCTAAAACTGTCATTGCTCACATGTTCAGTTTCTTGATATTCACAACATTCTTCTGTTTCTTAATACTTTGCTTAGCGTTTGGAAGGCACCTTTCATTATCCTAATGTGACTTCAGATTTTGGTGTCGCACTTCAGAAAATTTAGAAACAAATATCAGCTACGAAACATTTTTTTTTTTTTTTTTTTAAAGGAACACCTGACCAAAAAAAAAAAAATAAATGTAGTGATGCGTAAATTACTGTCTAATTAGTATAGCTAGACTACATAAGTGTCCAAGCAGTAAGGGAAGGACAGATGAGAATACGCATGATTAACAACTACTGGGAGAATATGGAAGAAATCAAGTTTCGTAACAATAAAATTAATCTAGTTTGTTTAATTTTAATTTAATATCCAAATAGTCAGTTTTTTTATCAGTTAATTTTTCACTTTCTTTTGTTTCAATGAAAAAATATTTTACTTTAAATTGCAGATGGTCATCATCATTACCACACAGTTGAGATAGAAAGATATTTTAAATATTTCAGATTTTCTCCAGTTACTACCAAGTACTGTAGTGATTTACTAAGCATAGCTTAGATGTGGTACAAGGTCTCAACCATGGAGCACCCAGTGAGGATTGAACTCACTATGCAGCCATAAAATGGAGCTCATATATACAATCCATCTCTCAAGATGTAGGAAAAATAGTTCTCTGTACCTGACTCCTCGTACTATTCTCTATTTTTTTTTATTTTTACTAATGTTCACCCAATACAAGGCACAAGAGCTACTCAAGATAGAAGGTTACTGTGTGAACTTATATTAGTGTAGGAAAAAACAAGTTTTAGGAGTATAGAATAAAACTGAAGAAGAAAACCAGTCCTAAACAGGATAAAAGGGATAAACCTCTACTTTTGTTCAAAGGGCTGAGGAGGAGTGTGAACTGGATGATAGATGAGTGAAAGAAAAAAAAAAATGAAACGAATAGTTAGTGTATAAGATTTCAAAGTTCAGGCACAGACATTAGGAGTACAGAGCTGAAGCTGACTTTAGAAATAACCAGAAATCTAATCCTAAACAGGGATAAACTTCTACTTCTGATCAAAGGGCTGAGGAGGAGTGTGAACTGGGCAACAGGCAAATCTGTCTATTCCTATTGGAAAAGAGAAATTAAATAAAATGAAATCAATGTGCCAAGAGCTAGATAAGGCCTAAAATGAAATACAGTGCTGTCATATTTTAGCAGGAGCTGCACAGTCTTCACTTTCTAGTCTTGATAGAGTCTAAAAGTGTCACAGCATACTTGGGGGTGACAAATTATTTTTCACCCTCCAACACCTCTCTCATAGATGAGATGTAGCAAACCTCTTACTGCTTTATCACTACCTCCATAGAAAATATGCTTAGATGAACCGTCGGTCCTGGGCATGACTAAACTGCATCCGGCAGCAAGGCCTCTGATTGGGAGGTTGTGAGGAGCATGGAAACATCTCTTAATTGCTGTTGTTCCCAGGTCCACCCTGACCCGGAGTGGTAGCACCTGTTAGGCTCCCAGCTATGGGCAAATAGTTAACCCCAAACTGGGGTCAAAAACACTATAAAAGTATAAGAATACACTTTTATAGAAAAATTTACATAAAAATAGACTTATTTTTTAAGGAAAAATATTACCAACAATATATTTTTGAAGAAAAAATTATTATAAGACATTTTTGAAGGAAAAAATTATTCAGCAAAACATTTTTGAATACAAATCTAGAAGACATTTTCAGTTTTCTAAAATAAAAAGAATTAAAGCAAAAAACTTTAAAATCTAACTAAATCAACCTTCTCACCATAATCGAACATTAAAAAAATTGCCTTATAACCCCACCTTTTTGGCATTAAATAACCCACAAAGGTTGATATGCCGTTAAACAAAACTTAAACCCTTGGATGAACTGCATTTCTTGGTTCTACCAGTTCTAACTTTCATGGTTAAGACCCCCTATGCTATGCACATTGTATTCGATTGGTGAGAAGTAAGTTCCAGTCAAGCAACTCCTTCCTGTTAACTGACTCCCAAGAAGATGTTTTTCCCAATCACTATAATCTTAACCTATTCAAGTTAAAGGTTAACTGCTCTCTTCCCTACCTATCCGCATAAACTGTGCCTCATACTTTTAAACCCTCTATCTTGAGTAGCCCCTGGGCATTGTACCAGATGAACCTCCCACTTAAAAAAAAAATTTCTAGTGAGTCAAGCCTGCTAACCATTAAACTACATCTATGTCCCGAACTACCAAATCCTGTAAGTAGCAATAGAAAAAAAATTATGGTCAATAATAGATTTTCTTTGACATATGAGGGTTTGGTTGCTCAGAACTGAACAGTCAAACAACCCACACACATGATTTGATGAGAAGTTTGTGACTTTTTAGAAGAACTGAATACAGGGAACTGATGTATAATGTGATACACGGTCTCCAAACGACCCACCTCAAGGATGAGCTAATTATCCTTCTACTGGTTGCCAAGTCTTTTTAAAATTTTTAATCATTTCACTATAAACAAGGTGATAATGCCACTAAGATGAAACAGGAGGTGAAGGCATAATGCCACTAAGATGTTACAGGGAGTGATGGTCAAAGACATTTGTGAGGAAAAGAACAATAAAGAGATAGGCTCCATGAAGATACAATCTTTAAAAAATTTAAATGCTAAGAGACAGGTGAGAAAAGAAACTATTATAATAAAACTGATGGTTGAATCTGACTGGCTCAACAGTAATGGTGATACCAATTTGCCAATCTAATAACACACTTTAAATAAATTCATGCAATCAAGGCATTAAGCAAAACATCTCATCAAAATATTTGTAGAAAAGACAGAGGAAAGCCACATTACATTCACTATTTAACCCATAGCTAAAAGTGATGAAAAGCTGGATTCATAAGTTAATGTAACCAACTAGAAACTATAATTTGATTTCTTGTTTCGAACTGCTATCTGTTACACCATCTAGCGAGAAAAAGAGATTGATTTGCAGGCAGTATAAAATTTAAAGTTGACATGTTAAATTTAAACAAGAAAAAAGAAAGTAACAAAACATTGCCATAAACTGGTTTAGCAGTTTTTGTTTTTAATCATATTTTGATATGACCAATTTACGGCAACAGCATTTTTATTTTAAGAAGACCTTTTGTATCACTTTAATAAATTTCTTGGGCTACATCTTTGCAAAAATAAACATAAAATCTATGCTTATAGTTCTTAATTATTGTGTTGATTTATATCTTTTTAAAATTCCAGTTTCAAATTTAATTCTGAAGTGGAAGCTTTCAAGTTCATATCCTAGAGTCAACCACCCTAGGATAGGTCATGAAAGGCATAGGTCTACCAAATCTAAATGGAAAAAAAAACAAAAAAACCCCTTATCTAACTCAAGATTATTCAACACAGAACTCCAAGCCTTATTTTTCTTTTCATCAGAAGCAACTGTACATTTGCTTTCTCAGCTATGGGCAAATAGTTAACCCCCAAAGTGGGGTCAAAACACTATGAAAGTATAAAAATAAGCTTATACAAATATATACATTTTTTAAAGGAAAATATTAGCAATAATACATTTTTAAGAAAAAAAAATTACCAAAACACATTTTTGAAAGAAAAAAAAATTATTCTCAGCAAAACGTTTTTGAATACAAAACTAGAAGACATTTTCAGTTTTCTAAAATAAAGAACAAAAACAAAAAACTTTCATTAAAATCTGACTAAATCAACCTTTTCACTATAACTGAACATTATAAAAAAAAAACAAAAAAAGAACAACTTAAAACCCCACCTTTTTGGCAATAAATAACCCACAGATGTTGATATGCCATTAAACAAAATTCAAACATTTGCTTTCTAAATACACAATATACACCTGCAGACAATTCAATGGACAGTTAAGCCTTAAAATAAAAACCAAGGTAATTTTTTTGCAAAAAAGAAACTGTCAATGGTAAATAGTTGTAGGTGTAGTACCCTTTAATATCAGTTGCAGCTCTTAAACATAATATCAGTAGCAACTTTAGATTATAAAAACATATGAACCCTAAGGTAACACTCTTCTGGATTTTTCTCTTTCAAGCTTGTGACAACCTTTTCATGTTGAAGCTAAAAGAGCTGTGAATGCTTCACACTAAAAACAAAGCAACATAGTAAGTCCCACTCAAACATATTTTATGATCATTTTGTTCTGTATGCAATTTACTTCTAACAAAAAGAAACTATTGTTTTAAACTTTCCTCTTTTTAATTTTGTTTTAATAAATGTTATCTTGCATTACAAATCAATTAGTCTGTTATTTTGTGCATGTACTCTTTCTCATGGATAGGAATTGAACCTATATGTGCTTTTCTTAAGGTATAATTATTAGCTTGAGTCTGGCACTTATGTGCGTTGTGATGCAGCAGACATCAACTCAGAATGACAAATCAGGGAGCTAAGTTCAAATTCCAGTTGAATTCCTTGCATTCACTTACGTGCAAATACCCTTGGGAAAGGTATTAAAATGTCTCTTCCTTTCAGTTATGGGTTAAATAATAGGACAGATAGGGTTCTATAGCCTTGGCTGGCAACCAGTCTACCACAGAAAGCAATGGCAACCTACTGCAGGATAATCTTCTGCCCAGTCAGTCATATCTCAAAAGAGACATGATTGCCCAAGCATGTATCACATATGGCACTCAACTCTTTCTCACCACCATTATTTCATGTACTATATAAAATATTCCTGTAAGAAATCTTACATTAAATTATTGAAGTAGCTAATCACTAAACAGGCCTATCTTCATTGAAAATAAATTTGTAGCACCCTCTTCCCCCATCTGTGAAAATGAGGTGAGCTTATTCTTGTATGCAAATTCTTACTCGAGGTCCTCTGGCTTAAACTTAAAGCCCTGCCAACACACACACAAAACGCTGGTAAAGAACCTGGTTAGAAATTCCTTTATCGCATAATGTTTATAATGAATCGAGACCAAAAAGAAATAAAGAAAGAAAGAAAAAGTTCTAACTAAATGTGTTACTTGATCACATTCAAATGCGAAGTAAATTTATAGGTGCACGAAGTGTGTGTGTCGAAGGATCTGGCGTGGCAACAGCCCCACTTCAGGTAAAAGCTGGTATATTTTCAGGTTAACTTGGAAATTTTTCACGGAAAATTACTTCTACCAACCTCACCACCTCTGCAAAATTTCCCCTCATATGCGTGATTTTCTAATCATCAAAGAGCCCCCCTTTTATCTGCTTAGAAGTTAATAACAATAATAATTGAAGAAATAAAAAAAATGTACAAGTTTAATTGTGACTCAAGATTAAATGTGCTATATTATTATAATGGAGTTTATTTTTTAAATACAGTATAACCCGGATATAAGATAAATCTGGATATAAGAGAGATTTTTCTGATCCCAAATTAGAGCCTGTGGTAATGTATATAAAATAGACCTAACCCTGATATAAGAGAAATTCGGATATAAGAGAAGTTTTATCCGGTCCCAACAACTTTCTTATATCAGGGTTACACTGTACATTTTTTACTCAATCATGAACTTTGTTTTTTTTGAGAAAGTAATTTGCTTTGTAATTGTCAAATTAAGATTAACTATGAACGGTGACTGTAGGAAATATTGAGTGCATCGTTTTCTACAGTTTATCAACCCTTTGCAGGTTATTTAAAGCCAGAAAATATTTTTAGATTGTAAGAATATTTTTTTTGAGATAATAATGGTTTAGTGACACAAGTCTTACTAATTAACCCATAGCTGGGAGAAAAGAGATGGATTCATACCTAATCAGAATTTGATAAACAAACAAGAAATTATGACAAGAATATAAAGTGGGGGATCAATTCTATATTATCATCAGTGCATAAACTGATCCCTCACTTTGTGGCCACTGTAATTTCTATGCATTTATATTCCAGAGAATGTAAATAAACGTAAAAGACATGCCTGTGTAGCTAATCAGTATTTAATTGATTGATTGATTTAGTTTTCTACGGCTTATCAACAGATGTAATGATATTATGGATATAAAGTGGTAGATCAATTGTATATTACAATCAATATATAAACTGATCTCTCACTTTGTGACCACTTTAGTTTCTATACATATAAATCCCAGAGAATGTAATAAACCTAAAAGACATGCCTGTGTAGCTAATCAGTATTTCATTGATTTGTATTCTTTGGCTTTTCATACACAAGAAATTATAATATCTATATAAAGTGGGGGATTGATTCTATATTACAATCAATATATAAACTGATCCTTCACTTTGTGACCATGATAGTTTCTATAGATTTATATCCCAGAGAATGTAAATAAACCTAAAAAACAGAACTCAGCTCTCCTGAAGTTTGTATAATTTTATTTGTAATACTGTTCACCTTGTACAAGGCCCAAGAGCCACTTGGGGTAGAGGGTTAGAGAGTAAGTAGTGCATTTTATGGGGTTAGGTGGTGGAATATTTTTTTTTTTTTTTAAATCAGTATCATCTCAAGTCAAGGAAGTAAAGCTGCTAAGATACAAGGGGTTATAGAGTGTGGAAGAATTAGGAACAGTAATCAATAATAGTGATTAACATTGCATTTAAATTTTTGCAGATTGAAGTTGGCTGGAATGCATGGAGCTGGAAGGGAGTTCCATGTGCAAGAAAAGAAACTGTTAGCAGAGAACTTATGACTACGTCTAGCCAGCTCAACAGTCTAGTACTTCACTTAAATTCATAAAGTACCATAGCGAAAACCACATTAAAACAATTAGTATGAAAGTATTTATAAAATAGGCACAGAGAGGACTGAAGCCAAGCTGCCAGATCTTGACCAGTAATATTGCAGATTCTTTGTATATTGTCAAAGTAAACAGCAAGGAAACAGGACCATATGTGGCAGTAATATTCTAAGCATAGATGAATGATCATATATATATATATATATATATATATATATATATGATCAATTCCGGAGAGAAAAATTGTCTTGCACAACACATTGAACTTTCTTAATAGCTGAACCAGCAATGGATACAATATAGTCCTTACACTTCATGTCTGTTGAGAATATTAACCTAAGATGCTGCAATGAGTCACTTCCTAGTGGTTAGCATTAGCCATGTTGATGGAAGGCAAAGAGGGGGTCCTTCATCTCAGATGATTAATGAAGAGAAGTTTAGTTTTGGAAGCATTAAAATTGACAAGCCATCTTTTTACTCCAGATCTTGAGGTCAATTTGAGCATCAGTTACCATTTTGACTTTGTTGGACTGATCAGCCTTGCTATTGAGACAGGAGTAAATTGTAGTGCTGTCAGGGTAGATGCCAAGTTAAGAGCTGATATCATCCTAGACAGGACCAGTATGTACTACTCCCAATCCCCCCATGAATGGGAGGGGAGCATGATTGAACCCCCCCCACACCGGCCCACCTGGCAGTGTTTCGTGCCCCTCACTATCTTATCAACATTTGCTTTTTTTCTACAAACATTTTTTTCTTATAAATTAAACTAAGCACAAATAATTATCAAGATGAAATTTTTTGGCAGATTTTGATGTCATTCTGTTTTGTTTTTTTTTGTTTTTCCATTCAAATCTATGAATTTGTTTTAAATCTTGATAAAACAAAAAAAATACAATATAAAATCCACTTGAATGTGCTAAATTATTCAACTTTTAACAACAAAAATCTCAAGTTGACATTAAAAATTACCGCAAACCATTGATTTATCAAGATGGTATGAACTGTCTCTAATTTGTATTTAGAATAAAAATTTTTTTAAATAAATACAATATATCCAAATTTTAGATACATTGTAATTATTTTCAATTTTTGTAGTTGAATTGTTCGCCTATATTACATGTGATCTAGTATTAGTCATAATGAGGGTACAATAAAATTTGGATTTGATATGAATACTACCTTATGAAAATTGAGATGTGGTAGAGTAGAGGTCCTGTATCATAAACTGGGGGTGAACATGAGACCCTTGCACTGGCTCTGACCACAGACATTGTCTAAATATAAGTTTGCCATAAAACATTGTTGATTGATCTATCTAAACTTGGAAAATGGAACTCTGTGTGTGTGTGTGTGTGTGTGTGTGTGTGTCCGTTACCTATAGACTCCAAAACGGCTTAACTGATTTTCTTGAAAATTTACACATTTGTACTATAAGCATCTGCGAGTGTTCTTAGTTAGGTTTTGTGTCGAGGTAGCCCCGATAAATATTGAAAATCGATAATCGAAAAAAATCAGGTTATTGAAGGAGTGGTTCGATTTTAATCAAATTTGATTAACTCATAGACAAAGACATAAGAAACAATATTCAGAAGTTTCAAGGTTGCAATTCTTACAATAGTGCAGAAAATCGATCATATATATAAAAAGGCAAGATGTTTGTGTGTGTATGTGTCTGTCTGTATGTCCTTTATACAAATCCACAATTTTTATCCGATTCTCACCAAACTTCACAAATATTCTTTAGGTTGAGTCTGAGCTCCAGTACCATGGATTAGTTTTAAAGCTTTCATTACACCCAAGCAACACTAGGCTATACTGCTAGTCTATTATAATATGTCGCCAATTTTTATTATTTTTTTTATTTATATTCAATTTTTTGAGTTCATTGTGGAGAAATCGAGGAGCCGAGTTCGAATTCCAGCTGAATTCATTGCATTCACTTACACACAAATACCCTTGGGAAAGGTATTAATCCGTCTCTTCCTTCAAGTTATGGGTTAAATAACAGGACAGATTGGGTTCTATAGCCTTGGTCGGCAACCAGTCTACCGCAGAAAGCAATAGCAACCTACTGCAGGATAATCTTCTGCCCAGTCAGTCATGTCTCTTTCGAGACATGATTGCCCAAGCGTGTATCACGTATGGCACTTAACTGACTTACTGAATATAATAGTTGAAATACTGATTAAGTCTTTTACTGGTTATAAAGTGGGGGATCAGTTTTCTATTGTTATGAAGTAATAAACTGATCCCCCACTAATTACTATATAATGATATATTATATCTCTTCTCCATCTAGATATGAGTCAAATAACAGGACAGATTGGGTTCTATAGCCTTTGCTGGCAACCAGTCTACTGCAGAAAGCAATGGCAACCTACTGCGGGATAATCTTCTGCCCAGTCAGTCATGTCTCTTTTGAGACATGATTGTCCAAGTGTCTATCACGTATGGCACATGACTGACTGACTGTTCACCTATACTGCATATGATCCATTATGGTACATAATTAGATTACAATAAAATTTGTAATTTATACGAATACTACCTCATGAAAATGTAGTAGAGTGGTCGACCATGTATCAGATTCAACCTTGTAGTGATCGAGGTTTCTGGTTTGGTTAATTTTACAGTATATCAACCTCAATGGGTTATTTAATGCCAAGAATATTTTTAACGATAGATTCCTATGATTAAAACATTATTTGTAAAAAATAAGTTTGTAGATCACGTTTCATAGATGTATTAACTATTTACTCATAGCCGGGACCCTAACAGGTACTACTACCCTGGGTCAAGGTAGAGCTGAGAACAACGGCAATTAAGAAGTGGTTCCACGCTCTTCTGAACCTCCCAATCAGAGGCTTTGCTGCCAGATGCAGTTTATCATCATACCCAGGACACTAGTGATCAAGGTAGCATCTTCTTAGGAGTTAGTTCCACAAAGGGAAAGCAGTGCTTCCTAAGAAAAAGCTGCTTGAGTAAAACTTATATCTCGCTAATGAAATACAGAGGGAACGAGGGTTGATTGTTACATTGTGGTGGGTCTTCTTAGCCATGAAGATTAGAACTGGTTGGACTGTAGCTCGTTTAAACACTTTCCATTAAAATAGCAATAGAAGAGCGTGTAGTTGGTGATGTTTCGTTAATGGTAAAAACGATTAAAGGCTAAAAAATAATTCATCACCCACAAGGACGTGGAGACGCGTTTTCTGAAATTTCAAGGCTAGGCTGCTTCTGCCTATATATGGCAGCAGTACTCCATTTTGGCTTTATAAACTAGGTAGAATTTCCATCAGATTAATGGTGGGTAATCAAATGACAAAAACGAAAAATACTTATCACATTTCGTTCTTCAAAAGAAGATATATATTTTATCGCCTTTTAAACGTTATCTGAGTGGATGCAAATACTTTAGTTTCACCTACTGACCTGAAATGTTTGAGAAATCTTATTAAAATACGAGTATCCCCTAAAAATAACAGTTAAACTGATTAAAAATCCTAATAATAAAAATCCATTTTGAATATTAGTAAGTAAATGTTTTCTTCGCTAATAGCACAACGCAATCTTCAGATGCTGAATTAACGCCAGCACTCAATGTGCGATAATTATAACTTTATATCTTCATCCCCTCCCCTATACAATTCCATCAATAAAAACATTTTTAGAATTGAGTCTGATAAAGTCCTTTTTGACGGACGTAAAGTTTTTTTTTTTCACTGTTTTTCCATAGTTTGCCATTCCAGTGAATGAACTTTATGCAAATCAACATTTAGACTTTAAAGTAAATATCAATAGGTGCCTGAAAAAAGAAATTTCACCTTTATTTAAAAAAAAAAGTACTAACCGTTGAACAGCGGGGGGAGGTGGGAATTTAAACTTTAGGGGGATGACCATAAGAAAATCGAGTCAAACATTTTTCGTTTTTAAAAAGTATGTTGACTCTACTCTTAGACTCTACAGTCTACACAATAAGGTTTTTAGTACATTTTATAATTTTTAAAATGAAGACCAGAAATTAAAAACAAAAGTTAAAACTAATTAGTTTAAAAATATCAAGATTAATAAAACCTTTATATTATAAAGTTTTTAATATCAATTAGCTTCTTTTCCGTTTTTATTTGTTTTTCTAAGATCTTCTGGTTGCAATGCTTTCATCTAAAAAAAAATCGTTAAAATGCTAAAAAAAAAAAAGTTAACGTTTTTAGTTTTACTTTTAAGAAACCTCATTGTAACCATTTTTAAAACAAGTAAAAAAATGCTATTCTTTTGGGCTAAAACATTTCCGTCATTAAATTAAATTTGACACACACACAAAAAAAATAAAAAAATAAAAAAAATAAAAATAAACATGACAATGTTTAAACTAAAAAAAAAGTAATAAGTTTCTTTTTTTTTAATTTTTGGCATTTAGTTCCGACCTCGTAAAAAATAAATGAATAAATAATTAAATCAGTAATACAAAAAGAAAGCTGACTACATTATTACAATTAAAGCAGTCCTTAAGGCTTCGCTTAAGCCTTTACGCCTTTGTTGGTGCGTGTGTGTTGGGGGGGGGGGGGATCCATAATGTGTCCTCCACCCCCCCCACACACACACAAAAACCCTACAAGCAGTGATTTAAGTTGAATAACTTAAAAAAGTAAGCAACAACAGCAATTTAAAAAAAAACAAAAAAACATTGCTTTAAGTAAAAAAGTAAAATTCAACTAGTTTTTAAAACCATTGGCGTTAACCCTTAAAAAAGTGTATAAGAGGCGCTATTTCAAATAAAAGAAATGTGACATTTTTTTAAACTCATCTTGAAAGGAAGAAGAGAAGACCCACTGATTTTTTTTCTTTTTACCATTTATTTACTCTGCCCTTTTTAAAAAATTAATTACTGTTTTTAGTGTTTAGTGTTGTTATTTGCTACAAATGGAAAACTGCTTTTTTTTTTTTTTGACAACGTAGGCGAATTTTTTTTTCAAGATGCATACATTTTTGTTTTGTTCAATAAAAAAAAAAAATCAATTCATGAAAGAAAAAAATAACGAAAAAACACGAACAGCTCTTTAACCTTTTTGTTTTTTCTCTCGGTGAACATAATTAAATTACGAAATATTTTCTTTTTACTTTCTTAAATTAATTCATTAAGCTTTGAATAATTTTTTTTTCGACTGTCAAAACTTAAAAAAACAAAAACAAAAAAAACAAACACGTTATGAAGATATTAAAAAAAAATCCATCCAAATAGATGCTGTGAAAAATTTTCATTCACAAAACTCGGTTGACGACGCTACACACGCGCACGTGACGCGGGTGTGTGCGTAATTTTCAGTCACTTTTACAAACCGTATATATATTTTTTTCTCCACTTTTCTTTATCCCTCTTCATCTCCCTCTCTTTCTCACCCATATGCGGATGTATATAGTTGTGTTTTCATTTTTCAACAATAATACAAGAGTGATTGGGTGTGTCAGGTATTATTATTGTAAAAAAAAAATAAATGACTTTAAGTTAATATTATTCAACCTAAAATCGTTTTAAAAATATGAAAAAGAGAGCTTAAAAGTTAAAAAACTAGAAAAGAATTTAAATTTATTTTACGACTGTTAAAAGAAAATCCCCTTTTTTTTTTTTTTTACTAATGGACACATTATACAAAATATTTTTTAAAATTAGAATTCATTCAATGTGTCTAACAACAAAGAAAATATTAATGTCATACAAAACAAAACAAACAAAAAAAAGATTGTCAACACAACAGCACCGTTTAACAAAAAACATTTCATTACAATACATACAATAAAATAATGATAACGTGTTTCTTTTAATAAACAATCAAACAAAATGTCATTATTTTCTTTTATGTAAAAAAAAGATAACTTATCACTCTCACCTAGAGTTGATATTCGTCGATATTCACAACTGTGGTACATGGCCCCAAAAGAATTTCTCTCTCTATAAAGGAGCTGAGAAGCTGGTTAGCTTTAGTTTCAAGTTAACACCGCTCGCTTCTCAGAGGCTCTAAGAAGCGTACTTAGTTTCAACGGAAAGAGTTAGTCGCTATATAATATATAAAGCCTCCCTCCACCCACGTAAAGACATTACAGTTGAGTAGGTGCTCTCATCTACGCTTCGTTTGACAGTCAACAGTTATCTACCCTTTACCATTCACAGTAACACTAAATCGCTTGTTTCGCTTCTATTGACATCGTTTTCTCAAGGGTAAAGAACAATTATTAAGGAAAGAACATTTTTTGTTGTTGTTCATAACTCTTTTTTCAGGTAAATTTAGGGCGGACCTGAAGCAGACTACCACCACGTTTAATTTCGTTGTTTTTCATTTTTTTTTTTTTTTTTTTACTTTTTTCAACGCAGACCTATCGATTGTAATTTAAACTTTCTGATTATCAAAAAAGAATTTAGAAAAATTACAATATTTAAACAAATTTGGTGGGGGGGTCAGTTTCTCATAAAACGTTAAAATAAATTGATCCTCCATTTTAAACTCACTCGCGTTGGGGTCGCTTTGTTGTTTTTCTTCTTTCTTTTTTTTTACTTTTTTCAACGCAGTCCTATCGATTGTAACTTAAACTTTCTGATTATCAAAAAAAAATTTAGAAAAATTACAATATTTAAACAAATTTGGTGGGGGGGTCAGTTTCTCATAAAACGTTAAAATAAATTTGATCCTCCATTTTAAACTCACTCGTGTTGGGGTCGCTTTGTTGTTTTTCTTCTTTTTTTTTTTTTTTTACTTTTTTCACGGCAGTCCTATCGATTGTTACTTAAACTTTCCGATTATCAAAGACATTTTTGAAAAATTACAATATTTAAACAAATTTGGTGGGGGGGGGGGGTCAGTTTCTTATACAACGTTAAATCGATCCTCCATTTTCAACCCACTATAAAGTTGTATGAGAAACTGCCCCCCCCACCCCCACCCAAATTGTTTATTGAAATTTTTCAAAATTTTTTTGTCAACCGTAAAGCTAATGGGGTAATTGATAGGACTGCGCTGAAAAAAAAGTAAAAAAAAAAAAATGAAAAACGTGGTGGTAGTCTGCTTCAGGTCCGCCAAAATTAGCTTAATTATTAATCACCCATCTATTTATTTTTTAAAGTGTGTTATATAATCGTTACCTGGCAAAAAAGTATTACTTCTAAAATAAATTATATCGGTAATAAAAAGTTACGAGAAAAAGATCACAACACATTGTAACAAATGTTTGAACCTTGCTTATTACTGTCAACAATAATTTCCATTGGAGAAGGTGTAAACTGTAAAATTATTTTTTACTAAATCCAAGTATTGTTGAGCCACAACAGCACTGAAACCCGAGATTTTCCCTATTCACACTCTCTTCCGGGGTTAGGAGTTGGGCCTAAGGGTTTAGGGTTAACGATACCATAGTTAGAGTTAGGGATATGGTTAGGGTTAAAAAAAACTTCTATTTAATGAAAGACATGGAAACAATTTTAACATTGTACTGTTTCTGTGGTACAGTGGATATCGGCTTGGAACGAGAAACCGGGGAGCCGAGTTCGAATTCCAGTTGAATCCATTGTATTCACTTATGCGCAAATACCCTTGGGAAAGGTATTAATCCGTCTCTTCCTTCCAGTTATGGGTTAAATAGCAGGACAGATTGGGTTCTATAGCCTTGGTCGGCAACCAGTCTACCGCAGAAAGGAATGGCAACCTACTGCGGGATAATCTTCTGCCCAGTCAGTCATGTCTGTTTCGAGACATGATCGCCCAAGCGTGTATCACTTACGGCACTTAACTGACTGACTGACTGTTTCTTTCTTTCCAGTAACAGCAAAAAGTCACATTTTTGGTTAGGAAAAGACACAATTTGGTTTTGCAAGTAACATGTTTGGTGTACATAAAAGCATTCTAGCAGATTTTTTAATCACATTTCATAATTTCCATGGTAGACGACATAAAAAGTATTTTTCACTAAATCCAAGTATTCTTGATCCACAACATTCAATCATTTTTAATCATTTTGTTTTACTGCCACTGGTGTGCAGGGGGTTATGTAGAAGGAAATTGATGAGAAAGAGGGACAGGTTATAGGGGGTGTCACAAAGTGGGTAAGAGAAGGATGAGAATACTGGTGTGATGAGAGTACAGTGAACAGAGAAAAGAGCATGAGGGAAAGGATGCAAGTCAGAGAAACAGGAGATGACTATTGACCTTACATTTAAATTCTTGGAGATTGTAGCTGTTGGGGAAGCAAGTAGATGGAAGGGAATTCCACAGAAAGGAAGTGCAAGAAAAGAAGCTCTTAGAGTAGAAGTTGCAGTTACATTTTATTGGTTTCACTGTAAAAGTGTGGGACCTAGTTGCTAGTCTAGTAACTCGAGTAAATTCATATATAGGGGCACCAGTGAGCTAAGTTCATCGGGACAGAAGCCGTGAAAGTATTTGTAGAAAAGACACAGGGAAGCCACATTATGCTGGTGAGCTACCAAGTCGGGATCGATCACATTATAGATTCTCCATTGGATTTTGTCAAGAGCCTCGAGGTGAATAGCAGGGTCACCTGACCAGATGTGGCAGAAGTATTCAGTACACGGGTGAATGGTAGATTTATATATTGTTACGTGTTAGGTGTAACAAAAAAAAAATGATGATTGACCAAAACTCAGAGATAAAAATCACAGACAAATATTTAATTTACAAAACAAACCAAATAAAATATTTACAAATATACAATTTTTGTTGCATTCAAAACAAGAGACATAGATTTTACTACCAGCGAGTGTTAAAAGGAGAGAAAGGGAAGGTAAGGTGTCAAGTATCTTTACCCAGTTAAGTTGGCGTAGAAGTTAAGTGCTATACTTTTTGGAAATCCTTAAATGTGTATATAAGGGATAATTATTAGTTCGGTCAATGAAAGAGTCAAAAATATGTATTTACCCATAGAGTTCCATGAGGTTCTCTTTCAGGTTTTAGTTGGTCGGCAACTTTTCTTATAGATTCTTTCGGCTGGATATAAATCCTTGAATCACAAACCAAAGTTGATAACAACAGCAAACCCTGGTAACAACTCTTTCAAGTTTTATTTGTCGTCAACTTAGAGAGATTCTTTCAGCTGGATATAATTCCTTGAATCGAAACCGGTGCTGATGAGGTCAGCACATCCTTTTATCAACTGTTTCAAGTTTTAGTTTTTGTTGTTGACTTAGAGAGATTATACATCCTGAATCTTAACCGGAGCTGTAGAGGTCAACCCATTCTGCTATCAACTAACTGCTCCATGCCAAAACCTTTATAGGGGCTAACACCTAATTTGCATACTTCTAGAACCTTTCGAACTCTCTCAAATCTACTGGAACTTTCTACAATCTTCCAAAATGTTCTATTTCTAATTTCCTTATTTTTACGACTATTTCCTGAATTAAAACTTTTTTGGAATGACACTTAGGACTCAATAGAATCCATTACTATAACTTTTTATACATTATTAATATTATTTTTATATATAAATGCATCCCCGTAACAAAATGTACAGGATAATCCAGACGGGAAAAACTTCCTGGCCCTACACAGGGAACCGACCTTCTTAGCAGTGGATTTAGTCATAGATTTGGCATAGTCATTCCACTTGAGGTCTACTGAGAGAGTTAACCCAAGGAGGTGCAGTGTTTTGCTTTCAGGGAGACTAAAATGATCCATGCCAATGTAGGGTAGGAGCAATTGTCTGTGATGGTTAACAGATAGCAGATTTCTTTTGGAAGCATTAAAATTCATTTTCCACTATTCAAAAAGTTTTTAGGCTAAGGGGTAAGTTGAAGCTTATAAAACTTTATTTGACCAGTTCAGCTTTAATGTTGAAAAAGGTTTATCATTTTGTGATGGATGGTTACAAGCAAAAAAAGAGAGTGGATGTGCCTATTTTATTACCAAACCTGGATAAATATTGGGTCTATAATTATGTGGTGGGTAATTATTACCACATCAGGATAAATATTTGGTCTATAATTATGTGGTGTGTAATTATTACTACATCTGGATAAATATTGGTTCTATAATTATGTGGTGGGTAATTATTACCACATCTGGATAAATATTGGTTCTATAATTATGTGGTGGGTAATTATTACCACATCTGGATAAATATTGGTTCTATAATTATGTGGTGGGTAATTATTACCACATCTGGATAAATATTGGTTCTATAATTATGTGGTGGGTAATTATTACCACATCTGGATAAATATTGGTTCTATAATTATGTGGTGGGTAATTATTACCACATCTGGATAAATATTGGTTCTATAATTATGTGGTGGGTAATTATTACCACATCTGGATAAATATTGGTTCTATAATTATATGGTGGGTAATTATTACCACACCTGGATATATATTGGTTCTTTATGTGGTGGGTAATTATTACTACACCTGGATATATATTGGTTCTATAATTATATGGTGGGTAATAAAATCACAGAAAAAGTTACAGTTTTCATTAAGAAAAAAAACACAACTTTCTTTTACAAGTGACATGTTTGGTATATATGAATCCATTACAGAAGATTTTTCAGCCAAGATTATTACAATCAATAGCTTCCATGTCAGGAACTTAACCTCCAAGAGGGTAACTCATTGTAAATTTTTGGACTAACATTTTCTGCTGATTTGAAAGAGCATATTAAATCAAATACTAAGTCAGTAGCAAAGAAAAGTTTTTGACTATGTCATGCTACACAATGTTTCTCATCAGAAACTATCTTACATATTTATAAGTCTATCATTCATCCTTGTTTGAATATTACTGCCACATCCAGTCAGGTGCTACTGAAATATATTTAGAGATTCTTGATAAAATCCAAAGAAAAATTTGAAAGGATAGTGGCCTTGAATGTACCAGATAATTTTTCCCTCCAGAATCTGTCTTACATATTTATAAATCTACCATTCTTCCACACTAAATATTAATGCTACATATGGCCTGGTGCTTACTTTTGCTTGTGGCTCTTGATGAACTTTATCTTTCTGTTGTTTCTTCTAAACTTTGTCTCTTCCATCCATTTATCTTTCTGTTGTTTCTTCTAAACCTTGTCTCTTCCATCCATTTACTCATGCACATCAATTTTTCAGGTTCTTCATTGTAAGAAAGAAATTTGCTTCACTGTGTCATGCTAGACAATTTTTCTCTTCAGAATCTGTCTTACATATTTATAAATCTACCATTCTTTCATACTTTGAATATTTCTGCTACTTATGGACTGGTGCTTCTGCTATATATTTAGAGATTCTTTATAAAATCCAAAGAAGAATTTGAAACGTTATTGGTCCTGACCATCTAGACAATTTTTATTTCCAGAATCTGTCTTATATATTTATAAGTCTACCATTCATCCTTGCTTTGAATATTGCTGCCATATTATGCTTGGTTCTCTTGCTATACATTTAGAGATTCGCGATAAAATCTAATGAAGAATCTGCAATGATATTGATCCTGACATGGCATCTCGACTTCACTTTCCCACCACCATAATGCAGCTTCTTCTGTTGTTTCTTCTAAGCCTTGTTTATGGCATCCATTTCCTCATGCACATCAAGTTTTTCAGATTCTTGTTTGTAAAAGTAAATTGCTTCACTGTGTCATGCTAGACAATTTTTCTCTCCAGAATCTGTCTGACATATTTATAAGTCTACTATTCTTCCACACTTTAAATATTAATGCTACCTATAGTCTGGTGCTTCCTGTCACTTGTGACTCTGAGTAAACTTTATCTTTCTGTTGTTTCTTCTAAGCCTTGTCTCTGCCATCCATTTAACTGTTATTAAATTGTAACATATTTTAAAAGAACATTTTATAGGAGTTTAATTTTTATTTTTTATGAAACATCTTCAAACGTAATGCTCTAAAGCTAAACTAATTAAAATTCTATAAAGTATTGTGTAGTTGCTGAAAATATTGTATTAAATTTTTAATCTTATGAACACATCACTCAATAATCCCGGATTTGACATATAGATGGTGCCACTAATAAAAAATCAATATGATTTTTATGAAGTCCTAACCTTCAAATGGCATGTGACAATATTTGGGCACAATTGGATTATTAGTTTACAAACTACAGTTATGTAAGTGAAGCTACTGTTTCAAATTTTCAAAACAATAGAAAAATTGTAATTTTGTGTGTTAATAAATCATTATTGTTCAAGCAAAGCAGTGGCTTTTGGACTCTGCTCCATCAAAATCAATAGTTAAGAGTTGGTATGCTAATTTTAAACGTGGCCATACGGACACAAATGATGCTGAATACTCAGTTCGCCCAAAATTTTTTGTCCTGGAAAATACCAAAAATTCCACAAACTCATTTTGGCCGATCATAAATTGAAGTTGAGTGAGATAGCAGAGTTGAACATATCAGAAGGCAGTGTATTCACCATTTTGCATGAACATTTGTCAATGAGAAAGCTGTATTTAAAAGTGGGTGCCACGTTTGCTTACATTCGACTAAAAACGACAAGTTGACAATTTAGAGTGTTTGTAATTTTTTCAATGCAACAAGAATGAGTTTTTGCATAAATATGTGACAGTGGATAAAACATGAATCCACCATTTCCATCTGGAGGCAAATCGGCAGTCAGCTGAATGTACAGCAGCAGGTGAAATTGGTCCAAAGTGACTAAAGATGCCAACATCAGCAGGCAAGGTTTTGGCATCAGTATTTTGGGATGCGCAAGGTATTTTGTTCATCAATTACTTTGAGAAAGGAAGAATTGCGAGACAATTTTTTACTCCAGAATTTGTCTTACATATTTATAAGTCTACCATACTTCCATACTTTGAGTATTGCTGCTATATATGGTCTAGTGCTTTCTGACTTTTGTGGCTCTTAGTAAACTGTATCTTTCTGTTATTTCTACTAAATCTTGTTCCACCATCCATTTACTCATGCACATTAAGTTCTTGAGATTTTTTGATTGTAAGAAAGAAAGTTGCTTCACTGTGAGATGCTAGACAAGTTTTGCCTTAAGAATCTGTCTTACATGTTTATAAATGTACCAGTATCTTTTTAAATTTATGGACCCTAATTACTATATTCTTAATACTTGATATTGTAATGTGATCAATACCATCTTGGCTGCAGTTGCTCTCTCACTAGCATAATGTGGCTTCCCTGTGCCTTTTCTACAAATACTTTCATGGCTTCTGATGAACATAGCTTACTGGTGCCCCCTATACATGAATTTACTACAGCTATTAGACTAACAACTAGGTCCCACCCTTTTACAGTGAAACTAATAAAATGTACCTGCAATTTCTACTCTAACAGCTTCTTTTCTTCTCACACTTCCTGCCTGTGGAATTCCCTTCTGCATACTTGCTTCCCCGACAGCTACAATCTCCAGGAATTTAAATGTTAGGTCAATATACATCTCCTATCTCACTAACTCACATCCTTTCTCTCAAGCTCTTTTCTCCACCCATCACACTGGTATTCTCATCCTTCTATTGCCCTCCTCCTGACATCCCCTATAACCTACCCCTCTTTCTCATCACTGTCGCCTATGTAACCCCCTGCACAACAGTGGCAGTAAAACTGCCTTGCTTGGGGTAAAATGATTTTTTAAAAAAAATATATATATATATATATATATATAATGCAAAAATATTCTAATGATAAAATTGCCCAATGATTATTTATAACTATTTATACTGGGACTCATATAAGGAAATAAACAACATCTGGAGATAAACACAGTACAGCACCAATACCAAGCCAAGCTATACCAAAGCTGTGTTGTATCTACTCTCCTCTATGGATCTGAGTGCTGGAGAATGACTAAGGTGGATCTTGCCAAACTTCAATCTTTTCATACCATATGCCTCCGACAAATACTGAGAATATTTTGGCCAGAGAAAATCTCCAATGAAGACCTGTTGAAGAGATGCAAGCAAGAGAACATGGGCACCATCATTACAAGAAGGCGGCAGAGATGGACTGTGCATGTGCTCTGGAAAGATCCACAGTCAATCACAAGAACAGTACTGCACTGGACCCCAAATGGCAAAAGAAAGAGGGGAAGACCAAGAACAACATGAAGAAGTATGGTGGAGAATGAAATGAAATCCATGCAGCACTCTTGGGGTTCATTGACTAGTCTGGCCCAAGATAGGCAGAGGTAGAGAAGCTTTGTTGCTGCCCTATACACCATTGGGTGTAACGGATGATGAATGAAATGAATACTGAGACTCAGGCAGGAAATTACAGGTAATCTATAATAATATTTTAAAATTTTGAAATCATATTTATTTTTGGTATATGAATTTTTTGAAACTGTTTCTAAATATTTGATGGCTTTTCAACCATTCTACCTCACCTACTATCATCTTCTGTCTCATCTATGAGGTGTGCTAGACCATTTGCAAACCACTGCATTAGCTCAATGAAGACACCATTGCTACTTGCCTAGGTCCACTATCACACCACAGGTAACAGTTTAAAAATGTTGGAGGTATTTCTGAAAGATATATGATGGTTTTCTAAGCACAGCTTAGATGTGGCACAAGGCCAAAATTGTGGAGCATATTTTTTCTTCTTTATGTGATGTGTTCTTTCAGGATGTAGACAATCATGGACCTCCACTCACCCTATCCCTTGTTACTTTTTTAAATATGGAAAATTTAAAGTTTTCTGCTGAAATTAAGTAAGTTTGTACAGGCAGTAGCAGAAATACCTCCCACATATTCCTCCCACAAATACCTCCCATTTAATTGTAAGATATTAGTGATTCTCAAACATTTTATCTCTGGGTTACATTTTCAGAATGAAAATCTGCTTGCACCCCACCAAATGTTTTGTGATAAAAACTACATTTAAAAATAGAAAACAGAAAGAGAGTTAAAGGGAGATAACTGCAGATTTGAAGACATTATCATTGATAACTCTCTTCACCAATTTGAAGATTCTAGTTACTATATTCTTAATATGATGTAAAAATATGATAAAATTCATCAGTAATTATTTATGCATGAGTTTCAGTATAAATATACTGAAACTCATGCATGCATTTAAAAGTAATCTATAATAATATTTTCAATTTTGAAATCACGTTTATTTTTTACCTATGAATATTTTAAAAACTGTTTCTAAATTGTTGTCTTTCTGCCTTAACTGCTATCATTTTCTGCCTCACGTATGAGGCACACCATACTGTCTGGGAACCACTGCACTAGGCCTTCAGGTTTTGAATTTAGAGTTATCCTTCTCCTACACTAGTTGCCACTCAAGGTTATAGGACCCAGTCTGTCTTGTTATTTACCCACAGCTGGAGGGAGAAGAGATGGATTCAAACTTTTGCCAAAAGTATTAGGACATAAGTGAATATAATGAACTCAATTGGAATTTGAACTTGGCTCTCAGATTCTTCAATCCAAGCTGCTATTCATTACTCCACCTTGCCTTCTTAAAGACTGATATCAATCAGTTAATATGTTGCATGTGGGTGCGTGTTCTTTGTATGTCAGAAGTCACCAGTGTAGCGTGGAGGTGGTTAATGTTTCTTTGTTTTAGCCTTGTGTCAGACTTAACCAAACTCCCCACAGCTTACAAGTTTTATGTTGAATTATCATCAGAATTATTATCAGAAGGATTTCATCAGAAGGTTGGTTGTCGGCAGGTTGGCATGTGTAGAGTTGTGTGGAATAGTGTAAGAATAAAATATACATTTTGCATTTTAAAATAGAAATTTATTAAAGGGAAAGACTGACATAATTTGTAGGAGTAAATGTTCAATTAGAAACATTATTAAGAAATTAAGAGTAGAGTTCATACAAAATGTTCCTAGTAGTAATTGTTGAAAGAGAAAGAGGACAATGTCCGAGTCGCTTGAAGTTAAGGTTACATTTTAGATTTGTCTTTCTCACTGCTTCCATTTGTATGACATTTGTATGTCAGAAGTCACCAGTGTAGCGTGGAGGTGGTTAATGTTTCTTTGTTTTGGCCTTGTGTCAGACTTAACCAAACTCCCCACAGCTTACAAGTTTTATGCTGAATTATCATCAGAATTATTACCAGAAGGTTTTTTATGATCAGAAGGTTTTTAGTCAGTTGGAATGTGTATATTAGTGTAGAAGCATGGAATAATAAAATATACATTTTGAATGTTAAAATAGAAGAAATTTATTATAAAGAACGACTAACATAAGTTGTAGAAATTAATGTTCAGTTAGAAACATTATTAAGGGTAGAGTTTGTACAAAATGTTCTAGTAGTAATTGTTGCAATAGATAAGGAGAAAGAGAAAGAGGACAATGTCTGGGTTGTTTGAAGTTTGAAGTTACATTTTAGATGTGCATCTCTCCTTCGCTGCTTCCATCTCTCTGATTCTTGACTGATGCCGAGGTCATTTATATAGTCCTTTTGAATTTCAAACTGGATCGCCAAGTACTTCCAAGTCTTACAAGTCACTCCCATTGGTCAAAAATCATTTTAACACCTACTTGCGTAATCTGGTTTTTCATTAAACAAATGGTCAATCCTTTTTCTATTTGTGAAAACCCAGGATTTCACACGTCATTGTGAATTTTTGTAAAAGTGAAGAAGAAGGTTGATTTTAATTTATTTCTTATCTGCTACAAAAACATGATATATGCTCAGGTGATCATATCACTTTCAATTCATGACTGACTAGGCAGAGGTTTTCTTGCAGTAGGTTGCCATTTCTTTCTGCAGTAGACTGGTGGCCAATTAAGTCTATAGAATCTAGTCTATCTATCTATCTATCTATTCAGCCCATAGCTAAGAGGAGAAAAGATGGTTTCCTACTTTTTCCAAGGGTATTTGCGTGTAAATGAATACAATGAAACTGACTGGTATTCAAACTCAGCTCCCCAATTTCTCATTCTATGTTGATATCTATTATACCACAACACATATTCACTTGATAAAGAAGATATAAATACATTGAAATAAGAATCGATTAGTATGAACAGATGGGCATAAATAGACCAATATCACTGTATAGGTATAAATAAACTGATATCAATAGTTAGGCATGAATAGACCAATATCAATAGTTAGGTCTGAATAGACCAATATCAGTAGATAGGTATAAATAAACTGATATCAATAGTTAGGTATGAAAAGACTGATATCAATAGTTAGGCAGGAATAGACTGATATCAATAGTTAGGCATGAATAGACCAATATCAATAGATAGGTATAAATAAACTGATATCAATAGTTAGGTATGAAAAAACTGATATCAGCAGTTAGGTATGAAAAAACTGATATCAGCAGTTAGGTATGAAAAGACTGATATCAATAGTTAGGCAGGAATAGACTGATATCAATAGTTAGGCATGAATAGACC
This sequence comes from Ascarosepion bandense, assembly GCA_037127315.1. NCBI lineage: Eukaryota > Metazoa > Mollusca > Cephalopoda > Sepiida > Sepiidae > Ascarosepion > Ascarosepion bandense. The sequence continues at coordinate 1,544,681 of JBBBDQ010002280.1, forward strand.
AATATCAGTAGATAGGTATAAATAAACTGATATCAATAGTTAGGTATGAAAAGACTGATATCAATAGTTAGGCATGAATAGACCAATTTCAATAGATAGGTATAAATAAACTGATATCAATAGTTAGAAACAGAGGGAAATAATTATTAAGATACTAAAGCCTTGCATGGTACATAAGAGAAAGAAAACTGATTATTTTTAATCATTATTTATTTAATTTCACAACCAGACCCCATGTAAATAAAGAAACAGTTTGATAGATATTGAGCTGTTAAGTTATAATTTTTTTCTTGTCTCTGACTATGATTATGGGCTAAATTGTTTGGATTGGATTGGAGAAAAATTATTATTTTCAGTGTCTTATTTCAAAGATTGTCAAATTGTGATTGTGTGTGCTTGTGTACAAATTAAATTGCACTGTGCTACCATGGACACCGACAGAGAAAAGAAAGAGGTATTTTTATCCAATTTCAAGTGTTCCTGTTTGATGGATTAGCAAATTCTTCCTTTTCAAGTTTGGTCTTCTAAGCAATCAACTTTGACCAAAGAGGAATGGGAAGTAAAAGAGTAGATTAGGATTTTCTAGAGATTAGGTGCCAACAAAACTGAAAATAGGGTATATGCTGGCGCTGGTCTATATTTACAGTCATGCTTAGGATCAAGAAGATGAAGAGGCTCATCCCTTGTTCCCTGTTTAGGATGTGGTTTCTGGCTTTCTCTTTTCCAATCTTTTCACTCTTTTCTTTTTTTTTTTTTCAATTGGAGTAGATAGACTAAACTATCACCCAGTTCACACTCCACCCATGTCTATTGAACAGGTGAAGAGGCTCATCCCTTGTTCACTGTTTAGGATGTGGTTTCCGACTTTCTCTTTTCCAATCTTTTCACACTTTTTTTTTTTTTTCAATTGGAGTAGATAGACTAAACTATCGCTCGGTTCACACTCCACCCTTGTCTATTGAACAGGTGAAGAGGCTCATCCCTTGTTCCCTGTTTAGGATGTAGTTTCCGGCTTTCTCTTTTCCAATCTTTTCACTCTTATGTAGCCCCCTGTGCATCAGTGGTGTTACCGCCTTTCTCGGGGTGATATGATTAAAAAAAAAAAAACAGATTTCTGATCTGCCCTTGGTGAGGGATGACAGTGTTCATCATGTAGTTCCAAAGCCTCCATTTGTATTGCCAACCACTACGTCAGGATGAATAGTTGGGAATCAGTATGGAGAAGAGCTGACGAAACTGAGGTTATCAACTACCTACTGACCCATATGAGCAACAGCCTCATTAAAACATGTATATACAGTCAGTCAGTTAAGTGCCATACGTGAAACACGTTTGGGCGATCATGTCTAGAAAGAGACATGACTGACTGGGCAGAAGATTATCCCGCAGTAGGTTGCCACTGCTTTCTGTGGTAGACTGGTTGCCAGCCAAGGCTATAGAACCCAATCTGTCCTGTTATTTAACCCATAACTGGAAGGAAGAGACGGATTAATACCTTTCCCAAGGGTATTTGCGCGTAAGTGAATGCAATGAATTCAACTGGAATTTGAACTCGGCTCCCCGATTTCTTGTTCTGAGCTGATATCCACTGCACCACAACCACAATGCACATATATACAGTAGCAAGCATAAAAATCAGAATGATGCTAAGAAAAAGTTTAAATGTGAAATAACTTATTAGTTTAAAGCTTCATAGAATATTTTATCAAGGTAAAAAAGGAATATAAAGGTAAATTATATAATTCCAAAATATAAAACTCAATAAACTTATTTTGATAAAGTTATAAAAATAATTATATAACATTCGAAAAAAAATAGATGATCAAAAACATCAAAACAATTTTTAAAAATCCATAAAATTTAATAATTATTTTGCATTATTTAAAATTTTTTAGGGCAAGAATATAAAATCAGGTATTTTACTAAATTATACCGGCTCTTTACTGGCTCTTGCATTGTAAACATGACAAAAAATCTATTCAACTTGTACAGTGAAACTATTCCGAGGACTATATTATGCCAGGATTCATCATCGGAGGCCACAATTTGAACAACATAAAGTACACAGATGATACAGTGCTGATAGCAGACATGGAAAAGGAAACTGATGTGGCCTTGGGAAAAAGGTCACAAGAAAGACTCAGACACAGTATATGGTTGGAATCAATATTATATTACAAAAGAGAACAGTGTACAGAGAAAATAGAGTATAAAAGTACTTAGTGTCGGAAAGGTGTACTAACAAATAAGTATCGTAGCTGCTGCTACTTACTACTACTGCTGAGAGTAGATAACTCTCAGTATTTATGTAGTCCAGTAGAGTTCATATTAGTGTGTAGGTAATTCCTCATAACAGAATCTACAAGCCTCCCTACAGAAGGTAGCTGAAGAAAGTGACAAGAAAGGACTACAAATAAACTGCAAGAAAATCGAATGCATGGTCATCAGCAAAAAGAGCAGCCCAAAATGCCAAATACAAGTGAGGGTTACTAAAATCAAGCAGGTACAGAAGTTTAAATATCTGGGAAGTGTTCTAACAGAAGCCGGAAAGTGCGACACAGAGATCCGAAGGTGAATCGGCATAGCAAAGGACACGTTCCAGAAACTGAGTAAAGTATTAAGAGACAGGAAAATTTTGCTAGAAACAAAGAAAAGAGTACTGGATTGCTATGTGATGTCAGTTCTTCAATATGGCAGTGAATGCTGAACAATATCATCAAAGATGAAGGAAAAACTTGAAGTAGCTGAAATTTGGTTCTACAGAAGGATGTTGTGGATATCATGGATCGAGCATGTGAGCAATGATGAGATTTTGGAAAGGATGGAAATGAAAAGAAATGAATACTGAGCATCAGGAAGAGACAGCAGAAGTTCCTGGGACATGCAATGAGGAAAGAGGGCTTGGAGAACCTGAAACTAACAGGCCAGATAGAGGGAAGGAGAGACAGGGGAAAGGAGTGGATAACATATTTGAAGGACCTGAGCATGGTATTGAAATCACATCTTTAAGAGTCAAATCAGGAACTAACCAGCATCTATAGGCCATGTGTCTATAAGGACAAGAACAACTGAATTTTTGGGACTTATTAACCTAATGTCCAGTAACCCGTTTTTTACCAGAGTTCATATTGCAATTTTTTTTATGTTAATGGCTTTCTCTAGTATTTTCCTAGCACCTGAAGAAGGCCAGAGTGTACAACAGCTGAAACGTCATACAAATGACAATAAAGATGAGGACAATAGTGCGAATAAGGTAAATACTGTAAATACTACCTCATCTCAGAAATATAGACAAATAGAATGATCGATTATCAAACGTTGTACAAATGGCAACAAAGATGAGGACAATAGTGCGAATAAGGTAAATATTACCTCATTTCAGAAATATAGACAGATAAGAAATGAGTTCAGTAAATAGACAAAAATTGAAAGGAGTGTAAGACAAGGATGCATCTTTTCACTAGGCCTTTTCAACTATAAAGCAAGGCCATTTAGAGATGATTCAAAATCTTACCAGGATTCATTATTATTGGCCACCATCTTAGCAACATAGATATGCAGGTGTCACAATGTTGATAACAGACATAGAAAAGCAACTACAAGAACTTCCAAAGAAAGTAATTAAGCAAACAAAAAAAAAAACATGAATGGCAAAAAGACTGAATTCATTGTTGTTACCAAAATGAACTGACCAACATGCAAATTACAAATTCGAGATACTGAAATCAAACAGGCACAACAATTTAGACATCTATTAAAAAAGGATGGAAAATACGACACTGAAATGTAAAGATAGAATTACTATTTTCCCAAGCAAACACACAAGTCTATAAAAATGTTAAGAAATTAAAGAAAAAAGCAATTAAATTCATAGCCTTACGTTATTTAAAACATACAACACATAATTAATCCCAAACTTTTTTACATTTCTATTTTGCCTGTCTTGTTTTCTATCAATAATTCTTTAGATTTTCTTAATTTAACACCAACTTTGCTCTTTTCTCTCTCTCTGTTTCATTTTCTCAGTTACTTTTGGTTTCTTTTTTGTATCATTTATAATTCTTTGTTTATTTTCTCTTTCGTTTCCTACCTTATCGCTTTCTAATCTGTTTTCTCTCTTTCTTTTTTCTCTCTTTCTTTTTCTCTCTTTCTTTTTTTCTCTCTCTCTTTTACTCTTTTTGTTATTCTTAACCCCTTTCTTATTCTCTTTTATTCTCTTGCTTTGCTTTTAAACTTTCTTCTTTATAATTCTTTTGCACTAACTTACACTTTCTGTCTTTCATTCTTTTTTCTGATTTTTATAGTCTTTCTTTTTTTCTCTTTCAAACTCATTCTTCTTTTTCCATCTTTCCCTAGTAGTTAAGGAAAGTGAGAAAAAAAAACATCAATTGCAAAAAAGACTAAATGCATTGTTGTTAACAAAAGGAACTGCCCAACATGCAAATTACAAATTGAAGATCCCGGAATCAAACAGGTGCAACAATTTAGACATCTGGGAACCTATTAACAGAGGACAGGGAGTACGATACTGAAACATGAAGATAGAATTACTACTTTCCCAAGGCAATATACAAGTCTATAAAACTGTTAAAAAATTAAAAACAAATGTTTAACCTCATGTTATTTAAACTATCTAACACATAAATTTGTGGTGAGTAGATAGGTAGAAGTTAAAGCATATTGAAATACACCCTTTCCTTTTTACTAATAGAGTAACAAAGACACACACTCTCTCTCAACACATACATCCTTTCCTTCTTTATATTCTTTTATATTTTTGGTAACCTACATAAACCTGGACATAGCTTATATGGTCAAGTGATGTCAACCAATGACTAACACTCCTTCCAAAATCAAATCAAAAATGTGTAGGTATAAAGTAAATATAAAAAAAAGCAGTGCACATATGCACAGGATTGGTCCACAGTTCGCCCACAGTGTTTGTGGAGTTCAAGTCAGCCATCAGTGTTTCAACCAACACACCAACCAGCCAAAAGAAGACTACCTCTGTACAAACCAGTGGTATAGTTAAATAATTTTCATGAAAACAATATGCAAAAAAACAAAAAACAAACAAACAAGGAATGAATTCAAGAGTACAATCGACACACTCCAATACCAAGAACATGATATAATATAGCATAAACAACAGCCTGATATTACATTTCACATGACACACATGGATGTACAATTATGCTATATTTCATCTTCAACCTTATCTCTTTTCTCTTCTGCTTTCTCTTGTTCTGTCTCTCTCCTTTTTCTCGCTCCTTCTTTTCTTTTCTCTCTCTCTCTCCTCTTTTTCTCTCTCCTTCTTTTCACTCTCTCTCCTTTTTCTCTCTCCTTCTTTTCACTCTCTCTCCTTTTTCTCTCTCCTTCTTTTCACTGGCTCTCCTTTCTCTCTCTCTCTTTTCTCTCTCCTTTTTCTCCGCTCCTTCCTTCTTTTCTCTCTCTCCTTTTACTCTCCCCTTTTTCTCTCTCCTTCTTTTCACTCTCTCTCTTTTTCTCTCTCCTTCTTTTCACTCTCTCTCCTTTTTCTCTCTCCTTCTTTTCACTGGCTCTCCTCTCTCTCTCTCCTTTTCACCTTTTCTCTCTCTCCTTTTTCTCTCTCCTCCTTTTCATTCTCTCCCCTTTTTCTCTCGCCTTCTTTTCACTCTCTCTCCTTTTTCTCTCTCTCTCCTTTTTCTCTCTACTTCTTTTACTTTTCTCTCTCTCCTTTTTCTTTCTCCTTCTTTTCACTCTTTCTCTTTCTTTTCACTCTCTCTTCTTTTTCTCTCTACTTCTTTTCACTCTCTCCTTCTTTTCATTCTCTCTCTTTTCTCTTTTAGTATTTTTTTTTGTTATTCTTAACCCCTTTCTTATTCTCTTTTATTCTCTTGATTTGCTTTTAAACTTTTTTCTTTATAATTCTTTTGCACTAACTTACACTTTCTGTCTTTCATTCTTTTTTCTGTTTTTCATATTATATTGTCTTTCTTCTCTTTCAAACTCATTCTTTTTTTTACATCTCCCCCTTTTCACTTCTAAAGAAAGTAGTCAAAAAAGGGAGAAGAAACATCAATTGCAAAAAAGACTAAATGCATTGTTGTTAGTGTAACACTGTAAGTGTTCCTTATGCACCCATGTTAAAATAATATCAACAGACCATGGATTCGAACCCTGACATAGATGGTTGAAGAATGACTCAATGTGTGAACATTTTTTTCTCTTTTTCTTGGGAAGAGCTGGGAAAAGGAAAGAGAAGAACAGGTGCTGGGGGTGGCTGGAACAGAGAGAGAGAGAGAGAGAGGTGAGACAAGGCACTCACGAAATGACATTGATTTATATGACAGCAAATGAACATAACCCAGGTGAGAAATCTGCCTCATCAAGGAAAGATAACTATTTCTCTTTCTTTCTTGTTTGTTTTTCTTTCTCTCCCTTTCTCCTCAGAGAAATGATGAAAACTGACTCAGGTTAACTTATTGGTTACCTTCAAAAAGGAATACCCATGGGATGAGAGGAATTATAATCAATGCTGACATGTGAATATATGAAAACAACAAACCTTCGTCTCCAAGGCTTCAGGCCACCAGACATCAGTGAGAAATCAAAATGGGTGATTAAAACCAGATACATGAAATTGACATTAAACTTTTGGGGAATATTAACCCCTATTCCCTGCCAACCCCTGTGCTAGATCAAATGATTTTTAACAAAAAGGCAGTGCGGATTTGAAAGGAGAGAGATCAACCCTGGACGTTAAGACTCAAAAATTCTCTCCCCCATGTTAACAGACATGTCCACTGTTGCTATGCAAAGAGAAAAGGAAAGGAGACAGTGACTGTCTTACCTCTAGTGATGATGAAACATAGTAGCAGGGAGTAATTTGTGGGCTTTTAGAAAAAGTTGTGTTATGTTTTTTTTTAATTTTTTATTAAATCCTTTTTTTTTCTCTTCCTGTTGCTGTACAAAAAATTATGAATATAATCATTAGTTCATACAGACTGGCTTTTGCTGCTGTTTCTTTATTTCTTCTTTCGTTTTTGTCTGTTTTTCCTTATTCCTGAATTGTGCATCCACTCCACTTCTTCATTTGCAGTGGTCGCCAAGTGCGGCACAAGACAACTGGTCTCCAAGCCTTCAACTCACTTTGAGATCAGAAATCACAATGAGGCAGGAGGAGTGAGGGATTCAACAAATCATCAACTCCTTCAATCACATGGGGACTGAACAGCAGGCAACCAGCTGCAGCCTCAGGTGCAGTTAACTTACGGCCAGTTAACACATGCAACACACATATATGCAAGCTTGAGACTTGGGTGTGTGGTAGGGAGGTCACATTTGGTGCCTGTTGACCAGGAATCGACCTGTTCGGGGCCACATTTGGCATTGTGATGGAATATTCGACCTGTTCGAGTACCATAACCAGCAGTCCACATCGAGAGCAGTTTGACTGAGGATCCATCCCTGTTCAATCACCACAGAATTATTAAAAAGCCAGCTTGAAACCACAGATCTTGGTTGCAATAACCACAAGGCTCGAAACAAACTTTAATTTAAAAAAAAAACAAAAAAACAGATAAAGCAGAGTTTGAATGACAAAGCAAGGTAGGGAGGATTTTTTCTTGACCTCCAGTTCTCATCATGATCATTTTTGTTTCTTTGTCACATTGTTGTTCCTGTCAGTATTATTGTCACTGGAGTAAATTATTGCATAAGACCTATGTCACCATTTGATTGATTGAAATTGAGTAATTGGTTTTGTTATGCTGACCATAGCTTTAGAAATGAGTGACATAGAGTTCGTTAGTGATGCTCAGACCATGGGTGGAGCTAGATCTGCGGAGGCAGATATAACTGAAGCAACCCTTCAATTTATAAATCTGATGGGCAATATCAAAGTTATGGGGGATGGAGGGAACCTCATGGAATTAAATGGGTGGCTGGTGGAATTGGAAAAGAAAGAGAGCTATATACAGCCTATTGGACTGGGAGCTGGTTTTGTTAGTCTTTGAGGGAGTAACATGGCTTGTGTTACGATTTATAGGTAGGCTACTCAACTATGGACTCATTTTTTTTTGTAAAATTACTTTACATTTGATTTTCAGAATAATATCACTTTCCAGTGTATTTTTAGAATAAATTCACTTTCTAATGCTTTTTCACAATAAATTTCTTTCCAATACATTTTTGATGTAAAATATCTTTCCAAGATATTTTCATAGACAATAATTTTCCATTAGATTTTCATAGTAAAATCACTTTGCAATGCATTTTTATATCAAAATCACTTTCATATAACTTTTCATAGTAATATCCTTTCCAATGCATTTTCATAATAAAATCACTTTTCAATTCATTTTCATAGCAATTGTAAAATCAGTTTCCCAAGCAATTTCAAAGTAAAATCCATTTTCAATGAATTTTTATAGCAAAATCCCATTCCAATGTTTTTTTATAATAAAATCACTTTCCAATTTATTTTCATAGTAAAATCTCTTTACATTAGATTTTCATTGTATGACATAGTTCTGTATACTAAAATCTTTTTTTTTTCCAATGGATGTACATATTTAAATCACAATAGTGTCAATTTCCAGTGCATTTTCATACTAAAATACTCTTCCAATGCATTTCATAGTAAAATCATTTTTATTTTCATAGTAAAATAATTTTTCAGTGCATTTTCATATTAAAATCATTTTCCAAAATATTTTAATGCTAAAATTGCTTTCTAACTGATTTTCACAATAAAATCCTTTTCCAATGCATTTTCATAGTAAAATCGATTTCCAATGGATTAATAATAAAAACCCTTTCCAATGCATTTTCATAGTAAAATCCATTTCCAATGGATTTTATCAATAAATTCTTTTTCCAATGCATTTTCATAGTAAAATCACTTTCTAATGTATTTCCATAGTGAAATCATGTTATTTTCATAGTAAAATAACTTTTCAGTGCATTTTCATAGTAAAAATCTCCTTCCAGTACATTTTGATATTAAAATCCCTTTCTAATGCATTTTGAAAGCAAAATCACTTTCCTGTGTTTTCATCGTAAAAAAATCCTTTGCAAATGCATTTTCATTGTCAAATCACTTTTTTTTTAATGGATTTTAATAAAATCACTTTCTAATGAATCTTGATATTTATAAATTATAAATATCAAGATTATAATTATAATGATTAGGATGGCCAATCCAGTCTACTACTGATAAATGGGTCTCACTAGAGAGAGTAGTAGAGATTCACTGTTACAAACTGTTAAAACATCAAGCACCTAACAATCATTGTTAGAGCATCAGGTTATTTAATTCAAGTTACTTGTTTTGTGGTTCAAATCTTGAAAGTTCAGGAGTAGAATGGCATTCAAGACATCAGGTTAAAGCTAGTATAAAAGTTTATTTTTGCAACGCTTTTTTTACGTGCTTGCTGTGGTAAGCTTTGAGAATGCAGTATAAGACTAGAATACATTTATTTACTTCTAAAATTCTCCACATACTGACTCCTCTTGCAGGTTTCCCCAAACTATATTTAGACGAAGGGGATCCTAGTCAAAGTGAAAACGAGGTTCTGTGATGACGACGTGGCTTTACGTCACAGGTTGCCATTTTGACAGTCGTTGGAAGTCGTCGTAAACACTCACTATTTTTTTTTTTGAAAAAACAAACTAGCTAAAACCAACAACCGATGTTTGTCACTTAAGTTTAGATATTTTGTCATTTATATCAACCAAACTTGAATCGCATATATATACAGTTTAACTTAGGTAAGCATTCGTTTTATCCTTTCTCACAAAAACAGTCAACAAAACACACACACACTCTCTCTCCTAGTCAGTCTATCTATTTTTTATATTTTAAACCCATTTCTAGAAGAAAGATAATATTATTTTCTTTAGCAAAAACCGTTATTATGTCTTGATATGATTTGTTTTATGTACATGACTTTTTATATTTTATAAATATATGTTCATATTGGAAGAGAGACATTTTTGCAAACATGTTTTAAAAAATGTCATCTCCCATTTTCCAGTGTGCGATTCGAATTCTAAAGACGAAAGTATCTTTAATGTATCTTTTTAAAGTCTTTTATCACTGAAAAAGACTGACAAAATAATTACGAATTACATTGTTTATTGATTTACACAACTTTATACATTGTATAATAACATGAAAATTTTAAATGTCACGTTTTTATGAAGTGTCAAACCAACAAAAAACATTTTTAAAAGAATTATGGTTGATTTTATCAATAAGCATACCTTTTTGAAGTTTTACATAAATTAATGCAGAATATATTTTGTTTGTCGTATAGGAAAATTGTAAAAATTAAAAAAATTACATCAAACAAAAATTTAAAAAAAAATAAGCCTGAAAAAAAATGAAAATATTTAAATTTTATTTAAAATAATTAATTGTAATCTGTAATGTTTTATTAATTGATAAATAAATTAAAATTATCAATTGTTAGCTTAAACTTTGTCTTATTAAGTAAATTAAATATCAGCAAGTAATATTGTAGAAGGAATTTAAGTTTCAATTTGATGAATCGACATCGTCATTAAAGTTTTAATGATGTCGACTCTTAAATTGAGAAGTCAGTCTTTAAAAGTTTCAAGGTGAATTTAAAAAAAATGCTCAAAATCAGTTTGTTATAAAACTAAAATCCAAACCGTTTAAGACGAAAAACAACTGTGTATTTCAAAGATTTGGTATTTGGTTGGACTTAGAAATCGAAATAAATTTTTAGTGATTGGAATCGGAAATTATTGTATTAATGTTGTTTGTTTAGTTACTCTTTTTCTTTTCTTTAATTTTTTTTTTTTTTTTTTTTTACAGTGAAATTAATAACAACCGTTTACGGTTTCTTTAATTAATTTTTTTTTCTGTTTTAAAAAACATTTCCAAAATCATTGCTAGTAAGTAGTAACTTAATTAATTAATACGTGTGCCCACTTAATGTTTTTAATTTTAATCTAATTTATTGGATACAAAAATGGAAAATCTATTAAAAAAATTACTGTTGATTGCCCAAAAAAGCAACGATGTATGTCATTTTTTCTGATCGTTAGCTTCTTCATTCAGTCAATTACAGTTTTCCAAATATTCTCAAAGCAGAATGTGTAAACTACAATAATACATTTGCTGCAACCGATGTTGTGGCTTGTAAAAACACTTGTAGATTACAATTTTGATTTTTGAATTTATTTTATTACTAATAATTTTTTATTACTTTAAGCCCCCCCCCCCCCCGCTCCCCAAAAATAATGTTCACATTTTTGTTGAGTTGATAATCTAAAACGGAAATATCAATATATTAAGAGTGATGAATTTTATTTTTAAAACTGTAGCAAAAAAAAAACAAAAAAAAAAAACAAAACAAAAGATTTTAAAAGGTCTCTTCTTGTGCATAAAAATATGCATAATCAACAAAGTCTAAAAAACATCGAGAGTTATACCAGATTAAAAATGCAAATTACTGATGCAACTTTAGAAATTAAAGGTGAAAATTTAAATTAAGTCAACTGTATTGCGATTTTTTAAATTTTTTTTCTTTTTTACTCGAGTACCTGTCGTCAGTGTTAAAAATGACGACGCACGTTTCTAAATAATATTCAAATTCAATTGTGAAAAATTTGTCGATCCGAAAATCAAGCTGATTGTTTTTTTTTCCTCTCCTCCTGTGTCTCTACCATGGCTTTTATTGACGTTTTTAAATTCATCACGGTGCTATTATCATTTTTAAATGGCTAAAGATATATTATTTAGAAATCATGATTGAACAATATCTTTTTTTTTCCTTTATTGCAGAAATAACTGAAGTGAAAACAAAAACTGAAGTAAAAAAAAGTGAAGAAAAACAACAAAAAAAAATCACTTGAATGATTTTTTTTTTTTTAATGACAAAAAAACTTGATTAGTTTTTGTCACTATACGCTAGTTTGTAAAATCTTGCATTCTTTCAAATTTTTTCAAGAAACATTAAATTAGAAGGCCACTGGTAATTTAATTACTCTAATTAACGTAGTGTTTAAACACTTTTTTAAAAAAATTTTTTTAGTGTTTATACTCGTGTATAAGTCGACTTTGTTAGTACGACTCCTGATATTATTATTATTTTTATTTATTTTTTCTTTTGTAAAACCTGATATTTTCAGTTGTGTAAATGTGACCCTCAGCATCTGAGCAATAGGCCTACCTTCGTCAAATATTGCAGTATTGGTCATCATTCTTCATCTTCATTCTTTTTGCACTAAGCTACCCCCAAAAATGGTGAGAAAAACCATAACGTTAAAACTTTACTAAGATGCCTGGTGTTATGAAAATTCAGATCATTTGAGTCAAATGCACCAAAGTCAACAAAAAGTACAAACAAAATAGTATAGTGAAGTAGAAGTTGTTTAAGATTTTAGAGATCTTTGTTGTGTGTTCTAAAATATTATTGAAAAATTTTCAATAATAAAATGTTATGTTCCAGATCTGGTGTCGAGAAATTGAGTGTCAGTTAATTTGAGGAGGTAGTTGTATGTTTGTTGAGAAATTAAACAGTTTGGAAAAAGATGGTTTGTAATAGTTTGCTTGACTTACAGTTGTCTCGCTTTGACTGCAATTTTTTTTTTTTTAATCGTATTACCCCGAGCAAAGCGGTAATGCCACTGATGTGCAGGGGGCTACATAAGAGTAAAAAAGTTAGATAGGAGAGAGTGAAGAGAAAAACGTACCAGTTAGAAAGGAGCAAGAGAAGGATGGGAATACAGGTGTGATGACAGCTGCAAAGGTGGAGAGAAAGGAAAGGATATGCAGGGTGGTGTAGAAAGAATTAGTCAAGTGGTTAATAGATGAGTATTGACATTGCATTTAAATTCCTGGTGGTTGTAGCCATCAGAAAAGCAAGAATATGGAAGTGAGTTCCACAGGCGGGAAGTGCAAGAAAAGAAGCTGTAGGAGTAGTATTGTCATCTGCATTTGGTTGATCGAAGTGTGAATGGGTGAGACCCAGTTGCCAATCTGGCTGCATGAGTAAACACCTGTTGCAGAGGCACCAGTGACTTAAGTTCGTTGGAGCAGAGGCCATGAAAGTATTTATAGAACAGACAGAGGGAAGCCACATCCCGTCGGTGGAGAAGTGGCTGGAATCGAGCCACCAGTTGGTACCTATCACATTACTGATTCTCCTTTGGAGCCTGTCAAGAACACTGAGATGAACAGCAGGGGCGCCTGACCATATATGACAGCAGTACTCCATGCACGGACAAATGGTTGATTTGTATATATGCAGGATGGATTCAGGCGGGGAAAAACATACTGGCCCGACACAGTGACCCAACCTTATTTAGCTGTTGACTTAATGTAGTGGTTCCACTTGAGATTGGAAGAGAGGGTAAGGCTGAGGAGGTGCAGTGTATTGCTCTCAGGGAGACTCGCTTGGTCCATGCTTATGGGAGGCAGGAGAGGTTGCTTGTGATGTTTGACAGACAGCAGCTTGGTCTTAGTTGCATTGAAATTTTTCCTCAATATAGTTAATGTTGAGTGAGTTTAATTCCGTCTTGAATGAATTAGTCACTTGATGAGTTGATGTCGAAAAAGTAAGTGAATTTAACAAGCTATCTGATGTTAAAGAAAGTTAACTTTTAGCCAGTAAGTTGAGTTTCATAGATTTTTGTGTCAAGCTGTCAAAGTTGTTGGAGTCATTGAAGAAATTGAATTTCACAAGCCATTTTGATGTTAATAAAAATTAACTTTTAGCCAGGAAGTCGAGTTTCATAGATTCATGGGGTGAGTTGATTGTAAGAACCCACTAAATAAATAGTTGGAGTTTCATATTTATGAGTTTTCTTGATCATGTGAGATGCTCCATATCGGTTGGTGTAAACTATTGTCTACTAAGGATACACATGTAGGGTTAAGCAATCATGGAAATATGATTTTTAATATTTACTATCCAATCAGAAAGCATGCTTTCATAAATTAACTCTGGAGTCGATTTTAAAGGGTTAAAAACAAAACTGAGAATGTTTAGCTGTGATCTACTTTTAATAGGTTTAAAACTTCTACATACCTATTTTTAGTTGCATTAAAAACAAAACTGATATTAAAATCTTTTTATATACAGTAATGAAAAAATACTATGCTTTGTAACTTGAAGGAAAAGCACTTTTTTTTCTGAGTTTTTTTAATAAGTGTAGCTTTTCACCTCTTTTACCACTCTGGAGAGAGAAAAAAGAATATCATTAACTAATCTTAAAAAAATATTTCAAAACAACCCGATTTCGACATATTTTTTATTGTTTAGAATATGAAATTCTATAGATAAGTGGAAATAGCTAAAACTGATACTATACTATCGCCCGGTTCACACTCCACCCACATCTATTGAACAGGTGAAGAGGCTCATCCCTTGTTTCCTGTTTAGGATGTGGTTTCCGGCTTTCTCTTTTCCATTCTTTTTACCCTTACGTAGCCCCCTGCGCATCAGTGGCGTTACCGCCTTGCTTGGGGTGATATGATTAAAAAAAAAAAAATAACCCCCAAGTCAATCCTAGTCAGTGGTAACCAATATGATCTGTGTTGGTCTTCAAGTTCCTTCAGATCATTGTGGTTGACTCCTCGCTCATTAATCTGTTGCTCAGTTTGCTGCTGGTATCATATTGGTGGCACAGTTCGATTCACACCTCCGTCACATCTGATTTTGATCTCAGAAGCAAATTTAAAGTGAAGACAGGTATGAGTCAGACATGCACAAAAAAATACTTTTGAATAAAGAATTAACTTGGGTTAAAAATGTAACAACAATTTAGTTTATATATGATTTGTTGTATACAGTGGTTTTAACTTTTCCCACTTAAAATCTAATAACACTGGGATTTCCTTCAGAGTTGGCAGCATGTGTTGGCAGTAATTTAAATTCCTCATTTTTGGTCTTCAGGGCTGGCACAAGGTCTTGGTCAGAAGGTTTTGGTAAACGATGTGGATTCCAGATAGTAGTGTGGGAACTCTCTGTGTATGTCCCCATCTTGTCTCTGTTAGCTGGCCAAAATCTCCAGCTTATATAGAGTCCTGCATCTAACAGGGGTGAAGTTGGTTTCTACTCTTAGCATCAACCTTTTCATAAATTTGTACTCTCTATCTGGCAAGAATTACCATGTCAGACAGTGTAGCTGGTGCTCTTTGAATTACATTGTGTCTGATGTCCAGAAGGCATCTATATATATGTGTGTGTGTGTGTATGTATGTATCTGTCAATTGGGCTTGGATGGCTCCTCCCTTACTCATTGCCTCATTGGGATATGCCAAAGTTGTCAACCTATCCATTTTAACTCCCAGTTCACTAGAAGTCTCTCTCTTCCTGTTTTGTGATCATCAAGCTCCTCATCATTTTGATTGAGATTCTTTCATTGGCATATTGCCCCATCAGCACCTTTTCTAATTCAGCCAATGTCATACCATATTCCCCCCTTTAAAATCAGAGGTAGCTCCTCTGTTTAATTGTATGCCAGTATCCTTGTCTCTCTACCTCTCAGTGAGGTTGTATATAGACCGTTTTTTCATTTTCAGCCAGTTCTGCAATTCTTACAGAGACCCCCCCCCCCCCATCATATTTCTAATTACCTTGGTGACCTGAACTACACATGCTCCCTGTTCTATCATACCTTCTGATGTTTGATTGTGGTCAGACTCAGATCTATAGATACTTATTATTATAAGCTAATCAATGCAACTTCAGTTTTATCTATCAACAAGGTGCAACAATCAGTACAAGAGAAAAAAATATTGAGAAGTCTAAAGTATCTTACCTGTACTTGATTGAATAGCCTTGGTCAGTCTGAATTGATAAGTTAGCACTTTAAGAACCAAATAGCCAAATGACTGAAGTCCCTTATTTCTTACTCCTGTATATAATTTCATAATTTGATTGGGCTGGGCTTTGTGTTCCTGAGGGCTTCTGTTCTCTAAGATTCTGATGGTTTTCATAGGTTGATCCTGGTCCATGTCAACCAAGTATATAACCTCCTAATGTTAATCCTAGTCAACGATAACCAATACTGTAGCCCTATGACCTGTGTTGGTCTTCAGGTTCTTTCAGACCACCATGGTTATTGTATAGCTGACACCTCACTCGTGAACATGTCCCTCATTTTATCACTGGTATCATGTTGGTGGCAGGTTCCATTTGACTTAGCTGGCATTTATTGAATTTTGACAATTCACACCTTTTACCATGTTCTTTTGATCTCGGAGGGTGAGAAAATTGCTGATGAAGTAAACAAAGTAAAGAATGGTCTGACAGCTGGGAGTTATACAACAAAATGAAAGAATTCTTTGGAATAAAGAATTAACTCTGTTAAAATTGTAACACTGATTTGGTTTATATTATTTACATTGTTCGGACTGTTGTCCTCATCTTTATTGCCATGTCTTCAACATTTTAGCCATTGTCTGTTCCAGCCTTCTTCAGGTGCTAGGAATTTTGAACCTAATCTCATATTTTGATCACTGGGGTATATCATTCTCCGATTTGGTTTATAAATGATTTGTTGTATTCAGCAGGTTTAACCCTTACCACTTAAAATTGAATGACACTGGGATCTGCTTCAGAGTCTGCAACTTGTGTTAGCAGTAACTTAATTTCTAAATTCTGGTCTTCAGAAGGCCTTGGCAAATGATATCGATTCCAGTCAGTAGTGTGGGGACACTGTGTGTGTCTCTTCTCTGTCAGCTGTCCCAAATCACCAGCTTATAAAGAGTCCTGCATCCAGCAGTGGTGTGGTTGGCTTTTACTCATATCATAAACCTTTTTTCTAAAATTCCATATTCTTAAAATATCTTAACTCAAATAGTTTTCCAAATTTGGGGTGGTTCAGCCTCTTTTTGAGAGTAGTCAGAGGAATCAAGCCACCTCCCCTATTTTTATTTTATTTTTATTTATTTTTTTTTATTATTATTGTGTTGCCCCAAGCAAGGCATTTTACTGTCACTGTTGAGCAGGGGGTTACATAGGAGGTAAGTTATTAGAAAGAGTAACAGGTTACAGGGGGTGTCAGGAAGAGGGTAGGAGAAGGATGAGAATACTGCTGAGAGTGGAGTGGACGAAGAAAGAAGCATGAGAGAGAGAGGGAGGAAGGAAGCAAGTTAGTGAGATATTAGATGACTATTGACTTTACATTTGAATTCTTCAAAATTGTAGCTGTCGGGAAAGCAAGTAAACGGGAGGGAATTTCACAGGCGGGACTCCTTTCATGTCTCATCTTGTACTCCATATGGGTGGTGCTAATCTTTTGCTTCCTTCTTTCACTTTCTCAGCAGCTAATCTCAGACTACTCCTAAGGTCAGTGTAACAAATCTAACTTCCAGATGGCGTAGCAAAAACAAAATGGATTTTTAGTCATTAGTCTGTCTTTATCAGCTTTGTCCCATGCTGTGATTTTGCAGTCGACCAAATCACTCAAGAATTGGGAAAGAAAAGGAACATTATTTCCACTCTCTTTAGAACAAAACTTTATCTTTTTCTCTGTCTAAGTATTTTTTAATTTTTTTTAATTTGTATTTATTTTTATTTTTTTACAATTAACAGATGACACAGCCTCTTTGTCCATGGTCACTTCAAAATAAAAATTAAATTTTCTTTATCAATTGTATGCAAAGGAATCTGAATTAATGATTGGATATAAAATATTTCTCTGGAAGAATGTCACCACAATTATAAAGAATGAATGCATCAGACGACCTTCTATCATCATAGGGGGTACTCCTCTTCTGAGTGGCAGATTAAAAACAGATGTTTTTATTTTGGCACTTTTATCCAGGGAAATCATAAATGTTATTTTGCTGGTTTCCTTTATTAATAACATATTTTCTTCTATTTGGTATCTCAGGGATATAGTTAATGGTTGCCTTGTTAGATATGGGAGTAATGGGTAGTTTTGGTTTTGCTCAATCTTACTGAATTCTGTCTAGTTAACTCTGGGTTTGATTCTCCTGGAATTCTTCGAAAACATGATTTTTTTTTTTTTTTTTTTTTTTTTTTTACACATTTAATTTTTTATTTTATTTTCAATCCATCTTCCTGTGAATCTTGACAATTATTATCCAATTTGTAGACGCTTTCTTTCCATCAATTTCTGTTGATTCTTGTGTAACAATAAAATTGAAACAGAAATTTGCTTAATCAACTCTATTAATATTTTGTTAGTATTACATGATAATTGCTACTAAGCACATACCTTTCTCTCATTTAAATGTGTGTGTGTGTGTGTTCAGGCATCAATTCTTCATTTATAAATGTTTGATTGAAGACAAACAGAAGTGTTTTTATTTATTTATTTATTTATTTTTTTTTTTGTATATTTTGGATTATTTTCCTGGTTTAAGGTGTGAACATGAATATACAGGTGCGATTGGTAAATTGTCATTTTATATTTTTAATTTTGTGCATGTGTATTGTTTTTGATTTTGTTGACTACACAGTATAGTAGGGTCAGTTGGACACCATCTGTGAGAAAGAAAAGTACCATGATGCAATTCACTTTAACAGAAACTTGGAAAAACATGTACTGCTTGGCATTCATGTCAAAATCTCCAATATGAACATTTCAGAATGTTAATCTGAGGAGAGTGAAGAGAATTTAGAAAGAGTTGGATAAGTCTAATGGGTATTACAAAGGTGTTTGGAGTGACCCCTAGTGATGGTGACATTATGCTTCTATTGATTTTCCCACGGAGCCCCAGACTTAACACAGAGGCCTATATCAAGTGCCTTGAGGAGGAATTGCTGCTCTAGGTCAAGGTGGTAGCTGCTGGAAGATCCTGTGTCTGGCAACAGGACTCTACACGATTCCACATAAGGAGCTGGTTGTCAGACAATATCTGCAACATCATCCCTTACATCTGGCCACCTAACTCCCCAGACTGCAACCCCTTGATTATTATGTGTGTGCTGCAGCTGAGCAAGAGACAAACAAAATTCCTTATAATACCAAAGATAAACTGAAGGCAAGGATTATGGTAGCATTTACCAACTTAAACAAGAAGACTATCCAGAAGGGTTGCAGAAGATTCCGAAGTCATCTGGAGGCCATGGTTGAAGCCAATGGTGATTTTTTTTTTTTTTTTTTTTTTTTTTTTTTTTTAATATAAATTTACTCTTTAGCATTTTGAGATATTTTTGTGTAATTTTGGTAAATATATCTTGTTAAAAAGAGATGTTTGTGTTATTTTCATGTTTGTGTAATTTTGATGACAATTTATTCATTGCACCCTGTGAATTGCCCAATGTTTGCTTGCTTTCAGCTTTCTTACCATTATCTGAAATTCCGACTGAGCTTTGAAATCAACTTTAAAACCATAATTTCCAAAATCCTGGTCTTTACATTCTATTTGGCATTACACTCATTTCCATGGTGTAGAAATCATCATAGGCATGATGATTTTAGATATCAGTTTATTTTTGACTTTTACATAGCCATATAAACTACCTCTTAGTTTGTAATGATCTACCTCAAGTGGCTCCCAGGTCTTGTACAGGTTGAATCACGTTTAAGAAAAAAAGTTATTCTATCCCTGATATTGAGTATTGTGAAAGAAACATCAGCAGCTGTATCTATTATTATTTAAGTGCAGTTTTTCCTTATCTTGCGAGATATTAAACAATGTACACTATTTGTCATTCTAAGACATGTTTTTCATATTCAAATTTCTTTGTCTTCTGCATAAGAAACCTGTTCTTATTAAGTCATTGAATAATGACCACTACTACTAGTAGAGGATCTGGCATGATTTCTGTTTTTTATTGACTGTGGTAAACAATACTTGTCTTGCTAACAATGAAATTCATTTTTTTTTTTTTTCCCAGTATTGGTTTACATTAGTAGTTGAGTAATAAGTTTTCTTTCCTGTTATTTGTGACAAACCTTTCAAATTTAAGGAACTAGGAAAGCGTTTCGATAGTTTAACTTCTGACTAAGTGTTTATTTTTTCCTGTTATTTTTCTCTTTTTTCTTATTTTTAAAAATTCTTGTATTGTTTTTGCAGTTTACATTTATACAAAACATGGTAAGAGAAACTCTTATTTTTAATAGTATTCCCAGTCAAGCAAAACATTATGAACAAAGATAATTGATGTTTTAAAGGACAATATTTATTCATTTCATTCAATTTGCACTGCTGTGGCCACCACTCTCCTCTATCTCACTACTGTAGTTCATGGTAACACTCAAGGCAGAATAGTGCAATGGCTTGTTGGTTCCTTTTGTGCTGGGGATGTTGAAGTTACCTCATCCTTCCTCTCATTTGTGGATTTGTTTTTAAAGTTAACTTCTGGTCTTGGCCTAAAATGACAGGACATACAAGGCAGCAGGTGGTTTGAATTCAGTTTACTTCACTTAGACTGGTTGCCACTCAAGGCTAGAAAACCTAGTCTGTTCTGCTATTTTATCCATAGCTGAGGGAGAAGAGATGGATACATACCTTTCCCAAGGGTATTAGTACATGAGTGAATTTAATCAACTTGATTGGAATTCAAAATTCTCTCTCTCTCTCATCAATCTGAGCTAGTGCCTAACAAAAAGAAAGGGCAATCTTTTTTTTCCTCAAAATACCACACCTATTTTCAGCAAGAGGTAAAAATCTAAAAGGGAAATGCCTGTTTAGGGGCTCTTTTTTTTTTTTTTTTTTTTTTTTTTTCCAACTAGTGTAAGATGTGCGTTGTGGTGCATTGGATATCGGCTCGGAATGAGAAATCGGTGAGCCGAGTTCGAATTCCAGTTGAATTCATTGCATTCACTTACACACAAATACCTTTAGGAAAGGTATTAATCCGTCTCTTCCTTCCAGTTATGGGTCAAATAACAGGACAGATTGGGTTCTGTAGCCTTGGCTGGCAACCAGTCTACCACAGAAAGCAATGGCAACCTACTGCGGGATAATATTCTGCCCAGTCAGTCATGTCTCTTTCGAGACATGATCGCCCAAGCGTGTTTCACGTATGGCACTTAACTGTCTGAGTGTTAGATACCATCATTCATCCACATGTAAAAACTTGCATTTTGTGTTATATATTTATTTATTTTTCTTTCAAAGATGCAGGATCTCCCAAGTTGGAAGATTCTGATAACATTTTCCTACCTTTTTATTTATCTTCTAATCAATATGGCAGTGAATTCTGGACAATGTCACAGAAGAAGAGACATGAAGCAACAGACAGATGCTAAGAATACCATGGACTGAATATACAAGCAATGACAAAATTTTGAAGAAAATAAAAACAAAAAAGCCACTTATACTTAATGTCAAAAAGAAACAGTTAAAGTTTGTAGTGCACATGATGAGGAAGGTGGGCTTAGAAACTTTGATACTCACAGGGGCATGAATGGGTTTATAATTTTAACCCAACAAAATGAAACTGCTCTATTTTAATTGTCTGAGAGATCTTTTTGCCTTCCATCATCAGGGCTGATGCTAACCTCCAGGAGAATGACTTATTTTGCCTTCTCAGGCTAATATTTTCTATTGACAACGAAGTGAACAGATTATAGTGAATCAATTGCTAGGTCTGCTGCTAGGAAAGTTGGTTCACTGTGTTGGATAATTTTTCTCCCTTGAATCAATCTTACACATAAGTCTATCATTCATCCATGCTTTGAATATTGCTATATCTGGTCAGGTGTGGTGCTCCTGCTATATATCTAAAGAATCTTGATAAAATACAAAGATGAATCCATGATGTTAGTGATCCTGACCTGACATCTCGGCTTCAGTCACCTTCCCACAACCATAATGTGACTTCTCTGTGCATTTTCTATAAATATTTTCATGGTAATTGTTCTGAACTTTCTCTATGCTTTTTTTATAAAATGTCATTTAGGACTTTATAGAGGTTTCGAGGTATTATGGTGACTTGTTGTAAAAATGTTGTTTTGGTGTAAGGAATGCACTGGTATGTTTTCATTAGTAATTGTGGCTAGCTAAGATTTAAAATAAGACTAAACTGAAACACAAAAATAAAGATTTTAAAGCCTGAATATTTTGGACATGCTCATGCCCTTTTTCAATGATTGTTATATATAACTACGAATGGCCTTTTTATCCTGAATTTTGGATTTATGAGAAAGTGCTAAAAAGTTCTCGGCCCAATCTTTCCTCTAATATCTCCCCTATTTGAGACAGGTAAAATGGTTAGCAAAGCTAGTCTGCATCTGTCTATATTTCTGAGATGAGGTATTGTAGCTATTTACATTGTTCGAACTGTTGTCCTCATCTTATGCACAATGTTTCAGTTGTTGTACACTGCAGCCTTGTTTCATGGACCAAAGACAAGATTCAGTTAGAAATTTCAACATGTCACCTGAAGAAGTCTAGAGTGTACTGTGGCCGAAACGCTGTGAATATGACAATAAATATGAGAACAATCCAAAAAAAAAAAAAGCTAGTCTAGTTGATCATTACTACTGAATAGTGAATTCTATCTGCACTGGGTGCCTCATATTTATGGCCTCGTGTCAAAACTTAGTAAATAATATCAGAATTCGTTTTTGGTTGGTCTGATACCTTTTCAGCACAACTTCATACAAAGTGAAGTTTTTATAATGAAGTCAAATTGTTGATTTTATTTATTTATATCAAAAGAACATCTTTTTGAATGGTTGGAATGGACTTAGAATTTTTTTTTTCTCTTTCACCTTGTGGTCTCACTCTTCTGTGATCATGGTTCTCCACAGCTTCTGGTCCTTCGTTTGCTCTCAGTAATATTTGATCATTTACCATTCCTGTTTGGGGTACTTATTACTTCATTCATGTGCACAAACTTGTTAAGGAAGATACTTTCTGATTTCCTCTTTTTCCCTTGCTTGCCTGTAAGTTCAAAATTCTCCAAACCTTCTTTCCTTACTATGTACCCCAACAGAAAAAAAAATTTAGCTATCTTTTTCTGATTATAAGAAAAATTTTGTTTCTTGAAAAGTTCCTCATTTGTCATATGCTATGTCTGTGGTATTTTCAAAATTTGTTGGTACTACATTTTGATCACATTAAGTCTTTCCTTCATTGAAAGTGATGAAATTGTCTTGTATTTACTAAGGAAATTCTAGCAGTTGATTATAAAAGTAAGAATTAGTGTCACTTTGATAATCTTGTACACTAACATGTTATTTTAAATCAGTTTGAATACATTTGATAAAACTTAGATTTTTTGTTTTAATTCTTACAAGCTTTTCTTACTCAACTTACTACAAATAGAATATTATTAATAAAGCATTGTCCTCTGTCAAAGCTAACAAGGGATACAGCAGTCATTTTGTTAGCACTACCAGAGCCTCTTCCTATATCAAATATAGTATGTTTGTGATCAGCTTGTAGTTAAAATGTTTAGCAGTTAAATAAATTGTAGGGAGAGTTTGATTCATGCATCTTCTTAAGAAGCATTCAGTTATATAAGCAATCTCAACTAGAATTGAAAATTGATTTCGTTCTTGGGTCATAACGGTTATCCTGCATTGGCATCTTAGGGTGACTAATAAATGGGAAGGAATAGTCGAGTCTGGAGCAGATGATGCCTTTCTCAAAGAAAGGGGAGTGGGTGTGGACTCTCTTGGAGAGTACATTTTCTTTACCAAGTCTCTTGAATAGGCAGACTGGTAGATATAATTCACACTACTTAAAAGAAAAGGGGGGTGTCTACTCAAGCATGGGTATTCACAAAATGTTTGGAGTAATAGAAAATATATCGTGTTGTGGTTTCAGTAGGAAGTAGGTTTTAAGGTTTGGCGTTGCTAGCACCAAACACCAACTGGTTTTGAATTCAGAGTTGTTGTTCTCCTAGACTAGTTGACAATCAAGGGGAGATCCCAGTCTACCTTGCAATTTAACCCATAGCTGCATGGAGGAAGTGAATTCATACACTTTTTTTACTTTTAAAGGATATTTGTATAAAGGTGTATGCAACAGCTTTGCTCAGAATTGCCAATTCTATTTTCTGCATTGATAACTGTTATGTTACTTGCACTTTAAAAGCAAAACTTTCCCCACCCTAATTAGCACCACCTTTTTATTTTATTTTTCATGAAATCTAGCTAACTTTGTAAAACTTGGTTTCTAAATACTGTAAATTATAGTGAGACAGTAGGTAAGGGGGATGTATTAAAAAACATTACTGATTTTATCCTTTGATGTCTGTGGATGAGTGAGTTATGAAAGGCAAACATAGTAAAAAAAAAATTAAAATGGCTGTTCAAATCTGACTGCTAGGAGAAAAAAAAATTTTTTCAAGTAGGTCATCCCATTTTTCTATCCATATATATTTTTTCTTTTTTCCATTTGGTACATAATTGATAAATAATGAATGACTTTTCTTTGCTTTGTATTTGATTTACTACTTACATCCAATTACCCTCCTCCCATGACATAGTTGTCCATACAGAGGCCTTCATGACATTTGTCTGGAAAATGGGGTAAATGCTCTCCAAATAGCATAATGTATGTGGTTACACGCACAGTAACAATGCAAATCATTGCTGACCTGATCGAAACTATGAACATTTAAATCCCAACTAAATCCTAAATTCTTGTGCCAAACAAAAATCTAGTTAAAGGAAAAAGAAAATTCCAGCTTCTATTTCTTTAACGTTAAAATATTTGCAAACAAGCAAATAAGACTCAGCCTCTGTATAAAATCTTAATGGAAAAAAAAAAAATTATTACACTAGTGTAGATAAAAAATAATTGCAACTTAGAAAATGACAAGGAGAAAGCAAAAAAACAAAGGTACAACCACCCTTTTGGAAAAACTGAAAAAAAAACTTTTACTTATCCCACAAATGTCTCTGGGACATATAGCAAGTTTGGAAATGTTTTGATATATTTGAATAGATTTTGTTGTACAATATTTTATAATAGCCAGGAATAAGTGTAGTTTAAATGGCATTTTTACTAAAAACTAAAAATCAACTGGCTTTGTCCCAGCCTTATCAAGTTTATTTCTGGGGATAGGAGACATTTAAAATAAAAGATGATTAATGGGGGTGAGAGAAAACAAATGCAAGTAAAACTAGAGTCCAATAACATTCAAACTTAGTAAGCAGTCCCTCTATAAACAGAGGGAAGGCTTGTGGGATTTGATGTATAAAGACTGTAGGATCTTTAAATGATATAAAGAGTGGGACCTTGAAAAAATAGAGAAACTATCCACACTCAATCCAAAAACACAATTCCTGCTATTTATAACATGTTGCACAATGGACAACCCAGATATATTAACTAGTTGGCCACTGCTAGCACATGGTATTTAAAATTCTATGGGGTAAATGATGTTTTATTCTAAAATCCAATTGTTGAGACCTCCTCTCTATGTAGTTGTGCCCACAAAGACATTCATATTTGTAAATTACAGAATTAACATGATGAGAGGGGAGGACATCCTTACGAAGAGAAGAAAAAAATTGGTCAAGTACTAAATATATATATATATATATATATATATATATATATATATATTAGACCAAGGCTCTATCATTAGAATTTTTTCCTCATTCTTTGTTTAAATGGGATTGACAATACATGTCTTAAAATGACATGTTGAAAATGGCTATTTCCCCTCTAAATTTTATCTGAATGTACAGAGATATATATAAAATGTTCATGTTTCACTGAGGCTTTTAGGAAAATCTCTTTGAGTTCTTTTTTTTCATTATTTGTTGTCAAAACTGCAGAAGAATTTTTACTTGTGAACTTCAAATTTTCTTAGGCACTCTGTAGTTGACATGTAACATTCTGCTTTCTCATCTGAATGTCTAGTTGTTCTTTTCTTGATGTCAAAGTAACTTCTGGACTTCTTTGCTAACCAAAGTTTGTTTGTTCTTTTGTTTTTTTTAAAAGAGGATCAGAATCAAATCTCTCATTTATTGTAAATTCAAAATGAATCCTTAATAATGTTAATGGTTCTTAACTGCTGAGCCTAAAAGATGTAACATTTTTTTTACAAACTGCCTGGTTTTCTTAAAAATACACTTCTCTCAAAAAAAAAACAAAAACCCCTAAATGGTTAAACTTTTAAGACTAACTTATTTTATAATACTGTTTGCTATACAACCTTTCTTAAAAGTGATAATACAAGTAGATTAATAAATAGTCAAGGCATTAAGTAATTTGATAATTCTATTATTATTCTTACTAGTTTAACCTGTGAAAATTTCATGCTTTTTTTTTTCTTTTTAATATTCTAATGAATCTTAAGTTAATGACTAAGTAAGTTCCTGGTGAGTTCTATGACAATAAAAGAGCTGTAAAAATTAACCTATCACATCATAAAATAACAACTTTAACAAAATATTGCACTTAGTCATAAATATGAATGCAGGTTGTTATTTTAAGAAGTGGGTAGAAATGAAATTATTTGAAATTGATAACTTTTCCATTTCATTGAAATAGCAGTTGAACACTTCTACCTTCCTTTGTTCATTTTCTTACTGAAACTGTGTAGTGTTTCCCCACCTCTTTCCATGCAATGAAAATGGAATAGTCATTATTTATGAGGTATTGGCAGCACATAGCAGTTGTTCAAATTTAATGAAGGAAGCGACACACAATTATAATAGGACTAGCAGTATAGCTCAGCGTTGCTCGGGTGTAATGAAAGCTTTAAAACTAATCCATGGTTCTGGAGCTCAGACTCTTTGGATGTTGGCACGAAAGACTAAAAAGTTTCCAGTTAAAGTGAAACCGTAGACTGAAAGAAAAATGAATGGATGTAAATCAAATTTTGATTTCCTGGTATCGATTTTTTATATATATATATATATATATATATATATATATATATATATATATTTTTTAATCGTGTCATCCCGATCAAGGTGGTAACACCACTGATGTGCAGGGGGCTACATAATAGTGAGAACATTGGAAAAGGGAAAGCCGGAAACCACATCCCAAACAAGGGATGAGCCTCTTTATCTGTTCAATAGACGTCGGTGGAGTGTGAGCCGGGCGAGATATATATATATATATATATATATATATATATTATCGATTTTCTGCACTATTGTAAGAACTGCAACCTTGAAACTTCTGAATATCGTTTCTTATGTCTTTGTCTATGAGCGAATCAAATTTGATTAAATCGGACCACTCCTTCTATAACCCGATTTTTTTCGATTATAGATTTTCAATATTTATCGGGGGTACCTCAACACAAAACCTAGCTAAGAACACTCGCAGACGCTTATAGTACGACTGTGTAAATTTTTAAGAAAATCGGTTCAGCCGTTTCGGATTCTATAGGTAACAGATATATACACACACACACACACAGTTCCATTTATAAATAAGTTTAGATTATTTTTTTTCTGTCTGAATTTCTAGGATGAAGGGTTATCATTATTTACTGTTGGACTGATGTCCTCATCTTTGTTGTTATTATCACATTACAGCCATTGTGCTCTCTGACCTCCTTCAGACCTTGGCTGTTGATCTGGATAACCTTCAGGTTGAATAGATCTGGTAAGAAGACACATCCTTGTCTTACACTACTTTTTATTTTTGTATATGGACTGAATTCATTTCTTGATAAATGTAATATTTTTCCTGGATATGTCAATGTTGTGGAGCATCTCTAATAAGTCTTGGTGACATTTGTCAAATGCCTTTGCATAATTTATAAAACACAGGTATACATCTTTCTGCATTATGATGACAATGTCTTACTGATGACATTCTGAGCATGAATATCACATTCCTTGTTCTGGTGTTTTTGACGGACCTGCACTGTTCTTGTCAATCAATCACTCTGGGTTGATTCTGCTGCGTTCCCTGTTCATCAGAATCTCTGGTATATCACTGCTGTTGTATATTTCATTTATTTCTGTAATCCCATGTGCATCAAATTTGTTTAAAGTTGTCAGTATCTCTATTACAATACCATCTGGTCGTGCTGCTTTGTTTCTGCTCAATTTTGGTCAGTGCAGATTCCAATTTGGAAGCTGCATTGACCACACCAAAGAAATTCACCGAATACAGGCAAAAGTCAACTGTAGCTCTTCCTACCAAATTTAGGGAATGTCCAGCACAGGAAATAAATTTTGCAAACTTATTCTTTTCTAGAATTTTCTGTTGATCATTATACTTTCCTTCCATGTTAACTGCATTGTCATATGGTCGACCCCCTGCATTTCCTAAAATCAATTTTAAGTTTTTCAAAGAAATTCATTATCAGCCCAGCCAGGCTTTAGCCCATATGATTTTTCAGTTCAATAAATGTCAAAAATCGTTCAGTTGGTATTTCATTAAGGGAAAAAACCCATCTAACAAACAGTTATAGTAATGATCAACATTGAAAACATCTGGTGCTGAATTGGATGATACACTAAAATACTCTTCTTCTTTGATATTTTTCAATGTTTCTTCAAAAGCTTTTTTAGCCATTACTTGCTGGGTAATTTCTTTGCATATGTTCTTGAATGGGTATGATGGATGGCCAGATCCTTTATTTCCATACTGATTTATCTTGGTATGTAAGAAGGGATCAGATTTGGCAATCAATTCCAGCAAACCAAGAAAGTTTTCATTGTTTGGAGAGTCAATGGTTTCATCTTCCCCAAAAGCCAATCCACTTTCTACCAACAGACAAATCACTGCCATCAATCATACATGCCTCCTGTATTCCTGTTCTACTTTGATTTGTTCATCAAGCTTTGTTATAAGCATTTGACCATGTTTTCTTGTTAAGTAGGAGTCCATATAAATTTTTGAAATTTCATGGGTCTTAATTTTTAAAAATTCAAGGGAAGTAATAATGTAATGATGAATGATGACGTTCGAAAGTACTTGGTTAACATATGGATAATATTTGTATAAATATAATTTGGAAATAAAAAGCCTCATTAGAAAATGAGAAAATACAAAAAAATATTTGCAAGACTAAGTTGTCACTATTTAATATGTGTTTAAAATATATATATATATATATATATATACACACACACACACACACACACACACACACACACACACACACGTTTGCATTTTTATTTTCTGATATTGTTGCAATTCATAGCTCCTATGTGGAGGTCCTGTTCAGTTCATGTTGAACAGCATGTTTTTACCCATTTATAGAATGTAAGCACAACTTTCCAATGGACATACAACTTACTTTACGCTATTGTAATCGGGGTGATCAACTTGAATTTTTTTGATATAATGAATTTGTGTTGACTGCACATATACAAATGCTGCATGGACATGTACATGCATACAGAACAGAAAACACATACAAATCGAGAGGAAAGAGGCACACACACTTTGAGAAAACCACTCAAAAAACACATAACCAGAAACATCCACAAGCACACACACTCACCTTTACCTTCTCTATCCCCCTACCACCAAATGACATCACTGCTTCTGTTAGGGGAAAGGAAAACATCACACATAGCGGACTGTATTTTTTTTATTGAATGCTGCTAGCTGCTGCACTTGAGATTTTCACCAGTACGACAATATTTTTAATGCAGTATTTACATTATTCGGACTATTGTCCTCGTCTTTGTTGCCCTTTGTACGACGTTTGTACACTCCAGCCTTCTTCAGGTGCTAGGAATTTTGAACTGAGCCCTTTATTACAATCACTGGGATATATCATCCTCAATCCTTGCATAAAGCCTTGATTGGACATAATGAGTTATCTCCCTCTAACTCTGATAGTTACTTGTTCACCACTGCTGTAGTCTGGTATTGAACTCACAACTCTAAAAGCTATTTTTAATATTGTGTAAAATTTTATACTGAATTGTTAAGTCTGCAATTGTTTTTACTATCAAGTTATACATATGGAGCTGCTTTTAAATTCGTTACTTCTGCAAACTTCAAGTAGATTAACCTGATTTTAAGTTATTAATATATGCAAAAAGCCCATGATGAATTGATGATATATTTTTATTCATTTCAGAATTTTGAAAAAAATGTTTTGAAAGGGAAATTAGGCTAGCCTTGTGCTTAAGCACATCTAAGCACAATAATACCTCTGATACTGTAATGAACAATACTAAAATTTATTGATTAACCTACTGAATTAAAAACATTAATAAGTGACTTGATTAAATTATTTCATGGTTCAATTATTATTATTCCTGTCTGAATTTCTGGGATGAGGAGTTAGCATTATTTGCAATCAGACTAATATCGCCATCTGTGTTGTTGTTGTTATCACAATATATCAACCATTATGTTCTCAAACCTTTTTTTGGGAGGGTTAACCTTCAGGGTATTTCAAACTGAATCTATTATTTAATCTACTGAGGTAAATTGTTTTCATTCTGCTGTTCATATCTAAGGATATCTCGCTATCATATCTAAGGATATCTCGCTATCATATCTAAGGATATCTCGCTATCATATCTAAGGATATCTCGCTATCATATCTAAGGATATCTCGCTATCATATCTAAGGATATCTCGCTATCATATCTAAGGATATCTCGCTATCATATCTAAGGATATCTCGCTATCATATCTAAGGATATCTCGCTATCATATCTAAGGATATCTCGCTATCATATCTAAGGATATCTCGCTATCATATCTAAGGATATCTCGCTATCATATCTAAGGATATCTCGCTATCATATCTAAGGATATCTCGCTATCATATCTAAGGATATCTCGCTATCATATCTAA
This sequence comes from Ascarosepion bandense, assembly GCA_037127315.1. NCBI lineage: Eukaryota > Metazoa > Mollusca > Cephalopoda > Sepiida > Sepiidae > Ascarosepion > Ascarosepion bandense. Next base: position 1,575,325 of record JBBBDQ010002280.1, read on the forward strand.
GGATATCTCGCTATCATATCTAAGGATATCTCGCTATCATATCTAAGGATATCTCGCTATCATATCTAAGGATATCTCGCTATCATATCTAAGGATATCTCGCTATCATATCTAAGGATATCTCGCTATCATATCTAAGGATATCTCGCTATCATATCTAAGGATATCTCGCTATCATATAGCAGAAATTATTAAAGTGATTTGTGAATTTAGTCACATAGTAATATAGTTCAATCCCTGAGCCAGGTAATGCAGACATAGTGGAAATAGGAAGAGCAATAACTGAGCTGTACTAAAAATGTAAAGATGATTCTTAGATATGTTCAGCGGAATGAGAATGATCTACTTTTGTAGATTAAATAAATTTAAAATTCCCTGAAGGCTATTTGGATTGACAGATGCCATAAGAAGAGTAGGGGCACAGAATCTGAAATCTCGTCATATTAATAACAGATGATTTCATTAGTCTGACTGTAATGTTTTGTGTGAGTTCCTTGTTTGCAAAAAGTGGGTAAAATAACATTAGAAATAGCTTCCAATAAAAGTTAAAGTCCTCCAACTTAAGAGTCCACTTCAGCTTCTGAAAGATTATTATGCATAAAGCATAATCCATCATAAAAAATTCTCTGAATTTTTTCTTTCTTTCTTATTTTTCTTCTTTTTTTGTCTCTGCAATCTTTGTTTTTATTACCAATAATACAGAGAATTATTTATTTTGAGATTTTATGCTTTTTTACATTTAAGCAAATTTTCCCCATGCAAGAGAGTAAAGTCACTATGATACAAGGGTTACTGAGCATGAAAGAATTAAAAACACAAACATTATTAGCATAATCAAGAAGACAGAAGATAATTATTGGCAGTGCATTTAAATTTTTTGAAGATCAAAGTTGGCTTGAAAGCATGGAGCCAGAAGAGTTTCACAAAGAAACAGTTAGCATAGAACTTATGGTTACATCTAGCCAACTCAAGAATTTATGGATTTTTGTCCTTGTTTTGGTGTGAAGAACCTTAAAGTTGTAAAAGTTTTTTTTTTTTGTGTGTGTTGTAATAGTTTTTGGCAGCCAGATTGTTGCTTTTTCAAATTTTACTCATAAAATGCATTTTGGTAAGTAGTTTTTTTTTAATCACAAAATTGCTCAATATCAGGGTGGAAATAAAGCATTGATAGTTTTGGTCCAAATAATTTTTCTTTAACTGAGCAGGTTCATGTTGACTTTGAATTTTTGTGAGGACACCGTTATATCATAACTCATCAGGGCTGATATTTTTTTTTTTCTGCAAGTAGGCTTTAACCTGTTCAGTTAAAGTGACAAATTATTTGCACTAAAACTAATATATATGACAAAATGGAAGAAGTTTCATCCTTCAGAACTTTATCAGACTAAATTTGTTGGTCTGATTACACATCTACATGAACAAGGGATGCTGGGAATCTTAGTATCTTTTTTTTTTCTCTTTATATTTAACCAATTTTATTTATTCATTATTTTTTTCATAACTTTTATTAGTAGATATCTGCTGTGATAACAGATCTGCCAGGAATGGTGAAATTATGTGAGAGCCAGGATGCAAATTTACTGTGGATAATCTTGCTATCAAGGCACTCTCGAAACATTTTTATCTAAGTGAATTGTTTTCTCCTTTGATCAGAGTAGCAGTTTTTATGTCAAAATTGTGGTCAGTTTTGCTAGAATTGTTGACCAATACATTTGACATTGTTTTGTAAAATATCCCTTTTGTGTTTATATGATCCCCTTTTTTATTATTTTTTTCTTGAAGTTTCTGTTTTTTGTTTTTATTGTGACAATTATTACAGGCAATGGAGTAAATTCCTCTTTGATGTTTCAGCTTATTGTTTTCTTTAGTATTGACTTTTATTGATTTGGATTTTTTTTTTTTCATTCATTGAGTTTGTCAGGTGGGGTGAGTTTTTATTATTATTTTTTTTTTTTTTTTCGCATTGAATATAAAATAATAGGAGTATTGGAGAAGTTTTTTTGCAAGTGTTTTCAATATATTTCTCTTTGCATAAAAAATGCAGGCTGAAAATTCTGAGTGCTCTGCTCTTAAGTAGAATCTGATGATTATGCCGGATTTTGTTTTGTTATGATGAGAATAGAATTTTAGGACTTTTTTTGTTGGTTAATTTCCAGTAGACACCATTTTTAAACTGTTAACATGGTGTAGCTTGATATCTAGGAAAGGTAAGGAATTGTGTTCTTTCATTTCATTTGTCAATTCTATTGTGTCCAACTTTGTTTAGTTGATGTATTAAGGGAGGTAAATCTGTATCACAAGAACAACATCATGAATATAACAGCAGTATATTGATTGTTTGGGTAAAATATTTTGAAAAGGAACAGTTTAGGAAATTCTAAGACAATACATGCCATCACTTCACAGAGAAGGGATCCTATTGTTAATCCAAATTTTAATTTGCAAAAATCATTAGATGTGAAATAACATTGATTCCTGATCAGACAGCAGATTATTATTTTAGCTGTTGGTAGAGATTTTATCTTTGTGTTACTTTTTTATTTGGACATTCATGTAGAGGGATTTTATATCTAGACTGGCCATGTATTTGTTGGTCATGTTCATTTGCGTTAGGTTTTCAATAAAGCTGCCTGAGTTCTTTATATGACATGGACTGATTGTTTCAAAGAGAGGTGGTTAAAACTTTTGTCATGGCTTTTGTCATGGCTTTTGCCAGTTTAAGGTGTTGTCTATTCCTAAGATGATGAGGTGAATTGGGATAACTGTTTTTTTGGGTTTTAAGAGACTATAAAGTTTGTGTTTTATATTTCAAGATTTGTTTTCATTTTTATTTGGTTTCCTGAATTTCCTTGTTAAATTTTTTTTTTGTTTTTGTATTTTTTTTCTTTTTTTTTTTTTTTTGTTAATTTTTATTTTCTGTGTGTTTTATTTATTTATATAAAAAAAATTTCTTTCAATTAGGATATAAAAATCTTGACAAAGTTTTGAAATTTGACAAATGGAAACATTTCATAAAATAGATTTCATTATGGATTTTGCTATTGAAAGCTTCATCAAATCCAAGAATGAAGTGTGTATTTGTGTGCGAATCTTAGGACTTTTTACTTAGGCTGACATTTCTCATGATTAAAGAAAGAAAATGAGTGACTTTTAATATATCTGAGAGACAATGATATAAAAGGTAGGTAACTATGAAAAGGCATAAGTTATAATGCATTAGTTTTTTGGGGTTTTTTTAAGGAAAGATAGTGCAAAACAAAAGTAAGAGAGTGGATTTGGTAAAAAATATTTGTATCCTTTACCCACATCCATATTTTTTCCTGATTATGATAGTTTACTACGCTTTCATAACTTTTAAATAAAATTATGAATAGGCAACAGACTGAAAGGGATAACGAGAGAATGAAAAGTGAAGGTCACGAAGTGCAGATAGATAAGATCATAAACAATATTTGTTTTCACCACTGTGGGATTTCTACAGATTAAGCTAGCCTTCAATTACGACTTAGGCTGATTTATTTTTTGTTTCAGGTGTTAATCCAAAATGATGGAGGAAGTTTTGGACGATCAGCAGCCAGAAATTTTAGGGAAATTAGAAAGTTATGCAACATCTGCTCAGATTGCTCATGAATTGCAAGAGGCTGCACAAACTGATGTCATCTCATGTGAGTTTCTATTTTTGAATATTCTGAGTTAAAGTAACCTATTTGATTTTTCGGGTTTGAAGAAGCAGTTTATAATTTTTACATCTGCTGAAATAAATTCTGGATTTATAAATGTTTAATTAAGTGTTAATTTTTCTATTTTTCATATTGCTCTGGATAATATCAATTGAGCTCTTTATTTTCATCTAATATTTCATATTCATTAAATGTTTTGCACTATTGTCTCTGTTTTTACGGGTTTGTCATTATTCCTCTCTCTCTCTCTCTCTCTCATATAATACAATCTTACGGCCTATAAGGATATAAATACTGAAGATAGTGGATTATACAGGGATGATGGCATTATGATAGTGAGGAATGCCACAAATTTTAAAATTAGAAAGATATATAGAGAATTAAAAAACCTTAATTTAAAAGTAACTATTAATACAAATATAAAAAAAGATTTCCTCAATGTAACTTTCGATTTAGAAAAGCATATATACCAACCATATAAAAAAAAACTAATACAAATCCTTTATATATTTACCTAAAATCTAACCATCCTACGTCTGTTATTAAACATGTACCCTCATCCATAGAATATAGAATTAGTAGAAATTCAGCAAATGAAGACGTTTTTTTTTTTTAATAAGCATAGTAATTTTTATAATACTGCCTCAAAAATAGTGTATATAAAAGCTCAAATATTAAATATGTAAAAGAGAAAATCAACCCTCAAAGAAAAAATAGGAATAGAAATATTATTTGGTATACACCTCCTTCAACCAAATGATTAGCAGTAAATTGGGAAAAAATTTCTCACTTTAAGAAAAACTTTCTGAATAATATCCATTAAGTAAGATTTTCAATAAGAATAATCTTAAATTAAGTTATAGTTGTATGAATAATCTGGAAAAATGATAAAGAACCATAATAATATTATTTTAAATAAAAATTTAAACATAATTGAAAATAAAAATAATCTAATAACTGGAATTAACAATTTGGACAATAATAAATGCAACTGTGGAAACCCTATAGATTGTCCTTTGGAAAACAGGTGCCTTACATAATCAATTGTTTATCAATGTAAAATTTCTTCTGTGGAAAAGCCTAGTAATGTAAAGATTTATGTGGGTAGTACTAAGAACTCTCTAAAAAAACGATTTTATCAACACCCGTCTTCATTTAATAAGTACAGAAATAGAACATCCCTATCAAAATATTACTGGTATCTAAAGGGAACAGATAAAACACCCACATTAAAATTAAAAAAAAAGCTAGAATATGTAAGTCTTTAAATGACCCATATAACTATATATTATTAAATTTCTTAAGAATACAAATCTATTAAACGGAATGAAATAAATGTCATGTAAACATTGCAAAATGTTCACCTTAGAATATGGATAAAAAATATGTTTAACTTGCATATATCTAATTTGTTTTACAGAAATAATTAAGTAGATATTAAAATAATTAAATTGATATTCAAATTTTTAAAAAATTAGATAAATATTTAAAAGATTGTATTATGATATTAAAAAGTGTATTAGAATATAATAATAAAAATTATAATAAAATTAAACTTTATATAAAAAGAATAAAATGAATTTTTAAAAATTGTTTAAGAAATGGATATTAAAAAATGTTATTTATAAATTAAAGGTTTTTTAAAAATTAGAATAAAATGCATTCTGAAACAAAATAAAAAAAGTATATTATACTCAAAGGTCCCTTTAGTTAGATAAAAAACATGTTTTCTTTCATCTTTTTATTTTTTTATTTTTTTTATTTTTTTAGAGAAAAAAAATTTGTAACAATAATGGATACATCAATGGAAATGGAGTCTAGACAGGGGTTTTAAAAATTGACACTTTGGCTGTTAAGTTTGAAAGAAGAAATCATGTATTCTGCAAAAACATAAATTTTTTTAAAATTTAAAGTGAATCTCTATTCTGATTAGTTAAATTGAACACACATAAATTTTTGTCTTCCCACATCCATAAATATCAAACGTATTGTTTCTTATATTCAAATGAAAATAATTTTCACAGCAATGATCTAACATTGCCTGATGACGAGGTAGAAATCTCAAAACAAAGAAATTTCTGTGTTGCAATGTATTTTTAATTAAAAAACAAATTTCTTTATATGAGATTTTTATTTATATATATATAAATAAAAAACAGATGACAAGTTCTATTATAATTCTCATTTCACAGAAGATCTTAATATCTCATAATTAGTGGATATGTTGACTACAACCAGCAGTCTTAGTTTTCTTGGAGTTTTCCTCTAAGTGTTGATCACATGAGTTATTCTTACTTTTCCTAAGAAGCTTCCTTTCTGTAACAGTTCCATTCGGCAATCAATGTTAATTTTCTTTTTTCATGTCTCTAATCTGTCAGTCACTATCAAGCCCATTAATGACAACTTATATGATTGTAACTTTCAACTTCCAAAACTTTTAAAGTTCAAACTTCACTGGATCATAATTGGGTACTTTCTCTTTGTCCTTGTATCAAAAGGACATCATGATCGATGATTGACTGTTCTTTATCTATTTTATCTTTTATTAATATATATGGCTTGCTGTCCTCTAGTCTCTTTTCTTTTCATTTCTCTTCTTTTCGTTGACTTTTTCATTGTTCCCCTTTTTCTATTTTTCCCACTCTTTTTCTTACTTTTTCCTTTACCTCTCTCTTGCTTCTTTCCTCCTCTCTCTCTCTCTCTCTCCCTCCCTCCCTCTCCCCTCCCTCTCTCTCTCCCCCCCCCCTCTCTCCCTCCCCCTCTCTCCCTCCCCTCTCTCCCCTCTCTCTCTCTTCCCCCTCTCTCCCGTCCCCCTCTCTCCCTTCCCCTTCCTCTCTTTCTCAGTAGAAAATTACATAATTTCTACATTTCTTAGGATTTAAGGGAGACAACTCTCTTATGAAATCGTAACTCATACTACAACAAAGATTAAACTCTTAGAAAAAAAACAAAAAGAAACAGCATATAAAACAAATCCTTTAATGTTCTGTGACAAGAAATCAATTTATACATCATTTTAAATACCATTAATCAAAGCAAAAAAAATAAGCAGGTGCAAAAAATTTGTAAGTTTCCGTACATGGGGGACTATTTAAAAACTGTTCATTTTAAAATGATTTACTCAAAAACTTTTGTATGGATGGTGTCTTTTTTTTTTTTTTTTTTTTTTTTTTTTTTTTTTTTTTATTGAAGATAAAATACTGATTTAGAATTTTTATGCAATTTAGTGATCTGAAGTAAAGCATTTTTTTTTTTGTTTTTTAAAATCACAGTACAAAATTACAAATAATCAGAGTTGCATAAATGCTTTCTATGATAGAGGTCTTTAGATATTTGATTTTTTTTTTTTTTTTCTCTAGAGATTTTAAATTTTTACTGCAGACTCTCTTGGAATATTGCATAATAATTCAGCATAGTGTTACTGGGATCTTTAATAGCTAGCTAAATACCCATCATACAAACAGGACAATAAGATGTAATAGTTTTACACTGTTTACATTATTCAGACTATTGTCTTAAATCTTCGTTGCTGTTTCCACAATGGCTGTATGTTCTGGCCTTCTTCAGGTCCTAGGAATTTCAAACCAAACCCTTTATTATGATCACTTAGGTGTATCATTCTCATTCCTTGTGTGAAGCTGCTTCTTGTAGTCATGAGTTATCTCCCTTTAGCCCAACTCTCTAAGTTATTTGTTCACCATAGCTGTAGCCTGTTATTGAACTCACAACTCTTTGGGTCAAGTCACTGGAACTAACCTTGAGGACAACAGCGATTGAATTTCTGGGACTTATAAACCTAATATAACCCTTTTTTTTAAAAATATAAATGCAATTTGTTAGGTTATAAAATACTTTTAGTAAATTTCTTATGTTAGTGGCATGGGCTGTGTTCTTTTGTTCTACTAATGTGAGGTAGGGGACACACAGACAAAAAGTTAACCTTAAGTAAATTTATATTTGGTTCATTGAGTCATGCTAGACAATTTATTTTTTGCCAGAATTTATTTTACATTTATATAAGTCTACCATTTCTCCATGCATTGAATATTGCTGCTACATCTGGTCTGGTGCTCCTGCAATGTATTCAAAGATTCTTGATTAAATACAAAGAAGAATCTGCAATGTTATTGATCCTGGACCTGGCATCTCAGCTTTAGTCACTTTCCAACTGCTGTGATGTAGCTTCCCTGTGTCTTTTTGATAAATATTTTCATGGTAGTTGTTTGAACTTTCATCTATGGTATCTAGACTTTATGAATTTAAGCTCAGTACTAGATTGATAGTAAGGTCTCATCATTTTACAGTTGAAATGGCGAGATGTAATCATAAGTTCTATGCTAACAGTTTCTTCTCTTGCACTTCCTGCTTGTGGAACTCCCTTCCAGCTTCTTGCTTTCCACTCTAGTTTAATCTTTAAAAATGTAAATGCAATGTCAATTGTTGTTCTCTGTTTAATAATTTTTTGTTTTACTTGTATTCTCTCAGTAACATCTTGTGGCTCAGTGGCTTTACTGCCTTGCTTGGTGTGAAATGATATTCTAGGCTCCTTGTCATTCTCTAATTTTTATCAGTTTTTCATACTTTTTACTGTTTTAACTCTAACACCATGTGTAGCAAATTTAATATTTTTTTAAATATTATTTCTTGACTCCTTTCCACTGGGTTTGACATTGTACTTGAACTCAGTAGAAACAGGGTGAGCAATAACTGAGCAGTATTAAAATTAAGAACTATATGAAGTATTCCAAGATGTGGGTAGTTGAGAACAATCTACCTTGTAGATTAAACACGTATTAAATGTTAAAGACAACATAGCCTTGCTGATATATTTTTTTGTATTTTCAAATATTTTCTAATGAGGCTTTTTATTTCAAAATTATATTTATATACATATTGTCCATAAATTAGCCGAGTACTTTCGAACGTCATCGTTCATCATCAGGGTCAAATTTTTTTAACAATCTTTCAACCATCAACAATTGCCTTGCAGCAGAATCGTGTTGATGGTTAAATGAATGAAATGATTCACTTCAGTATTGCAAAACAAACTTATCAGCAAATATCAAAAAATATGCTTAATATGATCTTCATTATCATTTATACTATTTACATGTGGACTATTATACCCATCTTTGTTATCGCATTTTTAACTGTTGTGTCCACCACCCTTCATCAGGTATATGCTGATAGGGATAACCAACAGTTATTTTTAAACTGAATGCCAGATTGACATGGTACTTAGAAAAGAACAATTTAACAACTGAATATCAATCGGGTTTTAGAAGCCGAAGAAGCCCAATAGATCATCTGATCAGATGAGAAATATTTATCAGAGAGGCTTCTATTAAAAAAAGATCTAGTGGCTGTCTTCTTCGATCTAGAAAAGGCATATGATACAACCTGGAAATACAGTATAGTAAGAGAACTCAAAAACCTTGGGCTAGAGGGTAGAATGCCAATATTTATTAAAAACTTCCTAGAAGATAGAAAATTTAAAGTCCAAATAGGAAATATTTTCTTTGAAGAAAAGGAACAATAAATGGGTGTACCTCAAGGTAGTATATTGTCTGTTACATTATTTAATATAAAAATAATATTGTAAAAAATCTAAACAGGAACAAACTGTGCTTTATATGTGGATGATTTTTTGATATGTTACAAAGCAAAAAAACATGAACCACATTGAAAGACAACTTCAGATCTGCCTCAATAAGCTAAACAAATGGACCACAGTGAATGGACTAACATTTTCCAAAGAAAAAACCAAATGTGTCCACTTCTGCAACCTACGTAAACGCCACTATGACCCAGTACTGAAAATCGATGATACCGAAATCTCGGTAGTAGATCATTACAAATACCTGGGAGTCATTTTTGACCGCAAACTCTCCTTCATTCCCCATATTAAATACTTGATAATGAAATGCAATAAAACTATACAATTACTCAGAACTATAGCACATACTGATTGGGGAGGAAGCAAAGAAACATTAATAAAATTGTATTGCACTTTAATCAGATCAAAACTTGATTATGGCTGCTTCATTTATGGAGCAGCCCGAAAAACATACTTGAAAAAACTAAATACGATACATCACCAGGGAATTAGATTAGCTGTTGAGAGCTTGTACACAGAAGCAAATGAACCACCTCTTAACTTGAGACAGGAAAAACTCACTCTGCAATATTACTTTAAACTTTCATTATGCCCTCTAAACCCAGCTTTCAGTACTATTTTCCAACCACGATACACAGAGCTTTTTCAGTAAAAAGAAACGGCTATCAAACCTTTCAGTTTACGGATTAAAGAATTCATACAAGAGAACCAAATAGATACAACGCAAGTTCACGAATCAACTATATCTTCTACAACACCCTGGATAATAAATCAACCAAAAGTTATTCTCGATCTGACAAAATACCCAAAATACAAAACTAACTCAATCATATACCAATCAGAAATACTCTACATAAAAAAAAGAACCATCCAGACTACCTTTATGTATATACAGATGGAGCAAAAAACGAAAATAAAGTAGGATCTGCTGCCATACTTAAAGATCAGAAGAAACGTAAAAGATTACTAAATAGAGCTTCCATATATAGTAACGAAATTATTGCTATTAATTTGGCACTTGATATAATAACTACAACCCATCGCAACAAATTCATAATCTTCACAGACTTGTTATCTGTGCTTACTGCTTTAAAAAACAAAAACCTTTCTGATCCTTTAACCACACAAGTACTAAACAGTGTGTATAATTTAACTAAAAGCAAAGAAATAATTCACACCTAGAACTGAGGCCCAACTGAATGATGTCCGCATTACCTCCTCGCTGGTCTCTAACATAATCTCAAAGCTTGACCCTCATAAAGTGAGCGATGGGGACAGAATCCCAATCATAGTTTTGAAGAAATGTACCCACTGAACTCTCCTCTGTCCTCTCTAAGCTCTACAACTACTGCCTATCTTCTTTCTGCTTTCCTGCCTGTTGGAAGTCTTCCTCTGTAGTTCCTATATTTAAGAATTCTGAAGAACCCTTGGACCCCACTAATTACTGCCCTATCAGTCTCCTGCCAATCTTTGGCAAAGTGTTCAAAGCCATTATCAATGCTGAGGTGGTTCAGCATTGCATAGCCCACAAACTCTTCTCGGACAAACAGTATGGTTTCCACTTCACCAGGTCTGCAGTCACTATCTCACCGGCGTGATGTGGCTTCCCTATGCCTCTTCTATACTTTCACAGCTTCTGCTCCAGTGAACTTAGATCACTGGTGCCCCCAGGTATAAATTTGCACAAGCTACTAGATTGGTAACTAGATCCCACTCTTTTACAGTGAAACCGATAAAATGTAACCACGATTTCTACTCTAACAGCTTCTTTTCACGCACTTCCCACCTGTGGAATTCCCTTCCATATACTTGCTTTCCCGACAGCTACAATCTCTGGGAATTTAAATGAAAGGTCAATAGACATCTCCTATCACACTAACTTGCATCCATTCTCTCAAACTCTTTTCCCATCTACTCCATCCTTGGTATTCTTATCTGTCTGTTACCCTCCTATAACTAATCTCTCTTTCTCATCACTTTCCCTTATGTAACCCCCTGCACAACAGTGACAGTAGAATGCCTTGCTTGGGGTGAGATGATTTAAAAAAAAAAAAAAAACCACAAACTAGTTAGTGGGAATAGCAAACCATATGTACAAAATAAGACTCAACCAGTTTAGGAAAAGACAAGGATTCAATGACAAAAATAGAAAACAATTCAAAAAGGCAGAAAAATAAAGATGCCACCACCTTTCAGAAAAAAAACATAATCCCTACTTTTACTTGCCCCACTATGTCACTAATTTTAGAAAGGTCCCTTTTTAAATTCACAATGATTGTGCATAGAACAATTTCTTTGAATTTTTTTGTTGGTCAATCACAGGAGACTTTTCCCTGGTAATTGGTGCCTTCTTGATGTCAAATGCCTTCTACTACTTGATGTAAATTTACCTTGTATTTTTGCTGTCAAAATGTTTTCTCTTATCTACTAACCATAGTCCTATTTATTCTGAAAAATAGGCTCACAATGCCCTCATTCAGATTCTTACTAGAACTTGAGACCATATCTCTCATTGGTCAGTATATATGAAAAAATAATTTTCTATAAACTAGAAATGGATCCTTGACAATTTTTGTGGGTTTCAACTGCTGAAGTGAAAAAGATATACAATTGTAACAATTTTTTTGCACAAACAATATAAAAATACTTTCTTCTCAAAAGAACAACAACAAAAAAACAACCTAAATGACTAAACATTTATTAAAGACTACCATTTTTAAAGTAATAAAAATAAAATTTTTATAATAAAGCAAAGAAAATTATCTGTAGTTAATTCAACATGTGATGTAAAGTGAGGACCTAAAGAATTGCCAATAGACTACAAAAAATCAGAGAAGAGACAGCACATTAAAATACTCCCTTTTTTTTTTTTTTTTTTTTTTTTTTTTTCTTAATCCATTGCAGCGTTTTAGTTTATATTTCTCTCTATTTTTATTGAAAGTGTTATCTCTTATGTTCAATTTTTTTATGGAGGAGGACTAATGTTCACTTGGTACAATACCCCAGAGCCACTCCAGATAGAGGGTTACTGTGTGATGTTGTATGAACATAAGAGAAAGAATTGAAGCTCTTGGTTATGTAAGAAAAATAACAAATAACTCCAGATTTAATTAGTGAATGACATTTCAGAGTTCAGTTGGAGATGTTAGAAGTACAGAGTGGAAGTAGATTTTAGGAAATAGAAACCCAATCCTATACAGGAACAGGGATAAACCTTTTCCTGGTCAGAAGACCAGGAAGGAGTGTGAACTGGATAACAGGCAAACCCATCTACTCCTATTGTAAGAGGAGAAAAAACATAAACTGTTCTACGTTTTATTTTATTATTTATTCAATATTTTTTTAGTTGCCAACGTAATACATGTCAACCTGTGACAGTATGCCTGCAGCATACCAGTAAATACCTATCATTTGTATAAGTATCTAACTAGATAGCTTTATAGTATTTATTCTGTGATTATAATTGTTGATCTTAAAGAGATGCTATGTATGACCAACACCTGATTTCTAAACCCTAACTTGACAGTTAACTCAGAGATATAAGTTTGTTGAATTAATTTCTGTAGTTGTGAAAAAGTCTTTAATCCTTTTGTCGCATAAAGTGGACAAAAGTTTTCAAAAATTTTATTACTGTTAACTGTAGATTTACCCCACAACTTAAAAGATAAATAAATAAAAAAACAAAAAAAAAATTTTTGCTGCAAGAAACAATCACTTTCATTTTTGGTGAATAATTAACATCATACAGAAATGATATATATATATATATATATATATATATATATATATATATATATCTGGAAGTGAAAGACCAGGTAGATTAAAACTCACTGTTCATGCATTTACTTCTGATATATATTGGTGGATAGTTAACATTACGGGTATGACTATGGAAAAATTTTTTATCTTATTTTAAACAAATTTTCCCCACTGTTTTGCACCCCCACCAATTCATGATGAGTGATACATTTATTTCTAATAATGTATGTCTAATTTTTTTTTTTTTTTTTTTTTTATAATGAAATTTTTTATTATATATATAATGGCCTATTATCTTTTCAGTTATGGGTTAAATAGTCTTCATCAACCCACATTTCCAAGCATAGCAAGTATGGCACATCCCCTGAAATAACAAACCATGGAAGTCATCCAGCAGGGGTTTCTTAAACAAGTGAAAAAAAAAACCCCCCCAAAAAAACCCCTGATTTAGATATGGCTAGAAGATTGCATTTAAGCATAAGACAGACTTTACTTCCATGTCCACTTTTATGTATACACACCTACCCACTATTGGACCAGTGTGCCATCAGAATAATAAATTAATAAATAGTTTAAGGAATCATAGTAACATTAGTTACTCACAAACAATACCAAAATACTATCAAAATCAAACAGCAAAAACAAACTTATGATCCTCAAAAACAAACATCTATAAATAAAAAAAAGTCTTATAATTTAGTAACCACCATTCTCAAATGTATATAAAAATAACATTAAGACGTGTACACATTACACCTAGCCTACATCAGTACGCTCACCAGTTCTACAAAACTCATCATTTGTCTCTACCTACCCTGATGATTAAATTCAAAAGCTTGGACTTCTTCAAAAATGAACTTTGAACAATTACTGAGTAGTTTACTCATAATTTGAAAAAGTCCGTCTATAAAATTAACTGGCGCAAAAAATCTGTTGTCTTTAATAACATATATATATATCTTTGATTATGTTGTATCCTTGAGAAAGGTACCATAATGAATTGTGCACCCAAATGGTAAACTACCAAATACGGACATTGTAGAGCAAACTGGATTATTCTGTATGAGAATGTCACTGAGAGATTAGTCTACTGCAATATACACTACCATATAGACTCTTTGCTAACCAGTAGCTATGACACTCGTATAACAGATGGTCTCATCCATCCTACTGTACCAGAAGGGTAGCCAGATACTTTACTGCAACAGATTACATCATTTTTAGCATTTAACTTTTCTTAAGAGTTATGAGCAGTCTTTCTAGAAGGGATCATAATCTTGAATTGAAATTGTATAGATTGACTAGGTGTTTAAAATTTACCTCTACAAAAGTTATAATGATGCTTAGTTTATGACCCATATAGATATTAATGTATTTCTATGTTTTTTTAAAGCTGCAGCCAATGGTAACAGTGTTTCCACATCACCAATGTTGTCATCTGTGAGCTCGTCAATGTCAAGTAGCTTTACGGATGGATCTACAATTTTCCCCAACACATCAGAGCCTAATCCAGTGCCTATCACACCAATGGTTTGTGCATACTCTTTCTTTTCTTTTTTCTTGTCCTTTCTTCTTGACTTTTTTTTTTCTTGTCTTTTTTTGTGTCTTGTCTTTTTTTTTTTGTGTCTTGTTTTTTTTTTTGTGTCTTGTCTTGTCTTTTTTATATATATATATATATATATATATATATATATATATATATATATTATTATTACCATCTTTATTAACTACCTGATGAGATATTGTTCTTTCAATGTCGAAACAAAATGTACAATTTTGTTGTAGTCTGCACATGTTCCAAAATAATTATATATATATATTTATTTATTTATTTATTTATTTTAATCATATCACCCTGAGCAAGGCGGTAACACCACTGGTGTGCAGGGGCTACGCAAGAGTGAAAAGATTTGGAAAAGAGAAAGCCGGAAACCACATCCTAAACAGGGAACAAGTACACCTGTACAATAGACGTGGGTGGAGTGTGAACCGGGCGTTAGTTTAGTCTATGTGTAAGCGTGGCAGTTTAAATAGTTGTTTTTTTAGGAATTTTTATGTAAGTTTAATAAGTGTGCTGGTTCAGAATATATTTTCAGGAATGTTTTGAAAATAAATAAGTGTACCATACCCAATAATTAATATGCAAAGGAATTGAAGGAAATAATTTCATCTGATCTGCATTTGTATTTAGTACACAAGAGGAATTGGGTTGAAATCAATCTGAACATTTCCATGAAGAAACCTTAAAATGTACAATTGACTCTATTCTATATAAGCCTGTACTTGTGAGAAAAATTCCTAATTCAAATTTTCCTTTTTCTATTCAGAATCAAGCAAATCCTACGACGATCTTAGGAACAGCACAAAGGTAATTTTTGACTATACATAACCAGTTTATGCAAAATAAAATTAACATTACTTTTGTATTTTTTTTTTTTTTCATTTTTTAAAATTATTTTTATATAACAGTTTTTTGTCTACTTTTAATAATAAACATTTTTTTATAACATGCATTTGATTTATACTCATTGTGTAAATTTTATTGATAGAATAATTATTGTAAAAAAAAAGTATAATTCTAGCTTCATTTAAAATTTTTTTTTTTTTTTCCTCTCTCTCAAGGCAGGGTAGCAATCATTTAAAGACGACTAAAATGTTTTTGTTTTCTGACTATAATTAGCCATATGCAACAGGCAATAAAAGGTTTTATATAAAGAAATAGTGAATATATATATATATCTATATTAATACAGGTTTCATTGAATAGTATAGACAAGTTCTGTCTATTTATTTTGTGTAAGATCCGTTCATATGATCCGATTAGCTTGATAGTGTTGTCATGGAAAGACAAGAAATCGCAATAATTGTTGATTTTTTTTTTTTATCAGGTCTGAGCTTTCGGCTTACATAAGCCATTATCAAAGGATGAACATTTAATGTTCAGTGAACATAGAACATTTAAATTATTATTAACAGAGTGGAGTTATACAAAATGGACCTGTCTAATTTTCTCTGTATAACTCCACTCTGTTAATAATAATTTAAATGTTCTATGTTCACTGAACATTAAATGTTCAATCTTTGATAATGGCTTATGTAAGCCGAAAGCTCAGACCTGATAAAAAAATCAACAATTATTGTGATTTCTTATCGTCTTTCCATGACAACACCATCAAGCTAATCAGATCATACCAACGGATCTTACACAAAATAAATAGATAGAACTTGTCTATATTATTCAATGAAAACTGTATTAATGAAAAAATGCTGCCAAAATACACACAATTTTTATATATATATATATATATATACACAGGATGAAAATAAATGTGTGCAAGTTTTATTTTTCTATTTTTTAAATTGACGGATGTGATTTATTTGTAACACATTAAAGGTATATATTCTCTGGAAAATATGCCAAAAAATCTTGGTTTAGGCTTGTTGACTGAAGCTTGTGAAGTTATATTATGATTATGAGAATTCAACAGCAAAGGATGAAAGCTTATAAAACAAGGAACAATTTAAAACCAGATCCTTTTGTTCCATTAATAATTACTTGTCTGATAGAAAACTTCGAAAACAAAAAGACACTGCATTGTATTTCTTCAAGTAGGAGACATGCCTTAGAATCTGAGGGGACACTTCAAGTTAGGGATAGCCTATCAACAATTTGATGAAATGTGCAACCTTAGTTATATAACAAAATGGAGGAATATTTGAAAATTTGTAATTTCAGAAACCCCATTTCATACCCATTTGATTCTAGATTGTTTTCACAATTGCTTACTTAGCATTATAATAGTTTTAAAACTTGCATTCATTTATTTTCACCTTCTGTGTGTGTGTGTGTGGTTTTAAGGTATGCTATATTTATGGTTTAAAGTGCTCAATATCAGGGATAGTGTTTGTAAATATAAAAGTGGACATTAAACACCCAGAGACAGTTTTTCATGCTAAATGCAATTGTCAAGCCACATGCGTTGTTTTTTTGTTTGACTTTTAATAAATATGGGTCAGTGATGCATTGTGGGTAGTTTATTATATCAGTTTAAGTTATTTTGGTGGGTGTGGTTTGTTAATTTGTTATTTACTTATTTGTTTGGATTAATTTATTTTACTTGCTTTTATTTATTTTATTCTTCTTTTGTTTTCGGTTTTTGATTTTTAAGTAGTGTAGTAAAAATTTGTTTTTATGTCTGCAGTTTGAAATAAGATCTGATCATTTATTTAATGTTTTGGTCTAAGAAGGTGATAATAGCTATTTTTTTTCTTCCAGGAAGTTTACAATTTTTGGATTGATTGTTGCAGACTGATGTTCCTTTCCTTATTTTCCATGATATTTTTGGTGTGATTTGTTTTTAATCTCTGTTTAGAAAACATTGTGCTGTTTGCATATTTCTGTTTGTAAAAGATGGTTTGTGTTCATAGTTTCTTTGTTTCCAGGGTCTTTCAGTTACTCTTATGTATATTTTTTTTTTGTTATGGTGCTGATTTTACAGTAGCTTGGTATATTACATTTGTTCTTTATTCTGCAGTTAGATGTGGGTTTAATTTGTCCAGGTGGTTTGATTGTTTTCCTGTTACGTTTTTTTTTTATTATTTGGGTGATGTTCCCTGTGCAACTGTAGTTGATTTTTTACTGTGTTTTTGTTGAATATCTTGTGAAGTGTACTTGTGAATGAGTTTAATGAATATTTTCTTTGTTTTTGTTGTATGGTCAGCTGAACTATATATTTCTCTTTCTGTTGTGTGTGTGTTGCCTGGAATCCACTCTGTTTCAGAGCTGTTTCATAGTTTTCTTAGCTTCATTGAATATGATTTAACTGGAAGAATTGTTGAAAAGCCTGTGGTTAATTGATTGTACTATCTGTTTGATAATTTAGTGGTTAGAAGATGTGTGTGTGTATATATATATATATATATATACACACACACACTTTGGTTTTTTGTATGGTTTATATGTATTTTTTCTTAGGTTGAGGGTGACTTCTAGAAAATCTATTTTGTTTAGGTTAGTTTTTATATCTTATTTCTCTTTATTTATATATATATATATATATATATATATACACACACATACCCCTTTCCAGTGAAAGATGGCTTATCACAACTAAATGTTTTATGTATATTTATACAATCATCATGTAGTTGGCAACTGTTTCTTGAAAAAATTAACAATTTAAGTGGTAATATCAGTAGATACACAGAGCAGTAATTATTATCAATAAATAAAATGTTCATGATGCTTAACTATGCTTGACTAAAAGTTTTGTGATGTTAAGGTTCCACATTATGTCCATTCTTATCTGATCCTGAAGAGAGTTAACATCAAAAAACTTTTAGCCAGACATAGATAAATGTTGTAACATATACATGCATAAAAATCTGTATATCAGACTAATAGCTAGTAATTGAATAGATTTTTTTGATAGAAATTTTTTTTTTTCATTTTTGCCATTACATTACCTACTTGGATCTAATGGTGGTTTCTCTTGCAAAAGTGGATGCAAGTTCAAATCCTCCTTAAAGCACATTTTCTTTGATAAAATTTCTTGAATGTTCAGGACACTAGACAATTTACTATTTAAAGTAAATGTATTATCTACTCAAACAAGGCTATCAAAACTTTGTATTAAAATGTTGTATTAAATAAAAAGAAAATTCATTATTTCTTTAGAATTTGCTTTGTTTAGGTTTTGTATACAAAATTGAGTAGTTATGAATGTTCAAAAATCTGACTGAGTTAGGTGTGCATAAAGGCAAAATAGAACTTTGCTTACTCACAATGCTCTTTGTAACTGAGTTGGTTAAAACACAAAATACTGCACATTGAGTACTGGTGCTAATAAAATATGGTCTGATGTATAATGGCACTATAATTTTTTTTCCTCACCAGTAGCATAATTCTGAGTTTCATACACATTCTACTCATTGCCAATCAGCATCTGACAATTGCTTTGTGCTACTGGTAAGGTGTACATTATATATATATATATATATATATAAATTTTTTTTTTTTATTTCTCGTAAAAAAAATACAGCCATGACGAGTGAAGACATCATAACGGTGTCGGCATGAACCTGCTCAGTTAAAATGACAAATTTTTTGCACTAAAACTATCAACACTGTCTATCCCAATATCTAGCACTTTATTATAAAAATCCTGCTTGCCAAAGTATCTTTTATCAGTAAGACTACTGAAAAAAGAAACAATCTTGGTACCAAAATCTATTACAACTCAACACATACACACATATATGTAAAGTCTTATGTCAATAGTACAACTCAGTTTCGTGCATTTTTTAAACTGACAGTTTAATAGATTTGAATTTAAATTCACTTGATATTCATGAGAATTAAATTTTATAAAGTTAGGTTACTGCTTTTTTTTTTTTTTTTTTAAATAACAAGACTAAAAATTTAAATATTCTAAAACTACATATAGATTTAAAAAAAAAATTAATATTTTAAAATTCAAAAATATTAAAATGCAGAGATTGAAATCAAAGGGGCATAATTCATAATTATTAACTAATTAAGGTAGTGAGAAAGTGGCAAGCATATAAAGGAATCTGTATCAATCAGGGTCTAAGAATTTAAGTATTTATCTTTATGACAGCGTGTGGTCATTAAATTGCTTTTTTTTTTTTTTTTTTTTTTGTTAAGTAGATTAGGGGTTTGTTTATATAGTTTAAGATGACAAGTTTTTCTAAAAGGCATTAATTACATCTATCTGCTTTTTCGTGGTAAGATTTGGATTTAGCGACAATATTCCTGGTAATAACTAAGTTCTTGTATTTTTTGTTTTTAATTTCCAATAATATATGGATAAAGCTAAAGCAAGGCTTTTGCTGTATTTAATGTTGTTTAAAGACATGTGATTATTAAATCTTAGCTTCCACTTGTTAGCAGTTGAACTAAAGAAAAATTTAAAATTATTATCATCTGAATTAATTCAAACTCTATAAACAATACTTTCAGACATACATTGGCCATTCAATGAGCAGGTCATTATTGTTAGTAGTGGGGTAACTGATATTATTCAGGTAGGCCAAGTATATATTTGATATCATATAATTATGTTGTGAAAATATATTTATCTATGTTCTTAATGCAACTATAACTAACTTTAATATTATTATTGTTGAAGATGTTTTAGTGTGGGTGAATGATAGAAATGTTTGTGAATTAAATTTAGGAAGAATTTACCAATGTTCATTTGGATATTATGGCTGAAGGGTGGGTTAAACCAAATAATGTTACATTTATGTCATTTCTGCTTTTTTTTTTTTTTTTTTCTAATCATATCGCCCCAAGTAAGGCATTTTACTGCCACTGTTGTGCAGGGGGTTACATAGAAGGAAAGTTATGAGAAAGTGACAAGTTATAGGGGGTGTCAGGAAGTGGGTAAGAGAAGGATGTGAATACTGATGAGTGGAGTGGACAGAGAGAGGATGCAGGTTAGTGAGATAGATGACTATTGACTTTACATTTAGATTCTTAGAGATTATAGCTGTTGGGAAAGCAAGTAAATGGAAGGGAATTCCACACAGGAAGTGCGAGAAAAGAAGCTGCTGGAGTAGAATTTGCGTTTACAATTTATTGGTTTAACACTAAAAGGGTGGGACCTAGTTGCTAATCTTGTGGCTTGAGTAAATTTATATATAGGGGGCACCAGTGAGCTAAGTTCATCGGAGCAGAAGCCATGAAAGTATTTGTAGAAGAGACACAGAGAAGCCACATTGAGCCGGTGAGAAAGTGACTGTATCTGAGCTGCCAAGCTGGGATCTATCACATTACATTATTTTTTCCTATCTTGTTTTAATAGTGTTCTAAGCTAGTGTTGAGTTTACTTTTTTTCTAAAGCATTAAAGTATTTAATTTTACAATTGACAATTTCCTTATCACAAAATTTGATGGATTTATGTAGGTTGTTAATGATTCTATGGAGGTGATTTGATTCCCTTTTGATGTGTGTATATAGTTAAGTGAGTCCTTAGTGTATGATTTGTACAGACCATTCCTCAGGTCAAAGGTAACCTCTAAGAAATTCATGACTTTAGTGATGGTGGTAATAAGATTGTAGTTTTTGAAAAATTTGACTAGGTCCTTTGTAACCTTTTTAAAGTTTGTCCTTTTTTTTTTTTTTTTTTTGTAGATTAGTTTTATAGGGGATTATCTATCCGTTATCTTGGTAAAGTTTGTTATTCCATAAATTGAAGTTGTGCCTAAGATTCCAGAGCAGAAAAGTTTGACTAAATCCACAACATTGGCATGTAGAGTTCAAATTTTAACCAAAGGTTTTGCTTTTGCACAAATGTTCTTGGTAAAGTTATGAATTCATCTTTTCTCTCAGCTAATAGCAGGTCAGATTGGGCTCTTTATCCTTGGTTGTCATCTAGTCTAGGGTTGATATTCAAGTTTTGAAACAGCCGTTCTTCTTTAAAATATTGATACCCAAGGAAATGGATATTCATATTTTTTTTTTTTTTTTTTTTTTTTTTTAATCATCTCACCCCAAGCAAGGCATTCTACTGCCACTGTTGCACAGGGGGTTACATAAGAGAAAGTGATGAGAAAGAGGGGTTAGTGAAAGGAAATGTCAGGAGGAGAGTAATAGACAGGCGAGGATACTGAGGATGTGAGTGGAGTAGATGGAAAAAGAGCTTGTGAGAATAGATGCGAGTTAGTGAGATAGATGTCTATTGACCTTACATTTAAATTCCTGGAGATTGTAGCTGTCGGGGAAGCAAGTATATGGAAAGGAATTCCACAGGTGGAAAGTGCATGAAAAGAAGCTGTTAGTGTGTGTGTGTTAGTTTTATATTTTAAATATCTCTTCTCTTTTCAGAATGTAGGAGATCATGGCTCTCCAATTTCCTACCATTTGTAGCTCTTAGTAAATTTGGTAATTTTGTGATTTCTCCTAAACCTTGTTCTGCTATCCATAAGTAGGTCATGAATTGTTTCCTTTTGCCTTCAATCTGTTCTGTGAGTATCAGATTTTTCAAGTCTTCTTTCCTCATTGCTAGAAATTCCTGATATTAAGTTTCTTTTTTTTTCTAAACTTCATTGCTAAATCCTTAGCATTCTTCTGTAGAACCACCTTTCTGTTGCTTCAAGTCTTTATCTTTGAGGAGATTGTCCAACATTCACTGCTATAAAGGAGGCGTCATATTACTTAACAGATTCGTACACTTATCTTTGTTTCTAACAAAATTTTTCTGTTTCTTATTACTCTGCTAAGGTTTCGGAATGCATCTTTGTCTATCTAGGTTTGTGTTACCCTGGGATGGAAGAACTCTTGATGAGTCATAACAAGTGGCGTCTCAATAAATCATAGTGAAGAAGGCAGTCAGAAACCACTTCACTGTCAATCCCAAGAAACCATGGCATTTGTAAGGATAAGAGATCCATGTTCAAATCATCTTAATGGCTTATTCTTTATTTTTGATTCACTCTATTTAATTCTTTTCAGATGAACTAGTCAAGCAGGTTTGTTTGGAAGCAAATTTTATTGGCTCTAGAGAAGCATACACTAATGAATCAGCTGAAGCCACAGTCTTTGTGATTTAGTTTTTTACTTTGATAGATGATCAAATTTTGATTCCTTCTGAGATGAGGTAGTATTTACGTTGGTCCTCGTCTTTATTACCATTATTATTACCATTCTTATGACCTTTCAGCCATTGTATACTCCGGCCTTCTTCAGGTGCAAGGAATCCTTTATTACAATCACTGAGGTATATCATTCTCATTCAGTGCACAAAACCACTTCAGGTAGCCATGTAGTTATTTCTCTTTAACTTAACTCTCTCTAAGTTATGATTTCAATACCAGTTCAAATAACTTTTTGGAGTTGAGTCAACTAACCAACACTTATATCCACTAGGTCATGTGTTCTTGAGGACATCAACCTATGAATTTCTGGGACTTATAAACGTAATGTCTCAGTAACCATTTTTTAATTTTTTTTATTTTTATAACCAGAGCACATATTGCAATTTTTGATACTCAGCTTAGGAGATTTTTGTGGTTTATCATATGCACTGATTCTTTAAGTTTACTATCAATTATTTCAACTTCATCTCATAGGGTACCTTCCCTCTCTCTCTCTCTCTCATAGTGATACCTTCTCTCTCTCTCATAGTGATACCTTCCCTCTCTCTCTCTCTCATAGTGATACCTTCCCTCTCTCTCTCTCTCTCTCTCCATATGGGGTTAGCTATGCCTGATTTTTCTATCAAATAACTGCACAATAAAAATAAAGAGAAAATCAATGATTCACAAGTTGGACCACTCCCAGAAAATATCACTATGTAACTAGTAAGGATATATTCTACAAACAGGAAATGGTGAGTCCTGGGTTTTTCCAAGCATGAGAACTGTGAGCTGTAGTTATCGTCTATATCTGGTGTAGACATATTTCCATAGAAGATTGTAATCCGCACCATGTGCAGAAGGAGGCAGATTTAACCAAAAGAATGAAAGCCACCGTCGTCACATGACCGTGTGTGCCTTCATCTCCACCAAAGGAAGACAATGATTCTGTAGAGATAAAAAAAGGTGATTAATTTGTGTGCATTGCTTTTGTACATTAAATTGAAATTAGTGTTGAAAAATAAATTCAGTCAGGAAAGGGTTTATGGCTGTTGAATAAACATTTTTGAGTATCAAATATAACAGAAATACTAGTCAGTAATCAATAATTGATGCTCCTTCATCTAAGAAATTTTGTAAACATAAAATTTTACACGGTGTATCATTATTTCATCCATTATCCAGTATGAAGTATTATTTTGTACAACACCAATGCCAAATCTGAATTTTGTCATTGATCACATCCAACATCCATGTCTTTACTGTAATCCTTGGAAAGGATGTCTTCCAAGCGCTATGTGTCTCTAAAGGGTAAACTGTAATTTGGTTTTGAATTCAAAGTTGTTCTTCTAAACTGCTTGCCAACCATGGCTAGAGAGGCCAGTCTGTCCTGCTATTAGGTTGTCCCAAAAGTTCATAAACACTTGCAAAAAATTGAAATTTTACTCGCCAAGTAATCTAAGGTTACCAGAAAACACTTGCAAAAAATTGAAATTTTACTCTCAAAAACAACAAAAATTATTGCTCAAAATAAAGACCATCATTTTCCAAGATTTTCTGCCATCGATCTGCAAGCTTTCAGATCTGGTCAAAGTACCATTCAGCCGGCTTCGAATCAAAGAATTCTTGACATGCTTCCTTGACTTCATCAAACGAGTCGAATTGGTGGCCATTCAGAAAGCATTGCATTGAGCGGAAAAGGCCATAATCTGATGGCGCACACTCAGGACTGTAGGCTTGATGTAGCAGAACCTCAACGCCATCCAGCTCTTCAAACTTATCTTTGGTCTTCCTGGCGGTGTGTGGCTTGGCATTGTCCTGTTGCATCAAAGCACACTTTCGGTTGATCAGAGTCAGGTACTTTTGCTTCACCTTTTCATAGACCCACTCAAGTTGCTGACAGTAAAGTTCGGCACTGATGGCACAACCATTCAGAACCAACTCAAAATGAACGATTCCTTCAAAGTTTCACCAAATGCACAACATGACTTTCTTGCCAAATCGATCTTGTTTTGGAACCGATGGTGTCTCTTGCCTTTTCTGAATCCATCGCTTGTCTCGATTGTGCTTGACCAGATAGACCAATTTCTCGTCGGATGTCACAATGCGCTTCCAAAACCGCTCATCCAATGGACTGCTGAGCAATTGACGGCAAATTTCAACTCGTCTGTTGGATTGTGCTTCGGTGACTTCATGCGGATCTTGGCACAGCTTTTTGTGAACAAAATCAAGTTGCTTCAAATGTCAGTGAATTGTTAATTTGCCAACTCCGAGCTCATCAGTCAATTCTCGAGTGCTTGATGAAGGCGCAATGTCCAACCCGGTTTGCAAGTTTTCATCGTCCAACTTTAACGGCCGTCCCGAACGTGGCTAATCTTCAAGACTCGTGTTGCCAGAATCGAAACGCTTGTACCACTTTGAAACTGCCGCATATGCAATTGTACCTTCACCTTCGGCAGCACAAATCTCTTCTGCAACTTTTCTGGGAGATAGACCTCGCTTCCAGCAGTAACGAATCAAAACTCGCAGCTCAGTTTTATCAATTGCCATCTGGAATACAAAGATGAAGATCACTATAACAATATAAACGCAAAATTACATAAAAATTCAATTTTTTGCAAGTGTTTACGAACTTTTGGGACAACCTAATATTTTATTCCTAGCTGTCAGTTTGATCTGGTGGTGCCATTTGTTTGCAGAATAATTTGGTGAAGAACTGGGAATTTCTTCAGTTTTCTAAATTATAAGGAACACTTCAATATCAAATTTCTTCACCTTGTCTGATAGATTAAATGGAAATTAAAGAGAAAAAAAATTACTAATATTCCTTAAATAATTTGTTTTGTGAAGTTTAAAGGTGTTTAGAATAATAGCATCATTCAATTTTTATTCACAGGATCATGAAAGTAAATTATCATCCTTGGTGTTCATATAAAGGTGTCCAACTTCCACTGATCATCTTATTCTTCTTTATTTGTTTTCATCGTCACCTAACGATAAACCATTATAGAGATTTTGTAACTCTGATCTCTTAATCTAAGTGCTTAGCAGATTTGAAACATTTCTATTTCATTCCATCATTTAATGACATGTGATGTACACATGTCTTGAAAGAGACAGGACTAGGCAGAAGATTATCCCGCAGTAGGTTGCCATTACTTTCTGCTGTAGACTGGTTGCCAGCCAAGGCTATAAAACCCAATCTGTCCTATTATTTAACCCATAACTAAAAGAAAGAGATGGATTAATACCTTTCCCAAGGGTATTTGTGCGTAAATGAATGCAGAGAATTCAACTGGAATTTGAACTTGGCTGCCCCATTTCTCATTCATTCCCGATATCCACTGCACCACAACACACATCCTAACGAGCCATATGACAAAACTTATCTGAATTCTGATAAATAAAATTTGCAGCAGAATCAGGCCACAGATAAGACAAGATCAGTGCTTATTTGTCAAAAACACTGAAACAAAGAATGTAATATTTATGCTCAGAAAGTTATCAGAAAGAGCCATACAAACGCAGAAGTACATGCAACTTTGCTTTATAGATGATACAAAGGTGTTCAGCAAAGATCTATTAGAGCTACTCGGCAACCTTAACATATTCATGAAAGACATTCATATAATCAAGAATTTATACTAGCAGTAAACTGCCTGCATACGGATATGAAATGAATTCAGCAGTTACACAAAAATAGAAATGGCTGTAAGACAAGGATCTGTCTTTTCACCAGATTTATTCAACCTGTGCAGTGAGGCAATTCTGAGAAAACTTGAAATTTTGACAGGATTTATCACTGGCAGTCAAAATGTTAACAAATTAAGATATGCAGATGACACAGTATTGATAGCAGACATGGAAAAGAAAGATACAAAATCTCTTAGAGAATGTAATAAAGGAAAGCAGGAAGGAAAGATTAAGCATAAACTACAAAAAGACAGATGCATGGTCATCAGTAAAAAGAGGAACCCAAAATATCAATTATAGGTTGGTGATACTAAAATCAAGCAGGTACAGAAATTTAAATACTTGGGGAAAGGTTTTAACAGAGGATGGAAAAGTGGGACACTAAGATCTGAAGGTATATTTGTGTAGCTGAGGACACATTCTCAAAGCTAAGCAGAGTATTGAGAGACAGAAAAAAAATTTGTAGGGAACAAAGAAAAGAGTATTGAATTGTTACGTGATATGCCCTTTTGTATGATAGAGAATGCTAGACAATCTCATCAAAGATGAAGACTTGAAGCAACAGAAATGTGGCTCTACAGAAGGGAGATAAGGATACCATAGGCCAAACATGTGAGCAACAATGAGGTTTTAGGAAGAATGGAAACCAAAAGAAAACTTATATTTAACATCGGGAAGAAGCATTTGAAATTTCTGGAATACATATTGATGAAGGAGGGCTTGGAAAATCTGATGCTCACAGGGTAGAAAGAGGGACAGGGGAAAGCTGCATGGGGCATACTTGAGATGCTTGAATAAATGGATGGCAGAGCAGGGTTTGGGAGAAATAACAGAAAAACAAGACTTATTAAGAGGTACATGATCGCCCATGTTCTGAAGGGATGCAATACGTAAAAGATTGGCCTAAAAAAACTTAGAGATGACTGAACTTCTTAAATAAATGACCTGTGAGTTCACAATCTTCCACAAACTGAAATAGCACAACATAAGATATATTATAATATAATGCCAACACTCTATAATCTCAACTATGAATACAACCACAATTTGCTGACTGTATTTAGAAAATAAAACCTTCCTATGACGCTCCAGATAGATACATAAATGAATTCATGCATTCAGTTAAAAGTACAAATAAAATCATCCTTGATGATGGCTAAAAATATAGCTATATAGCTGAAAGTGCTTAAATAAAACATTTGGATAATTTTTATATAATTTATATGTACTGGAAAGAAAAAAAAATTTATAAGATAACTTGAAAAAAATATAAAAAAAACTCAACCACAGCAAACTTGTCTTTCATTTTTAATGAAACGTGTGTGTGTGTATATATATATATATATATATATATATATATATATATGTTTGTGTGTGATCTTATGTCTATATCACAATTTGAAGTTTCATGCACTGTGCATATTATGTTCTGTTAACACTAGGAAAATATCTATGTATGTGTGTACACTCGTATATAACTTCAGTGGCAGCTCTCGGGATGGAGATAATTGGGCTGAGCCCAAGTGATCCAACTGCCAAGTCTATCTGTTTCAAAGTAACAAAAATCTCTAACATGTCATTCATTCTTTACTCTTATTGGCTTTAAAGTCATGACCTGAATCATTAGGAAGAAAATAATCTTGAATTGTTTTCATTTCCTATTTTTTATCATTTTCAATTGAGAATGTTGACTTAAATAAATTTTACTGAGTAAGAATATGATACCAGGGGAATGGGGGGGGTAATATAGCTAGCTATTGAGGAAAGTGATTACAGGGCCTCAAAATTCCAGCCTAATCCTGCCAAAAAAGAAAAATCATTCAGCCAAACAAATTTCTAAAACAGTCTACCTCTGGAGATTGAATAAAGGTTTCAGTCCAAAACCCCTTGAAGGTTACTCAGATCAAGAATTACTTGATGATGGCCAAAGGGCACAATGGCTGAAACACTGTAATAAGGACAACAAAGATGAAGAAAATAGTTCGCATAAATAACTCATCTTCAGAAATTTAGACTAAAATTAATTTCATAATATCAATCAATTTTATTGTTTTGAAATTAAGCATTTCATTATATTTCATCTTTATTTTGTTATCTTAGATTAGCTGATGTGTTCTTTAACCTTTCTCAGGATTCAATTTCATCCAAGTTATCTTTTAGAATTTGCCTTTCCTTGTTCTTACGGATCAAAGCCAAAAAAATTCACTAAGCAACTTTTTCTTTTTTTTTTTTTTTTTCTTCCAATCTCCAAATATAATGTAAAACTGAAAAAGCCAAAGAACAAATCATTTGAAATGTTTTGAGTTAAATAAAAAAAAAATACAAATAGAAAATAATGCATGCAATACTTGGTTATTTTGGTGTTGATGCAAAGTGGTTGCATCTATATATGAAACTCTGTTCCATGTTTCCAGCTTTCTCTTTTCGAATCTTTTCACTTTTCTTTTCAATTGGAGTAGATAGACTGAACTATCACCCAGTTCACACTCCACCCTCGTCTATTGAACAGGTGTAGAGGCTCATCCCTTGTTCCCTGTTTAGGATGTGGTTTCCGGCTTTCGCTTTTCCAATCTATTCACTCTTACATAGCCCCCTACACACCAGTGGCCTTACCGCCTTGCTCGGGGTGATATGATTAAAGAAAAAAAAAACATTAGTCCATTCTTCCATCACACTATCTAAAATAGCCATTCATTGACTGATAGTAACCAAATTTTGGAGAAGTGCAAGTAGATGAGGGGGGTTACAAAGTACAGTTGGTTTTACTAGTGTGCATAAAAATTTGGAACTAGTTTGTTCACCCTCACCCCTGTAACAAAGCAGCTTACTCAAATTTCATCAAACAGTTTGCAAAATTGAACAAAATGTAGTGTTTGTAAATCTTGACAAAAAATGTTAGCAATAACTTCAACAATACTAAATACTGTAAGGATTTCAACATTTAGAGCGTTGCAAAAAATTCTAGTATAAAAAAAAAAAATTCATGATTATTAATCTATGAGTATTTGGCATGTGACCTGGTGACAATTTCACAAGTAAAAAGTATATTAGTCAGAAATTAATGCTTTCAAATTATAAATATTGACCTAAAATGTAAAACAATTTCCATAGAATCATACAGAGTATGCCTTGTTAGAAGAAAATTCAAAGGCCATAAAAAAGATATAAAATAAATTTCCTTGGTCATTGGTTATGAATGCTGAGATGGTGGGCCTTCTTGGCTATGTATAAGAAGATAGGCCATTTTATGAGCATGACTCCAAGTAAAAAGCTCTTTTGTATTGCATGAATAAAGTTTTCAAAATCATAAACTTGCCTCAAGGTTCACATTATGGTATTTAATCATGTGACATAAAAAAGAATAATTATGAAAAAATAGCTTATTGAATCTGTTTCTTAAAAAGTGGAAGTTTTATTTTTTCTTGCATTTTCCTTTTTCTAATTAATGCATAAAGAGGAAATGGGGAAAACTTATTCATTTCTATTTAGATTAGAGAAACTTTAAATTTGCCTATCGCCCAACTCCCACTCTTTTTCTGTCTTTTGAACAGGAATAAAGGTTTATCCCTTTTTTTTGTTAAGGAATTGGGTTTCTGGTTCCGTGTTCTAAAGTTTTCTCAATTTTTTTTCAATCCCAGTAACTCTTTTCTGCCTGAGGGATATTGTTGCCTTGCAGGGGGTGAAATGATTTTTAAAAGATTTTTAAAGTTTAAATTTCCTGATTTTTTAATTTTTATTTATTTTTATTTTATTTTATTTTATTTTTTATTAAATATCCACTAACAAGAAAAAAAGTTTCTTTCTGAAAGATTTGTGTTGATAAATTTTGGTGTAATATCTGAATAATATACCACAAATGTGTACTTGGTAAAGAAAAAAAAGAAATAATCTTTTTGATATTGTATTATAGAATGGGATGCTGAAAAGCACATACTCTGCAAAAACAATGATAAATATTAGAGGTAATAGAATTGATTTAGCATTTTGATTTTATTTAAGGCAATTGATCTTAAAACTGCTTTTTTTTTTGCTTTTTTTTAATTAAGGAAGTAAAAAAAAAAAAAAAGTTTTTTTTTTTTTTTTTTTTTCTGGAAGAAAATTACATAACTGATTCTAAATTAGTAAAACACTTTAATTTTTAAAACCAAAATCATTATTTTTCAGCTGTATTGTTATTTTTACATTTTGTAACCAAAGTTTTTATTAATTAAAAAAAAAACAACATAAAAAATGAACTATTAAAGGTATAAATATAAAAATTAATTTGCAAGTAAGTCCCATGATTGAAAATGTGAAAAATGCTGGGGAATAGATTCCAATAAAAACTGAATGTATCTGGTAAAAGTTGGCATAAAAATTTTACTTCTCAAATTATTTGGAGTGATTATATAAATGTTGAATTACAATTATGCCAGTTTTCAAAAAGCAAAAACAAAAAAAAACTCATGCACATAGGAGAATGAAATGTTGTCAGCCTCCATCATCTTGTACAAATATTTTAATTTATTTATTTAATTTTTTTAACACTAATTTATAAATGAAAATATAGATAGTATAGCGGTTACTTAGCTGCAAGCCATTGATAATAAACTTTGATCCTGTGCACAAAAAAAAAGAAAAAAACCTTGTATAACTTGGGTTATTCCAATTAAATTTCTTACTTTCCTGACTTAAATGGAAAAAACAAACAAAGAAAAAGCTGCAATGATTTACTTTTTTTCTTTTTTTTTTTTTAAGCTGCAACTATTATCTAATTGTTTTTTTTTTATTTATATATATTTTATTTATATATATATCTCCAAATAAGATAAAATATAAATAAGATATATATATATATAGATAGATAGATAGATATCTCCAAATAAGAACAAAGGCATTGTTAAAAACATAAATTTAAAACGGTGCTCAATATAAAAATGAAGCAATGAATATTTAATTTACTATTAATTATTACTTTAGAACATGTTCTAAAGTAATAACCAATAATAATTATATGTGTGTGCGTGTGTGCATGTGTGTTGAGTTGTGATGATGCTTAGTGCCAAGATTGTTTTTTCAGTAGTTTACTTATAAAAAGTTATTTTGGCAAGCAGGTTTTTTGTTATAAAGTGCTTCATATGAGATAGAGAATTAATAAAATTAATGTGGAGAAATTTGTCACTTAACTGAGAAGAGTCATAGTGGCTTTGAAGTTTTGTGAAGGCACCATTATGATATCCTTATATGTACATACACACATGGGGAGGGGGTGAAAAGAAAATTGAAAAATAATCCCTGAGGAGTGGGAGCATCATAATTGTGCCTTCACAAAACTTCAAAGTTGACATGACTCTGCTCAGTTAAGTGACAAACTTCTCCACATTGATCTTGTGTGTGTGTGTGTGTGTGTGTGTGTGTGTGTGTGCACTTGTATATGCATGTGTTTTTATATATACATGCACATACACGGGGTCAGCTGACTCATAGACTCACCAAGATATAAATGAATGTAGACACAGCAATTGGTAGACTAAAAGACCTGCAAGTGTGCCAGAATACAATAGCTGATATTTCTACCTACATTTATGTCTTGGTCAGACTATGAACTTTCCAGCTGACCCTATAAAGTTTTTTTACGACTTTTTTTTTTTCTGTAAAAAAAAAAAGAAATAAGATGAGATTTTTATTACAAATTATGCTTGTCCTAAAGAAGTGCTCTAGAGAAGACTATCAAATTGATTCCTTATTTTTGGTAAATAAAAAAAAAAACATTGTACAAGGATATCTTATTAAATCTTAAAAAGTTTTATAAATTAAGAGATTATCACCTTCACTTTGCAATAAAGTAGCCATTTCACTTGTGCATCTCAAGTCCTTTTTATTTGGTCTGCTTCACAAAACATTTATTACTTTAAAAGATTTGTGTATGATATAAGATGGTATTCATTAAATTGTAATTGAAATGCTTCAATAAAGTGTTTTGCCAGTCATTTATTTTATATATAGCATGTTATAAGATAATTTAAATTTTCAATGTACATTGCTTATTTTCCTTTTATACATTGCTTAATTTTTCTTTGTACTTACTGGCTATGATCAAAATGCTCAGATGGTTACCACTTTTAGAGCAGAAAATGACTTTGTATAACTAATTATTTTAATTATAATAGTTGCTTAATTTTTAAAGCTCCTAAAAGATCTACTTATTTTCAATTTTTTTTTCCAAGTTGAATATGCAAATTAGTGTTTCTTGCTTAATGAAGACAAATAAGTTGAAGAAATCATATAAATGCTGAAAGAGACAACTAAGACTAAAATGATATTTATTTAATGTCACTGTGATATGTAATATTTACATATATACACAAAAATTCATATATAATCAAATTTCAGATGGATACATATACAGACTTTTGAACATTTTTATATTAGATAAAGATTGAATTTAGCAAAATTTCAGCTGTTATTTACCTAAGTTTGTCAATAAGGCTATAATCAAATGATTAAAAATTCACAAAGAAATAGTTATTTTTCAACATAGTTTTCTTCCTTGTCATTTCTCTATAGATTCATTCTATAGGCAAAATTTCAAATTGCAATTCAGCTGAGAACTCTCAATCAGTGTGAAAGAACACATGTTTAGAATGTCTGTCATTATTAAAACTTTGTTATAATTGATTTTCAAAATTGTACTGTGTCTTTGCGTCAAAAACTCAGAATTTTCCATCTGATCATATATTTATTGAAAATTCTGGGGGGAAAAACTTTTTTTTTTTTTTTTGTCTCTTATTTTTTTAAATTTTATTTATTTATTTTTTAAGCATTTAAAATGAAACAGAATTATTCTAATAATGTAATATGATTATATTTATTAGTCACAGACTTTATTACTCGTTTGTAATAAGATATTGCATTGTTATGGTAATACAGCACATTGCTCAACATCTATGAGCAAACATATTTTGTGTTATCATAACAACGGGATATCTCATTCATAAATAGGGGAAATCAGGTTGGTAAGACATTCCTGAGTTTTCTTAGGTTTCTTTAGATATTTTTGCTTTTACTGATTTAGAAAGCAGAATTTTTTTTTTCTACATAGGACAAATATTAATTGTATCAATAAAATCCAAGATCACTTACACACAAAATATAATTAATGCAACTGCAAAATGTCAAATATTTCCATAAGTTTTTTTCACAATTTAGGTCAACTACTTACATATATTACAAAAAGATTTATTGTATTTTATTTTTTGGCGATGGGGAATTGTTAGTATATTTTGATTGTTTCAAAATATCATTCTCTTCTTTGGTTGTTATAAATATTAACATGTTTCAGTCATATTCTTCTAGCCATCTTCAAGTATTTGCTTTTGAATGATAAGGAAAATCCACATACAATGGCATCACTGACAAAATGACGCTTCTTATTAGACAAAAATGGTTGTCTGAAAATGGTCAGAGATTACTTAACATATAACAAGGACTTTCTCATTAGTATATCCATCAGAAATCTGCTCAGCAAGTGGTATGCTGAATCCCTGCAGCTGATTATAGTCCTCAACAGAATGTTATGTATGCATGCAACCAACAAACACCAAGTTGTCTTTGTGTGAACTAGTCCTTGTTCTTATTCAGGATCTGTGACTGCTTCCTGTGCATTGTGGTGCAGTGGATATTGGCTTGGAACATTAAATTGGAGAGCTGAGTTCAAATTCCAGTTAAATTCATTGCATTCACTTACATGCAAATACCCTTGGGAAAGGTGTTAATCTGTCTCTTCTCTCTCCAGCTATGGTCTAAATAGCAGGACGGATTGGGTTCTATAGCCTTGGTTGGTATCCAGTCTACTGTAGAAAGTAATGGCAACCTATGGCGGAAAAATCTTCAACCCAGTCAGTCATGTCTATTTTGGTACATGATCGCTGAAGCATGTTTAATGTATGGCACTTAACCGGCTGAATGCTACCTCTTGGTTTTTAGAGTTGGACCCTTTTTCAATTAGTTAAATCTACCGTTTTCAACTAGGTTTGCCAATTTTTGAGAATTCCAATTTATCCATCAGCATTGCTCTTGTCAGCGGGCAGTTTCCTGATACTGTTGTCATTCTGTAAGATCTTGATTGCCAAATTTTGTACCCTTATGATGTTTGATTTAGGCAACTTGACTTTTTCAAGTGCTTGTCTCACTTTCAATCTTTGATCAGCTGCTTGGACCCTCAAAGCAACCTTCCAAACTGAAGCTATCATGTCTGAGTATGGGACTTACCTGTTGGTTGTGGCCACAATTGTGTTTGTCTTGTCTAGTTTTCTGCACATAGAGAGTGCTCTTTTTGATTGAGAAAAAGTAGGTGTTATATAGCTCTCGCAATTCCGGACCCATGCTAACTATTGTCTAATTCCTGCCTAGGATTGTTTGTATGCAAATTTGGTCAGCACCACCTACTCTAAGTAGAATGTCCTCTCTCAACAGCCAATTATGGAAGAAGATTTAACTCTTGGTGCTTACTGTACCACATGCAACCAACTCTGGATCTCCTGGTAAGTTGACCTGATTCTCCATGACAACAGCCAACAGGAGAGTCACAGTGTACTTGGCCAAAATGTGCCTATAATAACATCTATAACAACCAAAGACGAGAAGAATAGTTTGAAAAGATTAAAATTTATTAATAAAATGTTTGTTGTTGCTTTAGTTTTGAAAATGTTCAAGAAAATAATTTTCTTCTGCGCTCTCTAATGCTGATTAAGATTGTAGTCGTTTAAATGCTACTTCATAAAATGTCTTCCTTATAAAAGAAAAAAAAAACTATTATGTTCACCTTTTAAGTGAATACTCACCCTGATTATTTCTTATGAAGCCTGTAATTTTTATCTGTTAAAAAAGCACCCATGTCATCTTTTTCTGTTATCTGCTGCTCTGTTCTGGACGATTCCATTTGATAGCAGCTTCCGTGATTCTCGCCTGTTTTCTGCAATTGCTGAAAATCACCAACCCTTTACCAACTGGTAAGCATGTCAAAAATGAATAAACTGCTCCAAATCAGGAGGACATCATTCCAGAAAATTGATGCAGGCAGAAGTATTTTTATTCGTATCCATTTTTTTTTTTTAATTTATTTATTTTTTATTACCACTTTCACTACCTTATCATATTACAAATATGCCTTAAAATCATTCATTGCATTAACTTTCATATCCCAATGATAGAATTCATTCTTTAAATACAGAAATTAATTTTAATAACAGCTGAAAACCTCTGTAAAGATCATGTTTACCTTTCTGATTTGTGATATAGTTGATAAAAGAGCTTCATATATTATTGTTTCTATTTCAAATGTGATTTCTGGTCATTGTTATGACCATTCAACTCCTTGTCAATTTTTTTTTTTAAACTCACTGATACATTTTTGGCTGCCTTCAGGTAGTATGCAATCTATAACAATAAAACAAAAAAAGATGAAAGCCTTGTTTGTTTTTGTTTTTTTCTCCAAGAAAAGAAATAGCACCAAATATTCAGGCAGTTATATCTGTAATCCCTATGACATATGTGGTGTCATATTTTTATTCCTGGGGATGCTCTCCAAAGCTAATCTGAAATTAATCTATCAGGCTGCCATGCTAACTTTAAATTTTCTAACCTTCCACTAAGTTTATTTTACTACTATTTTCTGGAAAAAAAAAGAAACCAGTTACTTTCCTTATGGATTGTACACATGAACAAGGCTGTGTAGAATGAGTTGATTTGAAATGGATGTAACAATAATAACACACCAGCAAAAGAATGAGTTAAGTAGTTTAAACAATTCTTGAATT
Organism: Ascarosepion bandense; assembly: GCA_037127315.1. Taxonomy (NCBI): domain Eukaryota; kingdom Metazoa; phylum Mollusca; class Cephalopoda; order Sepiida; family Sepiidae; genus Ascarosepion; species Ascarosepion bandense. Next base: position 1,611,472 of record JBBBDQ010002280.1, read on the forward strand.
ATAAACAATTAATCTCATAATCAAAGAACTAAGTTTGGTGAATAACGGAACATCATTTGTCTGAAAACTGGCATCACCAAAAGTGTTAAATGACATCCACTTCTTTGAATGGATCCCGTCACCGAAAATTAAAGGGAGATAACTTTCTATCAGAATGTTACTTATCTTAAAAATTACACCCATTAATTTGATTGTAGCTTATTTACAATAATGAATGATTGTCAAATCAGTTTGTTTCAAACGATTATTTAATGTTGAAACCCATTAAAGCCAAGAAATTGATTCTTTTTTGGTTTTTGTCATGAAATGAAAATAAAATATAAAAAAAACAATTAAAATAAATAAAAAAAATTAAAAAGTAACACAGATTTAAAATACAATATATTCCTAGAATAAAACCAAAATATTAAGCAGCATGATCATATGAATGGTGATTTCAGTGATAAATTTATAGAGAAAAAGTTATTCATTGTAAATAACAATTGAATTAACAGGTGTAAATGAAAATTATCATGGGAGATCTAAGGTGAAATGGTCGGCAATTTTGGACTAGGAAACCACAATGACGAGGGAGAAATGGGTCCAGTGGTGAACAGTGAATGGCTAGATAATAACCAACACCTGGTTCTAAGAGCACCCAAGATGTATATAGACATGAAGAAGCCCAGGAGGAGAAAAAAAGAACCAAATTGATTATATAACTATCAAAGAGATTCAGGAACGCAGTCCTTCACTGCAAAACCTATCACCTGCCATTTATATGCAAAATATGGAGGTTAATGAAGCCTAACACAGCCCCCAGATTGCAATACAACAGATGTGTGAATGACCCAAACCTGCAGGAAATATACAAAGCGTAAAAAAGAAATATGAAGGACAATTTAGAAATGAAAACTCAAAATGGGAGACCCTAAGAGAAGCTCTAGTGACATCAGCAAACATCATCATCCCAAAGGAAAAAAGCATGTCAGGAAAAAATAGAATGTATCATTAAAGAGATTCTTGACATGATGCAAAGAAGGCAAAACAATGCCAAGACATGAATCGGAAGGGAAGAAATAAAGAGCAAATGCAGACAGGCTAAAAAGACATCTTAATAACAAATCTGACAAAATAGAGAGATTGAGCACAACAAATAAAGGAAATATACATAAAAAAAAAAAAGAACTAACAGGACAAAAGACATGGTCAGCAGCAGGATGCATAAAATCCAAGAACAGAATGCTCATATTAAAGAAAGAAAAACAAACTTCAACGATGGGATGAGTATATCTGAGATCTCTTCCATAACGAGAGAGAAACCAACAATGCACAGAAATACTAAAAGCCAAAGTGGAAGCTGCATTGGCCAAATTGAACAGAAACAAAGCAGCAGGGACAGATAGTATTGTAATAGAAATGCTGACAGCTTTAGATGAATTCAGCATAACAACATTACAGAAATAATAAATGCAATATTTATGCTCAGAATGTTATCAGAAAGATCATTACAAATGCAGTAGGACATGTAGTTGTTTTATTAACTAGACAAAGGTTTTCAACAAAGTATACCACAAAGACTTCATAGAAATGCTTGGCAACCTTGACATATTTGGGAAAGACATTAGGTTTTTTTTTTTTTTTTTTTTTTTTCTTGAGCAGATGGATAGCAGAGCAGGATTTGGGCAGTGATGAGACAAATATATCAGTGAGCTATTCCATGACAAGAAAGAGCAACTGATAATGCACAGAAATACTAAAAACCAAAGTGGAAGCTGCACTGGCCAAATTGAACAGAAACAAAGCAGCAGGGACAGATAGTATTGTAATAGAAATGCTGACAGCTTTAGATGAATTCAGCATAACAACATTACAGAAATAATAAATGCAATATTTATGCTCAGAATGTTATCAGAAAGGTCATTACAAATGCAGTAGGACATGTAGTTGTTTTATTAACTAGACAAAGGTTTTCAACAAAGTATACCACAAAGACTTCATAGAAATGCTTGGCAACCTTGACATATTTGGGAAAGACATTAGGTTTTTTTTTTTTTTTTTTTTTTTCTTGAGCAGATGGATAGCAGAGCAGGATTTGGGCAGTGATGAGACAAATATATCAGTGAGCTATTCCATGACAAGAAAGAGCAACTGATAGGACAAGAACAGTGTGGTTTTGAATGCAATATTTATGCTAAGAATGTTATTGGAAAGAGCAATACAAATGCAGACATACATGTACCTGTGTTTCGTAGACTACGCAAAGGCATTCGACAAAGTAGATAGAGGGAAAGAGAGACAAGAAAGCAACATGTGACATACTTGATGAACTTGAGCAGATGGATAGCAGAGCAGGATTTGGGCAGTGATGAGACAAATATATCAGTGAGCTATTCCATGACAAGAAAGAGCAACTGATAATGCACAGAAATACTAAAAACCAAAGTGGAAGCTGCACTGGCCAAATTGAACAGAAACAAAGCAGCAGGGACAGACGAAATTGATATAGAGATGCTGACAGCCTTAGTCAGCTTTGGCATAGGATCACAGAAATAGTAAACAAAATCTGCAACAGTGGCGATATACCAGAAGACCTGAGCAGATCAATTTTCATTGCACTTCCTAAGAAGCTGAGTGTAAAGAAATGTGAACTCTACCGAACAATCAGCTTAATGAGCCACATAACAAAACTCATTATCTGAATTCTGATTAACATAGTGCACAGCAGAATTGGCCCAGAGATAGGACAAGAACTGTGTGGGTTTGTTAAAGACAGTTAAACAAGGAACGTGATATTCATGCTCAGAATGCTTTCTGAAAGAGTGATACAAATCCATAAGGATCTGTATTTGTGCTTCATAGACTATGCAAAGGCAATTTACAAAATATGCCACAAAGACTTGCTGGAGATGCTTGGCAACCTTGACATTTTCAGGAAAGACAAGAGGATAATCAAGGACCTCTGTTGCCAGCAAACTGCTTGTGTACAGACAGAAAACGAATTCAGCAGGTATACAAAAATAGAAAAGGGCGTAAGACAAGGATGTGTTTTCTCACTGGATCTATACAAGGAAAGAATTCTGAGAGAGACAGTCCTTGCCAGAATTCATCATTGGCGGCCACAATTTCAAAAATATAAGATATGCAGATGACACGGTGCTGATAGACACAGAAAGAAAAATGCAGGACCTTCTACAGAAGGTAGCAAGAGAAATTAAGAAAGGACTGAGTATAAACTTCAAGAAAACTGAATGTATGGTCATCAGCAGAAAGAAGACCCCAAAAATGCCAACTACAGGTCTGGGTAACTAAAAGAAAACAAGTAAAGAAATTTAAATATCTGGGAAGTGGGTGGAAAGTGCAGCTGTGAGATCTGAAGATGGACTGGCATGGCCAAGGACGCATTTCAAAAGCTAACCACAGTACTGAGAGACAGTAAAATCTCATTGGAAACAAAGAAAAGAGCACAGGTCACCTATAGGATATCTGGGCAATGAATGTAGGATAATCTTTTCAAGGATGAAGGAGAGGCAGTAGAAATGTGGTTCTACAGAAGGATGTTAAGGATACCTTGGACCAAGCATGTGAGTAATGATGAGGTGTTAGAGAGAATGCAAACCAGAGGTAAACTTATCCTTAATACCAAGAAGAGACAGATGAGGTTCCTGGGACATGTAATAAGGAAGGAGGGTTTGGAGAATTTGATACTCACAGGATGGATAGTGAAAGAGAGGCAGGGGAAAGCAGTGTTAGACATATTTGATGGGCTTGAGCAAATGGATGGCACAGCGGGGTTTGGGAGAGATTCCAAGAAAAAAATTGAGAGCGTCATAAGCAAATGGAAGTCCATGATTATCTATATCCTGAAGGGACATGGTACATGAAGAAGAATTTTTAAATTAATTAAAAACAAAAAAAAAAAACAAGAAGCATTATTCAGACATAAGTTATCTTCCTTTAATTTTATAATTTTTTTTTTTTTTTTTGTGAAGATTTGATTTAATGTTTTTAGTGAAAGATATGATTCATGTTACCTGATCTTATTGAAATATATGAATCCTGCCTTTAGATCAGTTTTATGACTATATAAATGCTGTATAAAAAATATCATACTTGCAATATGATACCAAATAATACTGTTTTTCATTTTCTTTTTGTTTCCCAAACTTTTTTATCAGCTCAGTTTGTATTTATATTCTAAAACTTTATTTGAATTTTAGAGAATGAGTTCTTAAATTTATGAAAATAATTTTATATTTCATTTAAAAAAAAAAATTATAAAAATGTTTATCTGGTTGCTTGAAAATATTTTAAATTAAGTGCTTGTTTAATTTTGTCTATTTGTGCAGTGTTGACACATTAACAATCTGTTATTTGTGAACCACTATAAAGATACCCACTAATCCCCAATAAATCACTCTTAACCACTGGCACTCTTTTGTGCAATTTTTCTTCTGCCCTCCTATTATTGTAAAACCCTTGGCTAATGCTCCCATGAGCTTTTAGCTACTTTCTCCATTGCTTACCCGTTTCATTTGTCTATAAACTCCTGAATGCTGCAGGCACAACTGATTTATAATCTGATAGTATTTGTTATTTTACTCAACTTTATGGAGTTGAAATGAATAATTTATTTTAATTTTCATTACATTCAATTACATGGAAATACCTTTTGAAAAGGAAAGAATCTCTTTTCCTCCAGTTATGGGTTAAATAGCAAGACAGACTGGGTCCTACAGCATTGGTTGGTAACCAGTCTAGGACAAGAAAAATACCGAATTTAAACCAACTTTCTTGTCTTAGTCATACCACCACCACTGCTGCTACGACTGCAGTACATGTGGTGCCCCAACAACCTCTAATTGGTTACAGAACTAGTTGGTATTAATTTTTTAGAAATACTAGTTTGGTACCTGTAATTTTGTTGATAGCAAGATTATGAAATTTAAAATCTAAATTATTTGCCCATTTGAAATCGTAAATTTGTTAAAAAAAAATCTATCCAGTTTAAATACGGGAGGAGTCATAAAAATGACTTCAAAGGGCCACACATTTTGACAGTCAGTTCCCGTTACCCAGGGTTTGCCATCAGACTGAAAAGGAAATTAGCCCCCACATCACAGATGGTCATTTTAATTTCATTCAAAATGTGTTTGTGCATGTGTGCATGTATATTTTAATTCAATAACAAGCCTATAAACATTTCTGCAAAATTTAAGAAAAAAAGCTTTAACAAAATATTTTTACTTATTACAAATTTCTGAAAAGTTCAATAAAAAAATTCTTATAATTATTTTTGTATTTTTTTTTTTTTTTTTTTGTTTAGGATTTTTAAAAATTAATTTTTTTTTTTTTTTTTTTTTTTTTGTTCATCCATGAGTAAGTGTTATTTAGACCGAGTGGAAGTTGGGGAATGTACTTTAATATTTGTGTACATTAAATGGCGTATACACCTGTAAGTTGCCCATACACATTAATATATATACACACACACACACACACACACATGATTTTATGATTTAGATTAGATAGTTTTTCTTTCTTACTAAAATCCAAGAAGCCACAAGTGGCATTTGAGTTTAAATCTATATAAGGAGGTGCTGAAAAATTCTCAGTTCAGCTAACTTTGCAAAGATTTGGACAAATGACTCAATATCAGATTATAGGCCTTGTTTAAAACTTTTCAACAATTCAGTGACTAATATATATTGCCTCAGAACAAGAAATCAAAGCAGAGTTTGCATTCCAGTTGAATTCATTGTCTTCACTTACTCATAAATACCCTTGGGAAAGGTATTAATCCGTCTCTTCTCCCTCCAGCTATTAGTTAAATAGCGGGACAGATTGTGTTCTGTAGCCTTGTTTGGCAACCAATCTACCGCAGAAAGTAATGGCAACCTACTGTGGGAAAATCTTCTGCCCAGTCAGTCATGTCTCTTTCAAGTATGGCACCTAACTGATTGAGATATATAAGGTTTTTCATTTATTAATCTAGCATATTTTATTTAAATGTTATTTTTAATGGCTACCCATATTTGAGTAGATGCTCTGTTTTTGCTAACTTATTAAACAGTATATTTATTTCCATCGACTGGCCCAAATATTCTCATCATTAGATCTGTCATGGTTTGACCTCTTGACTACCAGGAGAACACATGTTCAAATTCCACTGGAGAGCACACATATTTTCTAATAAAATTTCTTGAATATTCAGGCTGGTAGATGGAAACAAATCACCTGTTTAATAAATAAAAACAGAGCATCTACTCAAATATGGGTAGCCATTAAAAATAACATTTAATTGATAAACTAAATTGATATATATATTATTTATGCACTTATTCTAACATTTTTGGAATTCTTTGGATGTTGGCCATTTTGAATTTTTCTCTCTGCATTGCAAAAACCACTTGTGCTGCACTTCTTTATCCTGCATGGCTAAATTTACAGAGATGCTACATTGAATGCACATGTTTTTTGTATTTGCATGTATCACATTTGTTGATATTACGTGAAAATTTCAGCGTGTTTCTCAAGTCACGCATTCAGAGAATTTCCATCCCATTTTTGTTACCCTCTCTTTGCAAATTGCTTCTTGCTATTTCTTCAAATTACTTTTCATTCTTTGAGCATTGTGTTGTGAAGTTCTACCTTGTTAATAAGACAAAAAAAATATGTAAAAAATGTGCATATGACATTTTATTCTTGTGAAAAAGAAAAATCGCAAATGGTGTGTAATTGAATGACATTTGGGGGGGAAAAAAATGATGTTTCATCTTTCAAAAGGATATCTTCAGTATTTTTGCATTTTGTCCTTAAATTATTCATCATGAATCTGATATATATAAAGTTTATATATAATATTCTCCCAAATGATTGTCTTAAGCCTTTTATGTTAAATCTATGCTGTACTTCTCTCATGTGTGAGGGTGGTATGTTTCTTGACTCTAAGCAGATACTTGAAACAGACACATAATGATAATTTATAAATTTGGCACAATGAGAGAATAATAATATAACAATTGTTTTATTATTGTTTTATATTGGTTATATTGTAATAAGTCATGACAGAAGATTCATTATCGTAAATTTTAGCAACATAAATATATTATGTTTTTCATTCCTTATTAAGCCAAGGACTTTTAAATTTAAAGGAACCACTTTATGACTTTGGCATATTTCAAATTGCCAAGATTGCTACACATATGCTTTAAGAAGACCCTTTAAGTAAAACCTGTAATTTGTTTATTTCTGGAATTGAATTTAAGTTACTGAAACCACAGATAAGCAAGACCATTATAATTATTTGGGTGAATATGCAGGCAAAACTGGTCAAATGTCAATCAACCCATATTGGTCAATTTGCATAGGTATGTAAATACAACTGGTTCAATGATAGCTGAGCATTACATTTAGGAAAAAAAAAAAAAAAGCAACGTAATTAGTCTTACAACCAATCTTAAATGTTCTCAGTACTGAGTAATGCAAATTCTGAATTTCATTTGAAGCTGTTAGAATCCATTTATATTAAGTCCTACCAGCTATATCTCTGTAAACAGGAGGAGTGGTTGGTTAGCTTAAAGATAATAAGCCTATAAGTGTTATATAAAATATATAAAATTTGGTCCATGGCATTCCATTTTTTTAGTTGCTGTGTACATTATTCATCTTTAATTTAGCCCTGATGAAAGGATTGATAAATTGACTTTATATATATATATATATATATATATATATATATATATATTTTTTTTTTTTTTTTTGTCAATCATGGATTTTGATATTACCACTTTACAGTCATTTTTTTGTTACTCCTCTTTTTTTTTTTTTCTTTTTAACCTTGAGTTTTAACATACCTGTTTTTATTGCTTTACTAAAAATCTGTTTACTGCCATAAAGGTATTTGTAATTGTTCTGTATATAATTGTACTTAAACAATGCGCCCAATTGATATTCCTTGCAGATTTAATTATGGTCTTCAATGCTTTAACATTGGTGTATATAGCCACAAAGAATATGTTGGTTTAGTAAAGAATGAAGTTAGAATTTGTTGATATGATAATTACTGAATATTTCTTACAAAAGTCATATAATAAACTTAATATCATTCATGAACATTTGACTAGTAGAATAGGCTATATCCATATTGATATATAATTGTAGGGTTGAATTTGTCAAATAAGTTTTCAAATAAACAGGATTTAGAATGAAAAAAATTGTCTGTGAAGTGTGGATTTTATTATATAAAGTATATTTAATATTGGAAAAATGCATATTTTGTTTGAATTTTCTGATGGTTTTTATTTATTTATTTTTTTTTTCATTTCAGTATCACCCAATATATATCTGATAGACCATCTGATGATTCTATTACGTCAGAACCCCAATCCAGTACAGGTGAGCAAAGAAATTAGAAATCAATAGCGATTTAATACTTGACATTTTTCTCTTTGTATTCCTTTTACTAGCAGTATAGCCCAGCGTTGCTCGGGTGTAATGAAAGCTTTAAAACTAATCCAGGGTCCTGGAGTTCAGACTCCTTGGACATTGGCATGAAAGACTAAAAAGTAATAGTTGTTTCCAGTTAAAGTGAAACCGTAGACTGAAAGGAAAATGAATGGATGTAAGTCAAATTTTGATTTCCTGGTATCGATATAAAATAAGTTTTTTTGTTGTAAACAGAATTTTGAAGGCTAAATAAGTCCTCTGAGTAAATGGTATCATGGCTGAGGCTAAGAACTACAATTATACCTACTTAGAGCCAAACCCGAAGCAAAAGCTAAAATAAAAGGGCTGAAAAAAAATACACACATACAGGCAGAAAAACAGATACACACACAAACATCTAGCCTTATATACACACATATATATATATATATATATATAATCAATTTCCTGCACTATTGTAAGAACTGCAACCTTGAAACCTCTGAATATCGTTTCTTATGTCTTTGTCTATGAGTGTATGAAATTTGATTAAAATCAGACCACTCCTTCTATAACCCGATTTTTTTAAAATTTTTTTATTGTTGATATTTATTGGGGGGTACCTTAACACAAAACCTAACTAAAAACACTTGCAGATGCTTATAGTACAACTGTGTAAATTTTCAAGAAAATCGGTTTAGCAATTCCTAAAGTGGAAAGTACACCTTATCCCCTGGATTATCTGGGAAGATCTAGGGGTGGGGACAGTGAGAAGAAAGTGTCGAGACAGAGGGCGGCAGTGGCAAACATGAATCCTAACCTACACCACACACTACTATTATACCTGAAGTGTATCTTGCCTTCACTTTACATTGTATTCCATTTAGATAACAATATGGAAAATACTAAGATACTCATTTGACATGCATTTTTTTTTTTTTTTTTTAATCATATCACCCCAAGCAAGGCGGGAATTCCACTGATGCGCAGGGGGCTACGTAAGGGTAAAAAGAATGGAAAAGAGAAAACCGGAAACCACATCCTAAACAGGAAACAAGGGATGAGCCTCTTCACCTGTTCAATAAATGTGGGTGGAGTGTGAACCGGGCGATATTATTAGCAACAAGAAAATTCAATCAAAGTTGACTGTAAAAGTGGGTGGAAATTTAGGGTTGTGGTTTGGTATGCAAGGTAAGGCATCAATAAAAAAAAAAATAACTGTCTGGAAACCACTGATCTAAATGATTAGTTTATGATTGTTTATTTTTTTTAATTTGAGTAGCCCTTGCACATTGTATAGGGTTTACATTAGTATAATATCTATCTATCTGTATATATATATATATATATATATATATATATATAAGAGAGAGATCACTTTACTGTTAAGGTTTTCGTCTTGGTTTTTTTTTCTCTCTCAAACAAGCTCTTGACGCATTGTTCTTGTGCTTGGTTTGTTTCTTTTTTTTCTTCCCCTTTATTTGACCTACGAGGTAGTCCTCGTTGGGTTATTGACGATTTAAGTTTCTGATAGGTTAGCATTGGTTTTTCGAACATTAGTCTATAATAATTAGTGCTGCTTTATTGTAATTACGTGTGTGTGTGTATATGTATATATATATATATATATATATATATAATTTTTTATTTTTTATTTTACGACTTTTTGACAAATAACCTTTAAGCTAGAAGCCACTTTGATAGTTGTTTGGATCCATTTAGCCCTATTGAGGGTAAAAAAGGTTAAACTGCAGCAGAAATACACTGATAGAAAATGAACTTATAAAGGAAAAGATGGAAGGTCTTTCCTGTTGGGCTTTTGCTGATGAGATAGAATTGATAAAAGTAAGGTACCTTTGAATAAAAGATACAAGGTTAATTTAGAAACAAAAAACAGATTTATCCTTGTTTAGAAAACCTTTCATTAAACAATCAATTTTAGTTCACATTTTAAATAAAATATATTTGAAACATTTTGAAGTATAAATGATAAAATGTTCTGTAAGAGTTTACATAAAAGAAAATAATTTTAATATTTAGGAATTTAAATGCTACACGAGTATCAAAATTTGAAGAGAAAATTCAAGTGACTTGTGTGGTTGTTAAAAAAGATCTTTAAACAAAACAAAATTTCTGCTTATAAATCATCTGGAAGGAGATTTTCTGAATTTTAGCTGGCAGAAGTTTTTTATCGTCTACAATAATTATTTTATTTTTTAGCCAAAAGCCATGCATCAAACCCCGTTGTGCAAACAGCAGTTTTTGTTTATTTGTATTTTTATTTACAGAAACATTAACTTCTATCTGAGAGTCAGTCACCACATTTTCCTTCAAAGAAATGTATAAAGTAAAATATATATTTATTGAAATCTAAAAGTCAAAATGCTGTTAATTTTATAACAGTTTTGATTTGAAGCATTCAGTTATTCATTTTTGACTCACTTTTATTTTATTTTTACAGTGATAAATGTCTGTTATGTAGATCACCATTAGCTTAATGTGTACCTCGATTTTAAATATAAGACATTAAGGAGGTATATTCATTTAATTTTTAAGATTTTACTTTGAAATTTCATGTTAAATTTTTACTCCAAATCAAATTATACAATTAAAATATTAAATAGCTTCCTAGCATTATAATATTTAACTATCATGAACAACGCAAGAACCAAAATACCAAACCCTTGAATGGTTCATTAGTGCATGAAACTGTGTCATGCTATAGATGTAAGATAATGTGCGTGTATGTGTGTGTAAGAATGGTAGACTTTGAAAACAGTAGCTACTCTGGCATGTACGCATCGCTCATTCAGTAATGGATTAGAGCACTCTGGCTATTGGGCTGGTATAATGGCAATATACATGCTAAAAAGTCTGCTTTCTTCTACCAAATGTCCATAGCCCAGAGGTAGAATCGCCGACTGATGCCAATTTGGTCAGGTTTCAATCCTGGATTAAAAGCAATCAAAGTCTAACTGTACTGATGAGCAGTGATACAGCGAAACAGATATGTCTGTAGATGATTATTATGATTTTATTTATATATATATATATATGTATGTATGTATGTATGTATCACAGCTTATCAATATGGTTAAACTCCGATTCCTTTTAACCTAGGATTGAAACCCGACCGAACTGGCATCAGTTGGCAATTCTACTTCTGAGCTGTGGGTGCTCGGTAGAAGAAGGCAGACATTTTAGTGTGTATATTATCGTCATGCACACCCAATAGCTGAGAGTGTTCTAATTCATTGCTAAATGAACGATGCAATATATATATATATATATATATATATATATGATTATTTTAGGATTGAGAGCAAAGCAGTTTTTCATATGCCATCAACTATAGCAGAAATTAATAGTCATTAAATTGCTTTATTTTAAAGCTTCAAGCATCTTAATGTAAAAAGGAAATTTATTAGCTGTAAACAAATAATGCAGCATGAAAGAAATTGGAGAGAAATCATGAGATTATGACAAAATTGAATGTCACACGAGTCAAATTGGTTAAGCATTGTCCATGACACATGACATTTTAAGGATATAGGCTGTTCAAATCATTGAAAATTATGTTTTTTTTAATCATTTCACCCCCAAGACAATAAAGCCCCTAAGACACAAGAGTTTATAAAGGATTAAAGAGGGTGAACAGTAAAAGAACAGGAATTAAGAAAACCAAAAAAAAAGAAATGATGATTGACATTGATTTTCAAAAATTTAACTAAAAAGGAAGAGGCGATAATAGTTCCATAAACAAGTGTCTGAAGGAATTGTTAAGCATAGAACATCTAGCCATTTTGACTGTAAAATGATGAGATCTTGTTGCCAATCTATTACTACACTTAAATTCATCAAGTCTAGGTAACCATAGATGAAAAGAACATTTAGAAAAAGCAAAGAGAAGCTACATTATAGTGATGGGAAAGTGGTCAAAGCTGAGATGCAAAGTGAAGACTGATTGCATAGCAGATTCTACCTTAGTTTTTATCTAGGATCTCTAAATACATATTTATGTAAACAACCTAGGCAATTCAATTTTAAAAAATAAATCAGCAATAAGATGGAAAATAAATGATTAAAAACAAGGTATTGTCTCTGTATACATTTGTCACTTCTTTATATTAAAAGAATGAAAGAAATGGCTCACTCCTTCTTGCTTCAAATAGTCCTATAATTCAATATAGAAAAATTAAATGTGAGAGACTTAATTAAAAAATTATCATCACAACTCACTTCAAATAGAGCAACAATAACAGAAAAGGTTAAAGAAAAAAAGACATTTAATATTTTTTGGGAGTTCACTATTAAAATTCATAGTCTGTACAATGTAGAATTAGTTTTAAAAAGAAATAAAATCATTATTTAATTTCAGGTCAGGTGGAAACTCCTGTCATCCCAAGAACAGACAATTTTGCAGTGTCCACACCTACCAGTGCTGAACCAACCACAAGTAGCCTTTTCGGGTGGTTCTCAAGCAGTAGTTTTGTCTCAAAAGTTGTTGAAAAAACTAAGGTAGGTTTGTTTTTTCATTTTTTTTTTACAAAATATGTTTTCTTTCTGCATCTGTTCTTAAATTAGGTTCTATATTATTCTGAAAGACTATAATTCAGTTTGCTGATATATTAAGATGTTTGTAAAGTTGTAAACATACACTACTGTATTCTCTCTCGCTTTCACTTGGTCATTAAAAATTCAACTTTTACGGTCCTGGTTATGATGGTAAACTGCGTCCAGCAGCAAGGCCTCTGATTAGGAGGTTGTGAGGAGCATAGAACCATTTCTTAATTGCTGTTGTTTCCAGGTTCACCTTGATCCAGAGTGGTAGCACCTGTCTGGGTCCCAGCTATGGGCAAATAGTTAACCTCCAAACTAGGGTTAAAACACAATGAAACTATAAAAATAGATATATAAAAATAGACTTTTATAGAAAAATATGCATTTTTGAAGGAAAAAAATGATTACCAGCAATACATTTCTGAATACGAAACTAGAAGACATCTTCAGTTTTGTAAAATAAATAAAAAAATGAATAAAATAAAAAATTTTTTTTTGTCAACATCTGACTAAATCAATCTTCTCAGTATAACCAAACATTAAAAAAAAAATACCTTAATAACCCATGTTTTTGGCATTAAGTAACCCACAGAGGTTGATATGCCTTTAAACAAAACTCAAACTATCACCTACCACACCAATATCACAACATGCATTTTTCCAAATCTTAATGGGCTGTATAAAACTCCTGCCAATTCTTACTGTGAATGTTTATAGAAGAAGAAAAATCTTCAACAGTAAAACAATGATACCTAGTAGCCAATCTAGTCAGTCAATCAGTTAAGTGCTACACGTGATATACTCTTGAAAGAGACATGACTGACTGGACAGAGGATTATCCTGCAGTAGGTTGCCATTGCTTTCTGCGGTAGACTGGTTGCCGACCAAGGCTATAGAACCCAATCTGTCCTGCTATTTAACCCATAACTGGAAGGAAGAGACGGATTAATACCTTTCCCAAGGGTATTTGCGCGTAAGTGAATACAATGGATTCAGCTGGAATTTGAACTTTGCTCCCCGGCTTCTCGTTCCGAGCCGATATCCACTGCACCACAACACACATCCTGCACCACAATAGTAGTATGATTAAATTCATACAATCAACGTACCAAGGATGAGAGCTCATTGGAACAACTGCCTCGAAAATATTTATAGAAAAAAAAAATAGAGGGGGGCCATATCGTAGTTAAGACTTATAACATTGCAGCAGATCTTTCTTTGGATTTTATCAAGAATTTAAAGATATATTGTAGGAGCACAGGCTAGATATGGCAGTAGTATTCAATGAATATTACTATTTATGAATGTGCAAGATAGATTCTGATGAGAAAAATTGTCCGGCATGACATAGTACCAGTAAGTGGATGCTTTGAAGATCTTATTGTATAGATTTTACTGTGAGATACATCCTGGCCCTGGCTTTTGCATTAGGTAATAATTCTTCATTATGAACTATAGGAATATAGGACTATCAACACAGTTGTTTATTTCCAGTAACTTGATTAGATAAACAAAGCATTACATTAAAAGTGACCTGATTTGGTAAACAGAAAGGGTGTTATACTAGCAAACTTGAATGAAATCTGGGTTATCATGGATCAATTTACTAAGGAGGAGAACTTATTAGAATAACTGCCTTAAAAATATTTGTAGAAAAAAATTGAGAGAAGCCACGTCACAGTAGTGAGAAAGTGACTGCAATTGGAATATCAGGTTATTTTATTATAGTTATTTTACAGTTTCTCAGTTTTTAATTTCTCTTCTTTTTGATCTTCCACAAACCATGAAATGTGTGAGGAGTGGAAATGATATACAATTTGATAAATTGTAGACCACCTGGTGTTTGCCAAATGAATTATTTTTGACTAGTTTTAACTAATTACTGAAAATCAGTTGAAAATATTTTCAATAACCAGAAATAATGAACAGAATGTGTCCCATGTAACCTAGGAGAGGTTCTTTAAATAGACAGATGTTAAATTAAGGCTTTACTGCATTTCAAAAGTAATAGTTATTAATTGATAGATGCTCAGTCGGAGGAATTGGAAAGTTTTGGCAACTTGTCTAGGAGAAGGAAACTCTGAATTCGAACAACCTGTTGCTTTGCAAGTCCTGCCTCTTTAGGCAAAGACTACATGAAGGTAACTTTAGAAAGAAATCCACCTCTGAGAGGATGAATGGGATAACCTCAACATCTCTGGTGCAAAATATTCTTCCTTGAAGGTCACCATGAACCACAATTGTGAGATGCTGAGGAGTGATGACCACAGCAGCATAAAAATGTGTTCACTGAATAAAATGATGAATGAAGGAATTGTTCATTAAATATGTGAAAATATTTGCAGATTTTACTTTTACCTTCAGGAGTTAAGAAGTCTTAAACAGTATCTTGTAGAAAAGTGCAACATTAAAATCTGAAGGTACATTGGAATATTGAAAGTTGCCTTATAAACGCTAAGCAAAGTAATAAGGAACAGAAAAAATTAATTAGAAACAAAGAAAAGAGTACTGAACTGTTATTCAATATCAGTCCTTCTATATATTCTATATGACAGTGAATTTTGAAAATTAATTAGAAACAAAGAAAAGAGTACTGAACTGTTATTCAATATCAGTCCTTCTATATATTCTATATGACAGTGAATTTTGAAAATTAATTAGAAACAAAGAAAAGAGTACTGAACTGTTATTCAATATCAGTCCTTCTATATATTCTATATGACAGTGAATTTTGAAAATTAATTAGAAACAAAGAAAAGAGTACTGAACTGTTATTCAATATCAGTCCTTCTATATATTCTATATGACAGTGAATTTTGAAAATTAATTAGAAACAAAGAAAAGAGTACTGAACTGTTATTCAATATCAGTCCTTCTATATATTCTATATGACAGTGAATTTTGAAAATTAATTAGAAACAAAGAAAAGAGTACTGAACTGTTATTCAATATCAGTCCTTCTATATATTCTATATGACAGTGAATTTTGAAAATTAATTAGAAACAAAGAAAAGAGTACTGAACTGTTATTCAATATCAGTCCTTCTATATATTCTATATGACAGTGAATTTTGAACAATCTCACAGATTAAAAGATTTGAATCAACAGAAATGTGATTCTACAGAAGGATGCTTAACTTTTGAGCTACAACAAAGTTTTAATCAAAATGGAAACAAAAAGGACATTTATACTTAACACCAGGAGGATACAGTTGAAATTTTCACGGCACATATTGAGGAAAGAAAGACTGGAAAATTTGGTACTCACAGGACAGATTAAAAGCAAGTGGGATAGCAGAAAATAATGCACAACCTACCCTGTGAGCTAATGGTTGATAAAACAGTGATAAAAATATATAGCAAAAAGACATAAGTGTACAAAAGACAGGAGGTTCTGAAGTGAAATGGCACATAAAAGAATATACTGCCATATTTTTCATTCTTTTTAAAAATTCGTATTTCATTTACAAAATATCAATTTCATACATTTTATCATTTTTCACAGTATAAACTAGTTAGTAAGTTTGTGTGTGTGTGTTTTTTTTCATGATTTATCAACATTTTACAAGTTATTTGTAATGCATTGGATATCAGGTCAGAATGTGAACTCGGGGAGCCAGGTTTGAATTCCAGTTGATTTCCTTGCATTCACTTCTGTGCAAATACCCTTGGGAAAGTTATTAATCCATCTCTTTCTCTTCAGTTATGAGTTAAATAACAGGATAGATTGGGTTCTATAGCCTTGGCTGTCAACGAGTCTACTGCAGAAAGTAATGGCAACCTACTGTGAGAAAATCTTCTGCCCAGCCAGTCATGTCTCTTTCAAGACATGATCACCCAAGCGTGTATCACATATAGTGCTTAACTGACTGACTGAAAGCCAGAAAATATTTTTAGACTGTAAGAATTCTTTGGAGATAATGATGATTTACTGATACATGTCCTACTAATTAACCCATAGCTGGAGGGAGAAGAGGTCTATTCATACCTTTCCCAAGGGTATTCACATGTTAGTGAATATAACAAACTTGACTGGATTTGGAACTCTGCTCTTTAAATTCTACCCCAGCAGCAGCTTTTCTTGCACTTCCCGCCTGTGGAATTCCCTTCCGTTTACTTACTTCCCTGACAGCTACAATCTCAAAGAATTTAAATGTAAAGTCAATAGTCGTCTCCTATCTCACTAACCTGCAACCTCTCTCTCATGCTCTTTCTTCATTCACTCCACTCTCATCAGTATTCTCAGCCTTCTCTTATCCACTTCCTGACACCCCTGTAACCTGTCACTCTTTCTCATAACTTTCCTCCTATGTAACCCCCTGCACAACAGTGGCAGTAAAATGCCTTGCTTGAGGCGATACGATTATAAAAAAAATAAAATTTCCAATTACTAGCCATTATTTAATTACACTATTTATATAGACTTGACATTGTTTAAATAGAAAGTTTAAGGTGTCACATAAACTCTATTACCAATAAAACTTTTTTTTTTTTTTTTTTTTGGCTTGATTATATTAAAAAATATGCTTATAAAATGTTACTTGAAATCCTTTAATGATTTCTCATAATTGTGTGGGTAGCATAACTTATCAGCACAGAAAGTGAAAATGGCATGCTGAGTTAAAATTCTAACAAAATCAGTTTTGCCATTAGAAAAGGTATGACTAGGATGTCTTGCCTTGAGTGACAGTCTAGGAGAAAGAAAACAATGCAAACTCTTGTAAAATTATTTGCCTAAGTTTGCATTCAGGCAGACTGGCCTTTTTAATCCTGGTAAGGCAACCAGTTTACAAGAAGGGCAAACATAAATTCAAAATTAGCTTGAAGAGGGATGGGCTCCGTCCGGTTATTTTGTCCTAGCCACACCTTCAGTGTTACAGCTGCAGTACATGTGACTGTTACTCATGATTGACATAAATATTGTTTAACTTTTATATATTTTACAGAGTTCAGTTGAAATTATGATGTCAACACTTGACCCTCAAATGAAGGAATATATCAGTAAGTGGAAATGTTTTTTATTGTTTATTTTTCCTGTTATGGAAAATCAAATATTGCTACTTGACCAGTGTTATTAGTAAAATCCTTCCTTATTTTGAACAGAGATTCTAAGTAAATATTCCCAGCCACCATCTTTTTTCTTTTTTTAATTAATAGTTATCAATGATTAAAAATTTTAGTATTATCAATTTGAACAAGATGCATTCTTTACAAAATATTTTATGTGATTACTTTTATAATACAAAGTAGGTGTTGAACAATTATTGACATGATCCACTTCCCAAAATGAATATTTTAACAATCTTAGTTTTAGGAAATGAGTTCTGATAACTTTTCAGCACCCACACCTTTTATATTTGTGCCTCAGATAATGTTAACCTTGCTTTTGGTTGTCAAATGATAATGGTATGACTGTCACATTATCATGACTCGGATATTTAAAAAAAACAAACAAAAACAACTCCAACAAGGTTTCAACTTGTATCTTTCAGAATTCATCGTATGTGACAGCACCCTACTGATGAAGCTACAGTAACCAATAAGCAGGCACCAGTCAAATTTAGTTATGTTATTCCTTCTCCAATATAGATTCCCAAAGACATGGATAATTCAAATCCATGCTTTTTACTTAAGTCATAGAATATAAAAATGATTTGATTTGTATGTAAGCAATAGAAATTAAGATGAAATAAATACTTCTCACAAATCAATAATAACGACAATGTTGAAATTTTTGTAGATTCAATCAGTTAAGTGCCATACGTGATACACACTTAGGCGATCATGTCTCGAAAGAGACATGACTGACTGGGCAGAAGATTATCCCGCAGTAGGTTGCCATTGCTTTCTGCGGTAGACTGGAAGGAAGAGACAGATTAATACCTTTCCCAAGGGTATTTGCACGTAAATGAATACAATGGATTCAGCTGGAAAAACAAAGGTGTAAAATGATGTTATTGCTTCTGATAAGATTTGAACCTGTATCCCTTATTGTTGAACATCATGTCTAGTAGAAGCATACTTCTTTATTTACGATCAGTTCTGCTTATTTAATCATCCAGGAATGAATGTTAAACAATCTGCAATAATAACAAAAAGTAAAATGTAAGAAAAACTTGATAAATTTGTATATTTTCCAGAAATTCATTCTTTATTTTAATTGATGCACAACTTTTTTTTCCTCCTTTTCTCAGAGAGTGGGGGTGATATTAACATCATTGTAGCTTCAGCAAAAGAAGTCAAAATTGGGCCAGTAAGAGAAGCAATGCAAGATGCATTTGGATGTGCTACTGTCACTGGGCGAGTAAGTCTTGCTTTTTCGTCAATTTTTTTTTTTAATCCCCAATTCAAACAACAACAAATATCAAAATTAACATTTTTGTTTATCAATTCTAACTTTAAAAGAAAACCTGCAATATTTTCATTAAATAATTCTTCTACATGTTGCCTACCTCTTAAGGTGTAACCATGCTTAGCAGTCTGTTCCTCAGGGTTTTAAGACGATATGTTAACCACAGTGCCAAATTTATGCTGATCAATACTGATGTTGGTCGCTAGCCGTTTTAATCCACACTTACTGTTCATATTATGTTCTTGATCTGAGGGCAGTGAAAGATCAGTGCTGGATTGAGCCATGACAGAAGCTATATTAAGGAAAGAAATATTTTCACAAACAAGAAATAAATGAAGGAATCATTGGGTCAATCTTCAGTTGGTTTATGCAGTTATTGGCACAAGGAAAATTAATCCTTGCTGCATCAATCTCTATAGTGACAGCAACATTTTCATTACGTACATACTACCTACACCTTAAGGTGTAACCATGCTTAGCAGTCTGTTCCTCAGGGTTTTAAGACGATATGTTAACCACAGTGCCAAATTTATGCTGATCAATACTGATGTTGGTCGCTAGCCGTTTTAATCCACACTTACTGTTCATATTATGTTCTTGATCTGAGGGCAGTGAAAGATCAGTGCTGGATTGAGCCATGACAGAAGCTATATTAAGGAAAGAAATATTTTCACAAACAAGAAATAAATGAAGGAATCATTGGGTCAATCTTCAGTTGGTTCATGCAGTTATTGGCACAAGGAAAATTAATCCTTGCTGCATCAATCTCTATAGTGACAGCAACATTTTCATTACATACATACTACCTACACCTTAAGGTGTAACCATGCTTAGCAGTCTAATCCTCGGAGTCTTAGGATGTGTTAATTACAGGGCTGATCATGCGCTGGTCAGTACTGACATTGGTCCCTTGCACTGATCCAAGGTGGCTGTTTCAATCCATACTAACCCTGTCCATATTGTGTTCTTGTTCTCAGAGCAGTGAAAGATGAAAAGTTTCTGGTAATTGAACAGCTGGATCGAGCCATGGTGGAAGCAATATTAAAGAAAGAAATATCTTCACAAAAAGAAATAGATGACGGTATCATTAGGGCAATCTTCAATTGGTTTATGCATTTCTTGGTATATGAATTAACCCTTCCTGCATCAACCTCTATAGTGACACTGGGCCTTGTCAAAAATTCTGGAGCTGGGTTCGGAGTTCTTTAAAGTCAGGAGATTTGGTGATGGCTGACATCTTGACCAGAGGTACTGGTATGGGAATTCACTATGCAAGTCTCTGAGTTTGCAAAGATGCCTGCTTATATGCATTCCTCATCAACTTTCTAAATTTGGAGAATTATCCACCTTCCTTGGGAGTAGTCACAGGGATTGTTCCTCCCCTCAACTCCAACTTGCTTCACTTTACATCTCGTACTTTCACTCCATACAAGTGCTGCTAAATTCTCCCTCCTTTCCTCTCAGCTTTTTGCTCATGGCAGGCACAACTGTTTTTGTGAAAAATAATTTTAAACCACATAGATGAAGAGGCAGGGTTTCATTTTAGTCATTAATTTTATTTCTCTTGGTTTCTCAAGGAAGTGATAGAATTATTTCTCAATTTCACTCTAGTGAAAGTATAAACCAGACCATTCATTTGTAAATGACAGGGCCTGTTCGATTCTTGAAAGATTTTGCTCTTTATTTAAATTTTCTGTTTATAAGCTCCATCCATCTCTTCCTCTCTGCCATCAACACTGTAACGGAAGACATGACTTACCTTGGAATTCAAAAGAGTGTGAATATGTCTTGCCTGTAAGATAATAACAAAAGAGAAAGATGGCCGCTTTTGAAGACACAATTTATGCGTGCCTATCTTGTCCAAAATGAGACAATATTTACACACATGCAATGGCATAAAAAGCAGGTGCCAGCTACGGTCAGAACAGGATTTTCTTGGTGGATTGTATGTCTTTTGGATTGACAATCAGACTGAGAAAGAGGAAGGAAAAGCTGTTTAGTTGATGTCTGTTTCACAACTGCCCAGTGTCTGAGAAAAGGAAACCTAAAATCCATTTCCTTGAGGCATGAAAAAAAGAACAGCTGGCCTGCCAGGGAGTGGAGCATCAACTGCACCTTTTGCCCCCCACCCCCACCCCCATCATCATTTTTTTTTTATGTCCTCCCAATTTCTCAAATTTGTTTTCTCAATGAAGAGACAAAAATAGATAAAGAAAAAAAAAACAAAAAAAAACTTTTGGTGTGTCATCCCAATTTGTAAGGGAGAGAAAACATAGATGCTCCCTCCCCTCATCAGGGAAAAGGTTTTCTATTCTCTCTCTTCCAAATTCTACCTAATATTAGGCTTTTTATGGCTTTCTGTTATGCTGAAACTTACCTATTCCTCAGATAATGGACTCTCCCTCCTATATTAATAAGATTTAACAGGAGGTTAACTCGAGAAGTTCTTGGGAAGTTCATAAGAGTTCTAGAGAGTTCTTTAGAGTTCTATTGGAGTTTGGTAGAACTACTAGGCAGTTAGTATTCGGCTAACTACTGACTAATATTAAGTAGTGAGCTTACAGTGGAAGATTACCAAGTTCGTAACATTTTGGGTGCATTAAGTTGATTAGCAACCGACATAGCACGATTATAACCTTCAGTGCGAAAACTACTCCACAACACTTTCTTTACTATTAACAACTTCATACACTAGTGTCACAATTATATAATTTTTTTTCATTTTAAGTTAAGCATATAACTTGAATACAAAAACAAGAATTATAGAGAAGGTGCTGTAACTCATCAAATATGTTAAAAATGGTTTGATTCATGCTGGAGCATTCTTGCTGACTGATGCTTCTCAGTCATGAACACCAATTGTGGTGTGTAGCATTCAAATCAATATATTACTTGAGAATAATAAATGTTATAGAATGTAGAAGACAAGCTTTTTTTTTATATATATATATAAAATCTCCACTATAATCTTATTTGTGCTGGATACTATATACCCATGGTTAGCGTTCTAGGGTTAATAAGCTGGGTGGGTGGGGAGCTGCATTCATACCTTTCCCAAGGGAATTTGAACCTAAGTGAGTATAATGAACCCAACTGGAATTGATAATCTGCTCTCAGATTTCCATTTCGAGGTGTTAGTCATGTTACTGCCCACACATTAAAGCTTACAACATCTGTTATTCCTAACTAGTTAGCCATCTAGCTACTGACCAAGCTTGACATTTCTCAACTTAAATGATCATTTGAGAACAGGGGTTTCAATGTGATATGACCATAATCCAGTAATGTTCTGGTAGGACAGAATTATGAACTTCTCTCCTCTTTCAGAGAAGATGGTAAAATAAAAAAGGGAATATTTATGTTGAAATTTAAAAAAAAATTTTTTTTGTTTTCTTAACTGAAGAAAAAAGTCTGTTTTTCTATTGTGCCAAGAATATCTGATTTATGAACAAATAGAAATTTCACTTATCAAAATATGGCTGTTTGTGCATTAAATAGGAGAGTGAATCAAATGCAGCTGCACAGCCTGTTGGATTCTCTGCAGCGTTGAGAAGTGCCAGTGAAAGAATTGCTCGTCTACGAGAATCTGAAGATATTAGTGAGAAACAGACAATTGCTGCCATTGAAGGCTTCATTGTTGAATTACAGCCTGAAAAGTAAGTCTATCAACTTTTGACATTCATCTCATGACTGAACTCTTTATTTAAGGCCTATCTTTCTTTGTTGTGTCACTGGTTTTTCTTCTTTTTACTTAGTTGTCTAAGACAAATAACAAAGTAAAAAGAAGAAAGACTTAGTCGTTTCTATTCATAAAATAATTACCAAGAAAGTATCCCTACTTTTCTTCTTTTATCCACAGGAACATATGATTAATTATTAATCATAATTCAGTTTTCAAATAAATTACAAATTACTTATGTACTGACTGTGGCACTTTAAATATCATGACAAATTCTTCAAACTTCTCAAAAATGTTTAACTTAGACTAATTAAAACAAGTTTTTTTTTTTTTTTAAACTTGAAAATTCTAAATTATATTTTTACTACAAATTTGTATTTGTATGTTTTTAGTATAGTATTAGGTTGTCACACATAAAATGATGCAGTTTATAAGAAAACCTGAAATGTTAAATAATTTATTTGAATTAGACACCATATTGATGAATGACTGTTCTCCAACATACATGTAAATTCTTGATCCTATCTTTAAAAATCCTGATCATCCTTTGATGTGATAAACAGTTCAAATACTTTGATTATCTCTTCCATATTGGAGAATGTTCTATTGTATATGAAAAGCTCAAAATGCTTAAATAAGTTATAATCCGTAAGAGAGATATCAGATGAATATGAAGGAGGTGGCAAAAACTTTGTAATTCAGGCTATGCAGCTTTTGAACATTTCATTGAGATGCATGCAGTAAAATTGGGGCCATCCCTATTTACAAGTTTAGGATGTTTCTTTTTAAATTTTGTGCATATACTATGCACAAAATGCAAAGTTGCTATTATTGTTTGCACTTGATGCAATAATAAATAACCCCTTTGAAAGACCACCATACAGTAACTTAACTTTCTAGGATGCAATTATTGTTTTGGTGTTTCACTTGCATATAACCACTAGCCTCTTACTGCTGTCAAAAAGTCTCCATTCCACATTAATAGTTCTTTTCCCCAGTTTTTTTTACTCAGACAGTAAAAGACAACTCAACATTGTTTCATATAAATTTTGTCTTCAAAATTTGATGGTATTTTTCAGTTTGTGTTTTTTTTTTTTTTTTTTTACTATGCTTCATTAAGCAATACTAAATTTCTGAAATTTGACCAAATCTAAAATCAAGTTGGAAAAGATCAATATACGTAATAAAAAGGAAAAATCTTAAATACTTTAAATTGATTTATAATATATGAATCCATAACTTCTGAATGTGCCAACATTAAAGCAAACAATTAATCTAGCCTCACTAATGAGCTGTGATACAGCGAAACAGGTCTGTCTGCAAGTGATATATAGTGTGTCTGTATATACACACTAGGGCCAACACTAAAGTTTATAGAACTTAAGCCCATTCAAAAAAAAAAAAACATTGACAGAAAATTACTTTTTTTGCTTAACTGTGGCTGGAGGAAAAAGAAAAAAAAAACCCTTGCTACAGAATTTATTTTAGAGTGGAAACAAAATAAATTGAATTTTGTAAAATATTTTAAATTTTTATTACTGCACTTCGAATAGATCCAAAACTTTAAACTATTATCAAGAGTGTTTTACTTTAGTGGAAATTTCAGTGTCAAAATAAAGGTCATTGCTGATACATCATAACAAGTGGTCAGAACAATTACAAAAACAAGCTTCGTCAACAAAACTTAGTGTGTATATATATAAATATTGGATGATAAAATATAGTTTTAAGGCATTCTATATTTATGGGTAAAAGTTGTCAGCACCAAATATAGAGCACGTGTAAATATAAGGGTGGACATTGTCACTAGCCGGTGTTATATCCAATAAATTCTTCACTATTAGATGATAAATCTAAGTATTTGTCTGTAATTCTGAGAGTCTGTAATTCTGAGATGTGGTCATATTTAC
This sequence comes from Ascarosepion bandense, assembly GCA_037127315.1. Lineage (NCBI taxonomy): Eukaryota > Metazoa > Mollusca > Cephalopoda > Sepiida > Sepiidae > Ascarosepion > Ascarosepion bandense. Next base: position 1,636,379 of record JBBBDQ010002280.1, read on the forward strand.
ATTATTCAGACTATTATCCTCATTTTTGTTGTCATTTGTATGATGTTTCAGCCATTTTATGCTCTGGCATTCTTCAGGCACTAGGAATTTGAAACCAAACCTTTTATTACAATCACTTGGGTATATCGTTCTCATTTCTTGACTACCAAAAGAGGCTTTACTCATTAGTTATTGCCCTCTAAGTTACTTGTTCACCATTGCTGTAGCCTGATATTGAACTCATAACTCTTTGGGTCAAGTCACTGGAACTAACCAACATCTGAATAATGTAAATAGGATAAATCTAAGCTTCAATGACAAAAATATTGGCAAAGCCCTTCATCAGTAATCTACATTTTGAGAGAGGATAAAACCTTGAGCTTACCCTCAGACTAGGCTTCTGGGCTACCTATATGATACCCATCTGCTTCTTTGATATGCTCTGTCCCTTCAGGACGTTGGCAATCATGGCTCTCCCCAGCTTCCTAAACTGTTGCTCTGAGTAATGTTTGTTTTCTTATTATCCCTCCCAGTTCCTATTCTACAATCCATTTACACATGTTCATTGTTTTTTTTAAGAGAAAGATTTTATAAATTTCAATCAATAACAATAATGCCCATTCACTCAATGAATGCAAATATTACCATTAACATTAGATATTTAAAAGAAATAAACTATGAAAATTAGGTACTCACAGGTCAAAGTCAGATTCAGATATAAAAAAAAAAGTCATCATATTGGATTGGGAAAAACATTTGTTATAACAGTGTTTCTTTTTATGATTTTATTACAGTTGGTATGAAATGAGTTGCCTGCTTCTACATGATCCTGTAAATCAGATAACTGTGAATACATTTTCCCAGCCAACACCGATCCCTACAGCTTACGTGTTGACAGCTCAGGATCGTACTCCTTCAGATTATCCTCTTCGATGGTCTGGTCTGGCAGTTACCATTGGACAAGTTGTGGAGGAAGCCCAGCCTCATATTGGACGAGCTAATTGGCATCAAGCACTAACTGGAGTTGGTCGGCGGGAAACTCTCTCCATGGCGGCAAAGATGCTGGCTTACCTTTACAAACAGCAGTTTCCCACATCCTATATTTCTTGACCAGGTTCCTTCCAAAATTCAAGAAAACTGTAAAGAGAATTGAAGAGGTCAATGGTTAAATCTTAACATATTGTGAAAAGGTCTTTTAATTTTCTATCATTTTCTCCAAATAATTCTGTTTTTTCTTTCAAGCTGAAAAGCCAAACAAAGTAAAGTGAAAATTAAGTTTAAAATATATGAAGAATATATAAAGAAATATATATATATATATAATGAATCATATGAAATACTTCATCAACTCAAGTACCCCCACCCCAATTCTCTGTTGAAGTCTGTTTTATGAAAAAAAAAAAAAAAAAAAAAAAAAAATTCAATTTTGATTTGAATCAAAGACCATTACAATATGTTAACATTTGGACATTTTGTTTCCTTTTTTCACTTTTTTTATGTTTATGTGGGTGGGTTAAAAATATAACGTTTTTAATTTCTATTTGTTTTTTTTTGTTTTTTTCTGGGGAATACAAGTTGGCACAACTGTGATAGGTTATTGGTGGGCACTAATATTTGATGCTTAATACCTGTCTTACAAACTGCATATTTTTTACTATTGTCACTGTTTACTAATTATTTGAAACTTGATTAATAACAAGTCTTTCTATTTATTCTTAACTAAAATCACAGATGTTTGTAATCTATCCAGCCTTTATCAAAATTCACCAGGGCAGTGGGAACCTAGTTAGAATTTATTTTATCTGTAATGTTAATCAATGAGTGTTACATTGACAACTGGGCTTGTTTAATTTAGAGTTGCTAGATTGGATTACTTTGGAAAGTCCAGCACAACTGAAGTCTGAATTTGAATAATTGTGATTTGTGGGGCAGGGAGATACTTTATAAAGGAAGGTCAATTCAAGTTTTATTAGTACTAGGCTTTTAGAAATGAAGCAGTTTTCTTTTTGAGGGTGTGTACATATGATTGAAGCTTACAAGAAAATAAATCTTGCATGCCTATATTTATATATATATAATGTGCACAAAATTCTTTTTATTTGGGTTAAATGTACTCAAAAATATATATTTGGGATATAAATGACATTGAAAAATGCCAGTAAGTCATGCCATAAGTCATCGTTAGCTAGTTTGAGTGTAATGGCCTTGTTCAATTACTGATGACACCAGATTACACACGGCCTCAGAAACTGTAACTAAAGTCTGCTCATCTTTGTTACTGTATAGATTACAAGTTTTTGCTTTGTGGAGTTTGAAGAAAGAATGAGCAACCAGTCAGAAATGACTAAGGAAACTTTGATTTCATTTAACAGTGTGAGGAAGGGTGATGTCTACCTGAATTTCAGCTATCACCTTTCCTTGAGAAAGGCATGAACCCACATCCTTTTGCTCTGTCCCTTCCACAGGTACCTTGATAAAAATTATGAAACTTGTAAAAGTTTTTAATGTCACAAGACAACTATACAAGCGATAAAGATTCATGACTGTCCTTGTATAACTCAATGACGAGATCCATGGACAGTAAGTTTTCTGTAGTTAGTAATGAAAAATTTGAGGGTTTTATTTGTAATATGAGTGGACCTTTATTTTTTTTTTGTTTGTCAGACTAGGTATATTGAATTTTTATATTTTGTCTCCTTTCACCAGAAAATTGAGAAAAAAAATATTTCATGGACCATCATCACTGAATGCCCCATACTTTATGCCTTGTGCCACACCTAAGCTTTGCTTACAAAACCACCATAAACAACCCGATTTGTTTATTTTTTAATTCAATTGAATCTGTTTTATCTTTTCATCCTGTCACCAGAAAATTGAGACTTTAAAAAAAATTCAGGTTGTCTAAGCATTACATAAATGTGACACAAGGAATAAAGTATAACTATAGAGTCACAATTGAGCTTGTTGACCATTACACATAATCAAAGTTCAAGATCAGGTTGTCATTTTCATTTGTAATATAAACTGTGGCAACCTCTTAATGTTTATTAACTTGTAAGACCTCACAAAAATGGTTTGGTATTATGCCTGAGTTTGCTTTAAATAATATTAAAAGCTTAGAATTTTCTAAACTCTTTTATGAAATTCTATAAACACTTACATCAGATTTAAATTTAGTAAATATATTGTCTAAACCCACAATCTTTTGATTTTGACTTTTCATCATAAAGTGGGTTTTCAGCACTTAATTAAACCATATCAGTTTTTTTTTTCCTTCATAAAGGGAGAGAGAAGAATATTCATAAGACTAAAGAGCAAGTGGTAATAATAATCATCTATATACAAGTAACTTTATTGACATTGCCACAGAAAAATGTAAATGCATAATATATGGGTGATTTTAAAAAAAAATGCTGTTTTTTTTTTGTATCACTGGTAACTAGTATATAAACTTGAATTTATTTAGGTTTATTTATCACTGACAAGTAGATTCTCTCTGCAAAACTGAGTAGAACTGATAAGTTGAACATGTCATCGAATAAGACTGAGAAGGAACTTTTGTTAATGTTTTTTCTTGTTCATCTACTAGTGTCTTCTCTGAACTTGTCTACTTTCTTCAGCAACAGTACTTACTATAAAAAAAAGTGTATATCAAAAAAATAATACTTGAAAAGAGGCTAACAATTAAGCTGAAAGCACTTGGCACCAAACTTTGACAATTTTTTACATCAAGTCCAGAAAAGATGATACTTGTCTGTATACAAGTAAAACAAAACACACAACCCCCTCCCCCGAAATAATAACCATTCAGTCTTGTTATATATGTATCAAATAGGGCCTGCTGCCTAGATATACAAGTAATTTAAAGTTTTACCTGGGTAAAATATATATAAGTGACTTGGTTTCATTTTTGCCCTGAATGTTTCAACTGTTTTACCATACAATTTAAAGAATGCATGTAATAAAAAAAAAAAAAAAAAAAAAAAAAAATGAACTTTAAGACATGACAAATGTTTTACCTTACACCATTTTTACAATTTGCTTATTTTCTCTATTTTTATAGCCTATCAGAAAACTTGTTGCTCAAGATTAGAAATATTGCTGTGTGTGTTTTCTTTCTGCTAACACAAAATATCTTACGAACCACTTTTCTCGATTTAGAAAAGTCTAGTTTAAATTGGACAATATTAACTTTTATGCAAATTATCTAAGTTGAAAATCACATTTTCTCTAAATTCTTAAAATTAATTGTTTGCAAATTTTCATGAATTATGGGGTTAAAATATTTTAAAATGTTTTTTCTAAACTTTCATCACCTTACAACTAAGATTAAATTCATAATCTTGAATTGGCAAATTTATTTCTAAATCTTTTGGTTTGCTTCATTGATTATCACCCTTGCTCTACAAGTTTTACTTTCTTTTTATTTCTATTTTGCTAGAATTTGACTAAGAGGTTCAATCCTTCCACACAGCACCTCTCTTAATGAACTTAAAGAGAAAGGGTCAAGGTTAATTGTTGGTGCTAAGGTAGCCTAAACAATTGAAGCTGGATCCACACTTATTTAAACCTGTGAAAAAACAGATTGTGTTTTCTTGGAATTGGAATAGTGAAATAAATGTAGTAGAGCCATTGCTGTTACTTTGTGAGCAGTACTCTAATATCTAATTCTGAGCATTCCCAAAGTACTACTTTAAAGGATTAGGTGGAAGGATTAGTATTTTATGGTCAGATTCTTCAAACTTTGAGGCAGTGCCTCCTGTAGAGATTGTATAACATCTTGTCTTATCCATCCTGTGGATGATGACTTTTACCAATACTGGTATGTTTTCCCATAGAGAAAAAAAAAAAAATTTTGAAATTCAGTTTCATTTTTTTTATGGAAGTTTAACCCCAAAACTTATTCCAATTATATTATTTAAAATGCCAGTATAAATTTGTTTCATTTTCTTAAAATGAATGGATGAAAAAGAAAAAAAAAATCTGAGATTTTTATAATGAATACAATTACCTTTGTTCCATCATAGTTATGTTTAGTATTTGAAATACTTATGTAACTGTTATTGGACAGAAGTAATGTGTGTGTGTATATATATATATATATATATTTTTTAAATCTAACCCAAGAACTGCTGCCAGAATAACCCTGACCCATTCAATTTTCTTGTTTTAACTTTTATAAATTTTTGCCATTGTTGTTATTACCTTTTATAACAGACATTTTCATATGTCTTCATATGATTTTTCTTTTTTTATCCAGTGTTCTGCAAAATGAAATATTACTTCTGAATTATAAACAATTTGATACATTCTAGTATCACTTGTTATATATATATATATATATATATATAATGTGTGTACATATCTAAGCATTCACATTTAAGATTGAATACATACATACATGGGTGTGATATATACATATATTGTTTGTATATTCCTTTTCTGACATAAGTGTGCTCAATTTTAATTACTTTTAGAAGAGCTTTTTAATATCCATTTACAACCTGTTTCATTCAGAGCAGATTTTCAAAATGAGTACTTGTATTTCTTTTCAAAAGGATTGCAGCCATTTTGAAAGTATCTAAATAAAATTATTTTTATGTTTATTAAAAACCTCTTTTAAAATTATCACTTATTTCATATACATAATTCAAAGAAACTTTATGTAATATAGGATTGTATTATTTCAATACAATCCTACATTACATAGTTCTTGAGCCTACCCACTTCACCTCCTAAGTTGGTTAGGCTAAGAATTTTTAGCACTATATATATATATATATATATATATATATATATATAAAAACGTGTGTATAAGTCTGATTTTTTTATATATAAAAATCAAATTTCACAGTAAAACTCCTGTAAGTTTACTCCATCCTAAAATTACTATTTTTTTACAACAAATTTTGTCCTTTTTCTTAAAGTATCTGATAGTATTCACGAAGATTAGAAATTAATAACTGCAAATTCATTCTACCTTGCAGGTAATTCTCTCCAGCCATTTAGGGTGATGCATTTTGTGAGCCTACCAGCCCTACCTCCCCAATCACATTTGATTCTCTATGCCCCATTCCATTACTTTGTTCATTGTTAAGGTAAGTCTACTGATTATGAAAGTTTTAAGAAAGGTGCAAATAATACCCGTAAGAAACGTATGAATATGAATCTCTTTATGGCTTAAATAGGATTTGTATGTGAATGAATCATCCTCAAAATATTGTTTATGCAATATTCTCTCCAAAAGAAAAAAAAGTTTTACCTTTAAATAAGCTATAAAAATATACAATAGAAACACTCAGGTGTAGGTTTTTAAATAAAATATGCACTTAGAAAAAAGAAAATCTTGAAGTGGGGGACACTTCTGTTCATGACAATATATTGGCTTTAAAATTCAAAATGGTTGTATCTAAATAGATAACTCAGTATGGCATAATACTTTAATTTAGTTGCTGTCAAATGTTTTCAATATCTTATGAAGCTGATATGAAAATAATTAATTACAAAATAATGCCCAACAAAGCAGAAAGAAAAGTGATTGAGACATGATTTCTGCAGCAGATCTGATGAGATGATAAAACAGTCATTCAAGCAGAAACAAAATTAATTGAAAATTGCCGTGTTTGAAGAATCAGTTTTAAATATTTTGATAACATCTCTTAAGTTGTAACCTAAAATAGATCTTTAATATGCTAAATCTCAAGATATTTCTTTGTTTAAATGTGTTGTTTCAATTCTTAAAGGGATAAAACTTATTTCTGGAAAATTAAAATGTATTTAAAGTATTTTGTTGTTGGGTGTTTTTTCTTTCCAGTAATTATTTTAAATTTAAGATATGTTATTTTATTGATAAAGGTTTCATATTTCACTTTTATTAGAGCTTCATCAGAACATAAGATACAGAGAAAAAGAAATTTTGGTATTTTTTACTGATTAATTGTTTCATTTGTGGCATTCCAAATTCAAGGAAAGCCCCAAGAAAGAACAGCAGCAATGAAAGTTAGTCTTGAATCTGGTAGAAATTTACTTGTGCACTTTAAGGAAAATTTAATCTCTTCACTCACTGAGAGAAAATGTTAATGTTCAAGTCATATTCTGATTTTTGTGAACTGAGTCTGAGAACTTTCCAGTATCATTTTCTATTAGCTATTCAGTATCATTTTCTATTAGCTATTGAAAGGATTAAAATTCTTTGAACAGTCATTGTCAGATGCTCCCAATGTGTCTATAGTGTATACATCTTAATGGCTTTATTGCCTTCCTTGGAGTGACCTGATAATGCCACTAAGACACAAGGTACTACAGGCAATGGTTAAAAAGAAAAAGGCTTTAGAAGGAACTAGGAACTGGAAAACCCCAATCAGAAAACTGAATATATATATATATATATATATATATATATGTGTGAGTGAACTGGGCAATATGAAAACCTATCTACTATTAATATTAAATTACATTTACAACAATTTGCATAATTTTAAAAGCATATTTTAATAAATATTTAATTCATTTTATTTAGTTTAACTCAAATTTTAAAAATTGTGGTAAATTTTCATTTTAGGTCCCGAAGGCTTTTCCTCCTTCAAATTTATCCAAAATAGCATTATTTCTGTGCAAATCAAATCAACAATTAGTTATTGAAGAAACCTACCTTTATTGATCTGAATGCCCAGAAAAAAAAAAAATCAAACTACATCTCAAACGCAGTCATGTAATTAACTGCTGAATGACTTTCAGCGGAGGATAACAAATTTCGGCCTATTTACTTCCTCTACTGAAATTTCCACCTATTTATTTCCTGTAATGAAAGTAATACGCAATTTTTTTTTTTCTACGCGTATTACTTTCTGCATATTTACTTCCTGTAATGAAAGTCATTCTGCAGTTAATTACATGACTTCGTGAGAGTTACGGGAGACAAAAAGTGCAAGATGAAGTTAGATATTTTTTTTTTCTGGTTAAGATCAATAAAGGTAAATTTCTTCAATAACTAATTGTTGATTTGAGTTCAGCATATACATTTGCACAAAAATAATGCTATTTTAGATTTTTAAAAAAAAACCCAAAAAAAACCAAACACAATGATTCTGTTAAAATTTTCTTAATTCATTCTCTTTGGATAGAAGGAATTCATATCTCTTGTGAAAGTTGTCTTAATCTAGCAGAAAATATGTCTACATTACATTTAAAGAAAATACAAAGTAATCTTGGCTTCTAATTTAAGTTGACATTTTTTTGTTTTTTTTTTTGTTTTTAAATATAAAACATTTGTATAGAATTATTAATTACAATTTTAGTAACCATTGTTGTCGTAACATTTCATATTATAAATTAGTCAAGCAGAGGCAAAAATAATTTTTAAGGAATTATCTAATAAGCCAAAATAATCTACAGTTTTCAGAATTTAATTAAACAGTTATTTAAACGAGAAAATATTAAGTTTACTGAATAAATTTTTACTTTTTTTTTTAATTGTATCAATATAAACATAAGAAAATTTTTCTTATGGTCAGTTCTTTACAGCTATGTCTTAAGTAAGAAATTCAAAGACAACAAATATAAAAAGAACCTTAGAAAATAGATGTTTTGCTGAAAATGTTTAAACAATGTACAGTTTATAATAACTTAGTTTTCTTTCTCATATATATATATATATATATATATATAATGTGTAGTAATTTAGTTAAAAATTTTTTTTTTTAGCATCTACTGCCTTATATTAATTTATATCAGGTAAGGACAGGTGAATTTTTATCATTTACATCAGTGAAGAGATATTCACAAAAAAAAAAAAATAGATTGGCTGTCATAACATACACCTGAAGATGGTTGGAGAGTTCACCAGCTGAAACAGCAAAAAATACATCAAAATGTTTTTTATCAAATTAACTGCAATCTGAAACTGTCATTATTTGATAAAATATTTTAATGTATTCTCTTATAAAACCTCATCTTAATGACATCAAAATATTTTATCAAATAATGACAATTTAAGATTGCAATAAAATATGAGATTTTGTAAATACTGAAATTCGTTGCACAGTGTGTGTTAGCTTGAGACATTTTATACTTGCATGCAATCATTGAATGTTTTGTTTTAGCAATCCAATAAAACACCAAAAGAAAAAAAAATGATATAAGCAACAATGTTTTTTTTTGTCTTGAACTCTTCTAAAAATGAAAGATTATCAAAGACAGGAAGAAGATGGGTTATACTTTACAGTAAGAAAATTATATACTGATTATTTCATGTTCAAATTTATTGACAGAAAAAAAAATTTTTTTTCCCCTCTTATATTTTGGCAATCTCTTTCATGTTACCTTTAATCTTTTTTAAAAATATTTACTAAATTTATGATTTTTATTTTTTACCTGATCTCATACACTGAATGCACTTTTAAAATATTGGACAACAATGGATTTCAAAAAGTAAAAGAATTTAAAAACAAAAAAATTAACTGTTCATAAGAAATAAAAACAAGGATAACATTTCTCTTTTCAAAATGGTAATCATATTTGACATTTTTAAAACCATGGCTTAGCTTAAATAGGTGTTTAAATTTTAAAAAAAAAATTATGGGACAACTTGTTTCAAAAACTTTCAGTTAATAAATGGTTTGAAATTATAGAGTAATGAAGCTGTCATACAATTTGGTTGTGCCAAAGAGAAACTGTAGAGTGAGAAGTTAACTTAATTCAATGAGGAAAAAAGAACAGACATTTACAATAAGAAGGTTTTGTCAATTTATTATAATATGTTACTAGTTTATTAATGACTAATTTTCTTTATTTACATTGTTCAGACTGTTGCTCCTCATCTTTATGGATGTTACATGAATATGACAAAGATGAGGACAATAGACATAATAGCAAAAAATAGAATACCTCATCTCAGAAATACAAACAGATGTTGATTTTGGCTTTTTTTTTTTATTAAAAAAAGGTAGCTATGCATGTTTTTGTTCAAAAAGTGTGTAACCATGAAACAGATCAACAAGTACTAATAGTTACAATATATATATATATATATATAAGAAAGTTACAGAACACACAGATTTTAAACCCACTGTTCAAGCATTTACTTTTATAAAAGTTCCACAAAGCACCCAAAGAAGAGCACTTGTGCTCTGAAGCATGAATTTTTGTGTAGTGATACTATGCTTTTATAAACCATTGTAACAACTATTACAATATATATGAGAGAAAGGGGAAAGGAAATAGAGTTGTTCCAAGAAGAGAAATTGGTATAGAATAAAAAGTGTGAGAAGCGGTGAATGTTTAATTTAAAGTGTATATTTATAGTTGTATAAAGATATACATATTAAGATATTTTAAGTGTCCATAATGGTATTTGTGACGCTACACGTGTTTAGAGTCTAAGATTGACTCTTCAGGTGAATAAATTTGTGGCTTTACATATCGAGATTCCTTTTGTTTCTGAGGGCCAAGTTCTTGTTTATTCTTTATATATATATAGGTAAGTAGCAAATAAAGAAATAAATCAAATCAGTGAAGTAAAAAATAAAGTAAATTCAATAAATCAAATGTTGGCGTGTGGAATAGTCTGTTTTCTCACATCAACACGTGCATAAATGGATAAACAAATAAATGAATGAATCGAGTGCTTATCCCAATCTGAAATTATTTTGGTCTGGGGTCTCTAGTACTTAAAAACTATCTTCTTGGCATCTTTGTTTATTTACATGTATTTTCATCTGTCAGTTGGTTGCTTTTATTGCTTCGACGGTGTTTTGAATTTGGTGTGATTGTGTGAGAGAGCACTCTTTGATTTTGTCTTTATATTTTATAATTAATTTTTATGGTTCATCTGGTTCTTTTTTATTGTTTGGGAATATCATTTGAATTTTGTGTGTGTGTGTGTGTGTGTGTGTGTGTGTGTGTGTATATTTTTGTGTGTGTGTGTTTTTTCATCATGTCGTTTTGTTGAGTGAAAGCTTGTATTTTTTTATGAATCTTTCTTCCTGCATTATTCATGTTTCATAGTCTGTATTTTGGTAAATAGGTGCAGCTTTGAAATTGCCATTTCTACATTCATGCATATGTTGGGAGACGTATAGTTTCCTGTTGTATGATAATCTTATATCGCTTTTATGAAGGGATATTCTATTATTCAAGCATTGTGAAGCTCCCACACGTCTAGTGTAACAAATACCATTATGGACACTTAAAATATAATATGTATAATATCTTTATACAACAATATACACTTTAAACTAAACGTTAATGGCCTCTCACACTTTTTATTCTATATAACACACACAGGGTCACAATAAAGTTACTATACAGTTACTTACAATAGCAAAACAAAGCAATTAATGTATTAAAATGGTTCTGGTTAATAATTAATTTTTTGTTTACCATAACATTTTATTGTGACTGATAGTGTTTGAAATGCAAACCACCTGCTTCCATATAATGTGAGAGAATGCTTTGACAAATGGTTCTGAAGGTTTAAGTCTTTAAAGTTTCTTTGCAAGAATGGAATCTTTGATAATTCTGCTTTTTTTCCCCCCCCAAGTAACTGCATAGTGACTTTATTACCACCATATATATATATATATATATATATATATATATAAATTAAATTTTTTTTAAAGATGTTGAATGCACATTTCGACATGAAATCCCCGAAGAGGATAACACATCACCTCAGCAACAAATGCTATCCCGAAACTGGAGATAATTTGAAGTAAATTATGTCTATTTTCTCTTTTCAACTCATAGATAGAATTGCAAAAAAATAAAAAAAGGGGAAAAAATGGTATCGTCTGGGTTCACAAAAAGGGGAAGAGGACAGTAAAGTAAACTGAACAGACAGCGTGTTGAATTGATATTAGGTTAAACAAAACAGAAAGGAGGTGGGAGGTAAAAGAGATAAAAGGGAGGGGAAAAAAATTAAAGTATTGGATTAAAGTATTTAAATAAAAATATATATATATATATTCACACAATTATTTTTAGTGGAGACCTGTGTTAAAGTAGACGATCAAATATTTATTAAACACTATTTTTATTTTTGCCTTTTAGTCTAAATGGTATAGAAAACCTATTAAAGGAAAATATGCATTCGCTGCCAGGATTCAAACCAGTTTCCATTGTTAAATCTGATATATGGATGGGCATATATAATTTTCTTTAACCAAGTTCATCCTACACAAGATAATCTCTTGTCTTTGTGGCTTTACTAAGGAGCAAGAAAAAAAAAAATGAGTAATCAAAGAGGACAGTAGATAGCGATTGACATTGCATGTGTGTGTAGGTAGATATATACTAAACGGTTATAGGTCAGATTTAGATTAGACAAGACAAACTGACTAACAACACTGAATAGGTCAAAACCATGGTAGCATGATCAACTGATCTCAGCTTTTTATATAGCGTGTGTGTACACTCACATTTTTTCAAAAACATCAGTGTGGCTTAAGCAACTAAATAATTTTAAGATAAAAATGTTACTAAAGACATTATTTTCTACAGTATTCAAATGTCTTTTTGATTTATCAAACTCAAAACAAAATATTCAGCAATCATTGAAGAAACTAATTCTTGCACTAAAAATTAATCAGTTCAGGTACTCTTGAGAAGCCTATGTTGCTTATTAAAGAAAGCAAATTGGGCCTGAGAGGTTTGTCCAGTAAGAAACCATTTTGAATATCATGAGAATTGCTTCTGTGATTGATGTAATGTGACAACCACTATAAAGGTATTTGAGTTTGTATTTGGAGGTTTTCTCTTCTATTGTCGACCCAATCATAAAATTTAAGCAACTTTAGTGTAAATTCTTGCATAAAAATTAAGCAACCCATTTACTGGTCAAAATTCTAAATTACTTTTTAAAGACAAGAAAAGGAAAAAAAAAGTCTGTGTGTTTATATGTAACAACCAAAACAAAAGAAAAACTGATGATGCTAAATAAGTTGTAAAACATTAAAATTTAAAAAAGATTTTTCTGTTTGTTCCTTACTTGATTATTCTGTTATATTTAACCCTTTAACATTCAGTGTGTTCAAACTCACCCCATAAATTTTGACTCAAAGACTCGCTTCTGTATTTGCAATGATGTCATTATGGCAGAGTATACATAGTGCGCAAATATCCTCGCAAAAGGTATCAATCCACCTCTTCCCTCCAGTTATGGGTTAAATAACATGACAGATTGGTTATTGACCAAGGCTATAGAACCCAATCTACTGCAGAAAGTAATGGCAACCTACTGTAGGAAAATCTGCCCAGTCAGTCATGTCTCCTTTGAGACATGATCGCTCAAGCATGTATCATCTATGGCACCTAACTGACTGACTGATACATGGTGCAGGTTTCAGTAAGTTGAACATTAATATTTACAGGATTGGTTGAAAGCTAAAGGGTCCAACCATATTCCTAATTCATATTTGCTGGAGGGAGCATATATCCTAGTGGGGATCTACTGTTTATTTAATGATTAAAGATTATATTTAATTGTAAAATGGAGATGATTTATATGGTACCTTGTATCAACAAATTACAATTCTTAGACTTCATTGGTGACTATTGCATTTTTTAGAATATGAGGTTGGGTTAAAAAAAAAAAATCACTTAATTATTTCTTTGTAAAATCAAAGAACATAAATGTATATTAACATTTTTGTGGATTTTTTTTCCTCAAATTTTTAACTTGAAAAAAAATTATATTTGTGGCTTGATTTAAAATAAAAAATATATAAAAAAAAATAAATAAAGTGAATTCTTAACAAATATCTTTTCTCTTTCCACTTGAACAGACATCTTGTGATCATATGACAATAGATAAGGGCTCCCAAAGGATGTCATTGATTGAACAAAATCTATCTTTACCCCAATTCAAAAATAAAATGAATTTCATTAAAATGCTTCCTGACTTTTTATTTAGATATATATTTCTTTTGAAAACAGACTGTCATGCCGGCAAAAAAAAAAAAAAAGTGTTAAAAGGATATATTTTCTTTGCCTTGACACTGCTATCATTTTAACTACTTTCACTCTTCAGCAATGCTTATTTTTTTTTTTAAAAGTGGTGATTAGGATTGTAATAAAACCTAAACATGAAAGTGAATTTATAAATTTTTTTTTTGTTCTTGAGAATTTAATATTAAACACTATTTATTAAATTATTAACAACATTTTAATAATGAAATTCTTTTTTTTTAATCATTTCAACCCAAGCTAGGCATTACCACCACTGATGTGCAGGGGGCTACATAAAAGTTTACACAGAAGGAGAGAAGAAAAATACAAACCACTTACAGGGTTGGGGGCAGAGAAAGGGCAAGAGAAGGATTGGAACACAGGAGAAGACAGTTGTGAAAGTAGAGAGAAAGGAGAAGAACAAGATACACAGGTTGATGTAGAAAGGACTGGAGTTAAATGGATAAAAGATGGGAATTGACATTGCATTTAAATTCCCGGAGGTTGTAGCAGTCAGGAAAGCAAGTATACGGAAGGGAGTTCCACAGGTGGGAGGTGTGAGAAAAGAAGCTGTGAAGTAGAATTGTCAGCTGCATTTGGTGAATTTAACTGTAAAATGGTGGGACCTTGTTGCCAGTCTGGTTGCATGAGTAAATTCTTATGGAGGAGGCACCAGTGACCTAATTTTGTTGAAGCAGAAGCCATGAAAATATTTGTAGAAGAGACAAAGGGAAGCCACATCCCGACGGTGAGAAAGTGGCTGGAGTTGAGCTGCCAAGCCGGGACCAATCACATTACAGATTCTTCTTTGGAGCCTATTGAGAACACTGAGATGAACTCAAAACTAATGCAATATTTATCATTTACCAATTTATAAAGAAATAAATATGATTTTTTATTTGTATAAACAATTATTAAAATAAGTGAACCAACTATAAGTAAATTCTTATTCACTATTTTATAAATTTCAAATCAATTGGCAATTAGCTGATGCTTTACCAACCATACCAATAAATAATAAATAGTCTAAATATACTATCTAGTAATAATATTTTATGTTTATTATTTCTGTTAAATTTCAAGAACAAAGAAAATTTATGAATTCACTTTCATCTGTTTAGGTTTTATTCCAATTGTAATCATTGCTTTTTAAAAACAAATGAACATTGCTAAATAGTGAAGGTAGTCAAAAAAGCAGTGTCCTGGAGAAAATTAATGATCTCCCTGATTCCATAAGAGCCCAAATAGGTTTGTATGCCGATGACACCACAGTTTATTCTCGCCTCCTACAAAAATCTGGTGTAGGCGTCAAAGCTAACCTCGCAGCCGAGATTGAAAGAGACCTCCAATCCATATTGGACTGGGGTAAGAAATGGTTAGTAAATTTTAATGCTTCTAAAACGAAGCTACTCTCAATTAACCATCATCGACAATCTCACCTACCTCCCATTAGCATGGACCAGGCTTGCCTCCAAGAGTAAAACACTGCGCCTCCTTGGTCTCACACTTTCAGCGGACCTAAAATGGAATGACTATATCGAATCCATTGCTAAATCCGCTGCTATGAAAGTCGGTTCTCTGTGTAGGGCCCGGAAGTTTTTTCCGTCTGAATTTATCCTGCACATTTATAAATCTACCATCCGCCTGTGCATTGAATACTGCTGCCATATCTGGTCGGGTGCCCTTGCTGTTCTCCGAGGAGGGTCTGTAATGTGATAGATACTGACTTGGCAGACCGCCTGCAGTCTCTCTCCCACCGGTGCGACGTGGCTTCCCTGTGTCTCTTCTATAAATACTTTCATGGCTTCTGCTCCGATGAACTTAGCTCACTAGTGCCCCCTAAATACGTATTTGAACGAGATACTAGATTAGCAACTAGATCCCGCCCTTTTACAGTGAAACCGATAAAATGCAGCCGTAACTTCTACTCCAACAGTTTCTTTCCTTGCACTTCCTAACTGTGGAATTCTCTTCCAAACGATTGCTTCCCTGACGGCTACAATCTCCAGGAGTTTAAATGTAAGGTCAATAGACACCTAACACACTAACCTGCTCCCATTCTATCAAACACTCTTCCCATCTGCCCAACCCTCATCCTCGCTATGCTTACTCATCTGTCACCTTCCTCCTGACATTCCCTATGTCTAACCACTCCTTCTCTTTACCTTCCCCTATGTAGCCCCATGCGCAATAGTGGCAGTGGAATGCCTTGCTTGGGGTGAGATGATTAAAAAAAAAAAAAAAAATCATCATTTTGACAGTCTTATTTTGAATACATTTACCAATGTTTGCTTAATTAAAAATATCTAAATGCAGAATTTTCATGAAGACATCACCCGGATCTTCTGTATATACGAGGGTCATTCAATAAATAAGGTGAATTTTTCGGTATAAGGACTTCTAATACAAATAGAAGCTTACTTTTTATTTTTTCATTTACTTTTTTTTTTTTTTTTTTTTAAAGGGATTTAACTTTTTTGCAGATTGAAAAAAAAACTTAGAGTTTTGGAGATTAACAAAGATGGCTGACCAAGAAGCATGCACCAGGATTGAACAGAGGTCAGTTATCAAGTTTTTGGTTGCTGAAGGGTGCAAACCAGTTGGAATTCATAGGAGAATGTCAACTGTGTATGGTGCCACATGTTTCAGCTAAAAAATGTCTACAAGTGGGCTAAATTGTTTAAAGAAGTTTGAAAGTGATGATGAAGTCAAGTGCTGTGAGCAATTGGCTAAGACATCAGTCCAAAGATTTTTACGCTGAGGGAATACGGAAGCTTGAGCACAAATGGGAAAAGTGTGTGACACTGCTGGGAAACTTGAAAAATAAAAAAAGTAAGCTTTTATCTGTATTAGAAAAATTCACCTTATTTATTGAATGAACCTCATATCAAATTGAATCCTTTGTTCGTTCTTGAGCCATCAGACCCCTGAAGAGATTATTGATGAGGGTAGAACTGTTGCAGTATTTGCCAATAACAGAGGAATTGGGAATAAGGCCATTCCTTATCTATCAAGATATAAGGTAATTTGTTAATATGAAAATTAAACTTATTACTGTTTCAAAATTTTATATATATATATATATATATATATATATAAATAAAATGGTTAAATAAAATAAAGACGAGGAAAACTGTATTTTAAATCGCCTATGCGTTTCGTCCTGTGATGGACTTTATCTAGGAAAAAAGATGAAACGAGCTTTATTCTAAATTACATATCTATAAACAAACTGTTGGCAACCACAAAGACACTCACAAATCATTTCAATATACTAAAACAAACTAAAATACATAAAAATTTCAAAGAAAATGGTTGAATTCCCTTCATTTTAACATCTTGTGACTTTGCACTACACATGAAGGAATTCTAAAACAGACTAACACGAAATAAACAGTTTTCAAAGAAAACGGTCAAATTCCCTTCATTTTAATATCTCGTGACTTTGCACTACACGAAGAAATTCTAAAAACTAAAATATTCTGTTAATCTTTTGAAATGATTTGTGAGCATCTTTGTGGTTGCCAACACTGTTTGTTTATAGATACGTAATTTAGAATAAAGCTCATTTCGTCTTTTTGCTTAGATAAAGTCCATCACAGGACGAAACGCATAGGCGATTTAAAATACAGTTTTCCTCTTGTCTTTATTTTATTTAATCATTCTGTCCTTAATCTCAGATTATAAATTCTCTATAAAAAAACCAATGTAGTGTACCAATTTATATGCCCATTCAGAGATTGCATCTCTGATACTAATAAAAAACCTAGTACATATATTGGTTTTACTATAACCACGCTCTCCCATAGACTTACATGTTATCTTTCTGATCAGAGTACTATTAAACAACATTTCTCTGAAAAACATAAACATGTAGGTAATATCAGACAGATTTTGGTCAACAATACGGTGATCCTTACTCATACACACAGTAAGAGGAACCTGCAGATATTGGAGGCCATGTACATCAAATCTAAACAACCAACACTCAATAAAATCAACTTTAAATCCAGAAATAACATATTACATTGCATTTGACTACATGGTTTTGTTGTCATTTTGTGCTATCACGTGGTGTGACGTCATAAAACTGCATCGCAAATTTAAGAACTGTGTTTATTATTTTTGATAACTATTGCCATTGCCAAGCGGAGTTTTATGTCAACACAAAATAAAATTGTCGGTGATGGTGGATTTTATAATGTTTCAGTCTAAACAACCTCTCTGAAGATGGCTCATGCGAGCCGAAAGCTTAGAAGAAAATCAATAATTATCGAAATGTTTTTATCAGGAAAAAGAACATAATTGAAAGGTGCAAGTCAGAAAGATATGATATGACAGTTGACCAAACATTTAAATTAATGCTCTGCATAACCTTTTGGGCGGCATCTTAGATCTTCCCAATACATCTTCGGATATCAGTAACGCACTTTCTGTTCTATGTTAGAACAGGTCACAGGATGTTTAAATTTTGGTACTCGTTTGATTTTAGTATCTCCGATGAGTATTTTGTATTTTTTTCATAATCATTTCACCCCAAGCAAGGCAGTTTTACTGCCACTGGTTTGCAGGGCGTTACGTAGGCGGAAAGTGATGAGAAAGAGGAACAAGTTATAGGGGGTGTCAGAGAATGGGTAAGAGATGGAGGAAAACACTGGTGTGAGAAGAGCTGATTAGAGTAGAGTGGACAGAATACAAATAGTAATAAACTAATAGTAATAATGAAGAGTGTATAGAGGCAGAGCATTAGAATAAAAAAGCAACAATAATAAGATGGGATACAACTAGCAATAAAATAAGAATAATGAAAAGTGTATTGGGCCCAAATGTTTCGATAAAAAGCAACAGTCGTAAGATGTAATGCAACTAATATTAAAATAAAAGGTAATAATGAAAAGTCAGAATGTTGTGATAAAATGCAAGAATAATAAGATTTAATAAATCGTAATAAAATAATAATGAAAATTGCATTGAACCAGATTGTTGGGATAAAATGCAACAGTAGTAAAATGGAGTACAACTAGTAATAAAATAATAGTAATAATGAGGAGTATTGTGAGCCAGAGTGTTAGGATAAAAAGCAGCAATAATAAGATTGAATAAAACTAATAATAAAATAAAATTAATAAAGAAAAATGTATTAAGCCAGAGTGTTGTGATAAAATGCAACAATAATAAGATTGAATAAAAGTTGTTATAATAGTAATAATGAAGAGATTGATTTTTGGGTTAAAAAGGTACAAAGATACAAAGATACAAGATGGAATAAAACTAGTAATAAAATAATAGTAATAATGAAGAATGCATTGAGCTAGAGCGTTTGGATAAAAAGATACAATAGTAAGATGGACTAAAACTAATAATAAAATAATATTAATGAATTGTGTATTCAGCCATAGTGTTGCAATAAAAGCAATAATAAGTTGGGATATAACTAGTAACAAAATAATAGTAATGATAAAGTGTGATTTGAGCCAGTGTGTAGGGATAAAAAGTAATAGTAAGACTGAAGAAAACTAGTATTAAAATAATAATGAAAATGAAGAGTATATTGAGCCAGTGTGTAGGGATAAAAAAACAACAATAAGATGGCATAAAACTAGTGCTAAAATAATCGTATTAATGAAAAGTGTATTGAGCCTGGGTGTTTGATTAAAAAGCTACAATAAAAAGATGGAATATATCTAGTGATAAAGGAATAATAATAAGCAAGAGTGCGTTCAGCAAGAGCGCGTTCAGCAAGAGCGCGTTCAGCTAGAGCGCGTTCAGCAAGAGCGCGTTCAGCAAGAGCGCGTTCAGCAAGAGCGCGTTCAGCAAGAGCGCGTTCAGCAAGAGTGCTGGGATAAAAAGGTATAATAGTAAGATGGAATAAAACTATAAAAAATGAGTAATAATGACGAGTGCATTGAGCCAGAGTGTTGGGATAAAAAGCCAGGAAGAAAAAATGGAATAAAACTAGTAATAAATAATCATAATAATGAAGGTTGTATTGAGCAAGAGCGCCCGGTTCACACTCCACCCACGTCTATTGAACAGGTGAAGAGGCTCATCCCTTGTTTCCTGTTTAGGATGCGGTTTCCGGTTTTCTCTTTTCCAATCTTTTCACACCTATGTAGCCCCCTGCACATCAGTGGCGTTACCGCCTTGCTCGGGGTGATATGATTAAAAAAAAGTGTTGGGATAAGAAACAACAATAGTAACATAGAATACAATGGGTAATAACAACAATAGTAATGAAGAGTGTACCGAGTCAGAGTGTTGGGATAAAAAGCAACAATAATAAGATGGAATACAACTGGTAATAAAATAATAGTATTAAGAGTGTGTTGAAGCAGATTACTGGCATAAAAGCAACAATAAAAAGATAGAGTAATGGGGGTCATAAAGTACTGATAATGAAGATATCCAAACTTATTTATAAATGGAACTACGTGTGTGTGTGTGTGTGTGTGTGTGTGTCCGTCAGTTACCTATAGACTCCGAAACGGCTGAACCGATTTTCTTGAAAATTTACAGAGTTGTACTATAAGCGTCTGCGAGTGTTCTTAGCTAGGTTTTGTATCGAGGAACCCCCCGATAAACATCGATAATCGAAAAATCGGGTTATAGAAGGAGTGATCCGATTTTAATCAAATACACTCATAGACAAAGACATAAGAAACGATATTCAGAAGTTTCAAAGTTGCAGTTCTTACAATAGTGCAGAAAATCGGATATATATATATATATATACATACACACACACACACAAGGCAAGATGTTTGTTTGTGTGTGTTTATCTGTATGTCCTTTATACAAATCCACAATTTTATCCGATTCTCACCAAACTTCACATAAATATTCTCTAGGCTGAGTCTGAGCTCCAGGTCCATGGATGAATTTTAAAGCTTTCATTACACCCGAGCAATACCGGGCTGTACTGCTAGTTATTAGATAAATGACAGTGTCATAAAATAGTAGGAAGGAATAAACTCTGTAATAAGGTTTTTCGTTTTTCTCTTCAAAATTTTATTAAATTGCTGTAAAAAACTAAAATAAATCATAGACTAAAATAATGCCGAGAAAGAAATGTATAATGTCCAGAAAAATTGTTTATTAAAATTTTCTTGTTCGAAGATAATTATTTTTTTTTTTAATTGGGATAATGTTTGCTTTATCAGTTGAAGATCAAAGCCTGAAACTACAACACTTATAGGTTACCCTGTAGCGGATAAGAAATTAATTAAAATCAACACCCTTCTTCTTCACTTTTACAAAAAATTAACAACGACGTGTGAAATCCTGGTTTTTCCAAACAGAAAAAGGATTGACCATCTGCTTAAAGAAAAAGTCGAAACCAGATTTCGCAAGTAGGTGTTTAAATGATTTTTGACGAATGGGAGCGATTTGCAAGACCGAAAAGGACTTCGCAAGTAAGTGCGAAAATATCTAGATTACAATAAAAGGACATCATCAGCATCAGTCAATTAGAGTGTCAGATGGGAGCCGCGAGACGAAAGAACTAAATGTAACTTCAACTTCAAGCGACTTGGACATTGTCCTCTTTCTCCTTATCTCTTTCAACAATTACTACTACGAACAATTTCTTCAACTCTCGATACCTTTAACTCAACTTTATCATTGAACACAAACTCATAACTTCTTAATAATGTTTCTAATTGAACATTAACTTCTACAACTTGTGTTATTCTTTCCTTTTAATAAATTGCTATTTTAAAATGCAAAACGTAAATTTTATTCTTACACTATTCCACACAATTCCATATATTCCAACCTGCCCACAACCAACCTTCTGATGAAAACCTGATAATAATTCAGCATAAATCCTGTAAACTGTAAGGAGTTCGGTTAAGTCTGACAAAAGGCTGAATCAAAGAAACATTAACCAGCTCCGCAACGACTACACTGGTGACTCCCGACGTACAAAGAATACGCTACCCTATGCTACAACCCGGTTACCCGAGGCGTGACTTGACCTTTAACCAGTCCGCCCACGTTGTGTTGGTTTTGGTCTCGGACCAGCCAAAGTCGGATTGCTCGTTATCACCTGGCTAAATTAATCCCGACACGCGAGGGGCCGAGTATATTGTCAAGACCGGATTTTTACGCGATTGGAAGTATAAAATCAGTAGACCACCTGAACGCCACGGTTGTAAGTTTTTATATATATTTATGTTAATTATATACACAGAATTGAAGAATGAATCTTAATTCAAATTTCCTGTGTTAAACTGTGAGGTATTTTCCGTTTGTTTTTTTTTTTTTTTTTGTTTTTATATATATCTATGTTTTTGTTCTCCCCCCCCCCCTTTTTTTGGAGTTCATTTGGACTTTAACTAAGTTAAAACTTAGTTAAACTCCACTTTTGTAAGTTTGTGTTTTTTTTTTTTTTTTTTTTTCAAAGGATTGTTCGTGTTCGATTTTTTTTTTTTTTTTTTTTTAATAGGAGTAGATAGGTCACACTATCGCCCGGTCTATACTCCTCCCACGTCTATTGAACTGGAGTAGAGGCTCGTTCCTTGTTTCCTGTTTAGGATGTGGTTTCCGGTTTTCACTTCTCTCTCTTCAGACCTTGGTACTGGTGCTTCCGTGAGTTTCCTGCGATCTGGCCGGTTGGTGGCAATGGCTCATCACTGTGAGGGTACCGGGTTGGCAGTTTCCTGGTTGCTGCTTCCGACTGGTAGTTAGGAGCCCTAACTCTTGCGTAGCGTCAAGAGCGGCTGCTCTGATCAACAGTTGTATAATATCGGGGTTCTTGTAGTGCCATGTCGCGCATGGATAGGTGTCCCTGCAAGCGCTTTCGGTGGGCAACCCCGAGGCCACACCTTGTTGCAGCCCTAGCCAGTCCCCCTCCCAGCTCAGATCGTGGGTAATGACCGCCTGTATCCTCTACCCTAGGTCCCTTTCTATAAACCAAAAACATGACAAGACAAAACAGAAATGACCCTAAACCAGCTAAATCCAAACCACCTAAGCCCATTAACCTCTCCTTCACTAATATCCGAGGCATTCGTACTAACTTTGCTAGTGTAGAAGCGTTCCTGCATGAAAAGTCCCCTGACATCCTCGCGCTCTGCGAAACTAACCTCAACTCAACTATTCCCTCCTCTGACCTCTTCATCCCTGGTTATCTTCCCCTTTTAAGGAAGGATTCTACTGTCCACATGCATGGGCTGGGTGTTTATGTCAGCGAACACCTCCCCATAACTAGGGTGACTTCACTCGAATCTACTGACCACCGATACATATGTCTCCGCTTGTCTCTCCTCAGTTCGGTTAGCTACCTATTCTTCCTTTACCGTTCTCCCTCCTCTCCTGACTGCTCCCTACTAGATAGCATTGCCGACGACATAGATAAGGCTATTACCTATCACCCATTTGCCCACATATTTGTATTTGGAGACCTCAATGCCCATCACTCTGAGTGGCTTGAAAACGCTGTTACTGATTCGGCGGGCACTCACGCCATGAACTTTGCTATTTCCCAATCCCTTACGCAAGTGGTGGACTTCCCCACTCGCTTCCCAAGCACACCCTCGGGTCATTCCTCACTGCTAGATATATGTTTCACCTCTGCGCCCGACGCCTGTCAAGTCTCGCAGCTTTGCCCTCTCGGCAACTCCGACCACGCTGTAGTCTCCCTCAGTATTTCTTTCCAATCTCACTCCCCCCAGGATCCCCCTACTCATAGAACCTCCTACCTCTACCAAAAAGCTGACTGGGAAGCCTTTCGCGATTTCCTCTGCGACGTCCCTTGGGGAAAAGTGTTTGACCTATCAGTTGATGACTGTGCCTCTGAGGTCTCGTCATGGGTGAAAGCTGGCATTGATGCCTTCATACCCACCAGGAAGTATTGCTTAAAACCTCATTCCCCTCCGTGGTTCTCTCCAGCCTGCTCAGCCGCCATTGCCCACAGGAACCATTACTTCCATCTATTCCAGAGACAGCCAACTGTTCACAATAGGCGCCTGTTCACATCCGCTCGCAGTGAGTGCAAGAGAACTCTAAATGACGCCAAACAGTTGTTTGCGGAGAGAATGCGACAGCACATAGCTGACCGCAAGTTCGGCTCCAAGGACTATTGGAGGATTTGTAAACGAGTGCTCAACAATAGGAAATCCTCAATACCTCCTTTAATCCATGGATTTGACGTTCTCACGTCATCTGCTGAGAAAGCTGAGTGCTTTGCCCGCAGATTCTCATCCAACTCCACACTCGACTCGTCCGGAGTGCACCCACCCGACTTCCCTATTAGAACTGAGGCCAAACTGCATGACGTGTATATTACCCCGACAATAGTATCCAGAGTAATTTCAAAACTCGACCCCCATAAGGCGTGTGGAGACGATGGAATCCCGGTGATAGTCCTTAAGAGGTGTGCCCCTGAACTTTCCCCTGTCCTCTCTAAACTGTTTAACTACTGCCTTTCTGCTTCCTGCTTTCCTGCATGCTGGAAATTCTTCCTCAGTCGTTCCTGTCTTTAAGAATTGTGGTGAACCCTCGGACCCATCCAACTATCGCCCTATCAGTCTCCTACCAATATTCGGGAAAGTGTTCGAGGCTATAATAAATGCTGAAATAGTTCATCATCTCACCGCCCACAAGCTGTTCTCCGACAGGCAATATGGATTCCGATTTGACAGGTCCACAGCCGACCTGCTAACTACTGTAACGGAGTACATGCTACAGGCCCTTGATGAGTCTGACGAGGCTCGCGCGGTTGCTCTGGATATCTCCAAGGCTTTCGACAGGGTTTGGCACCCTGGCCTCCTATGCAAACTACGCGGTTATGGTATTACCGGTCGCCTGCTTGACCTAATCCAATCTTTCTTAAATAACCGCAAAATGAAGGTCGTTCTGAATGGGCGTGCCTCTTCGTCCTACAGCACGAATGCTGGTGTCCCACAAGGCTCTATCCTGGGCCCAACGCTCTTCCTTATTTTCATCAACGACCTCCCAGATGAGATCAGGTCCCAAGTAGGCATCTACGCAGATGACACTACAATATACTCCCGCTCCAGTAAGAAACCTGTCGTGGCGGACAGACATAATCTCGCTGCTGACCTTGAGCGGGATCTACACTCTGTGGTGAACTGGGGCAAGAAGTGGCTTGTCAACTTTAATTCCTCTAAGACCAAGCTGTTGTCTGTCAACCATTACAGGCAACCTCTTCTGCCTCCCATAAGCATGGACCAGATGATTCTCCCGGAGAGTAATACACTACGCCTCCTCGGACTTACCCTGTCCTCAGACCTCAAATGGAAGCACTATATTGAATCCATAGCAAAATCTACTGCTAAGAAGATTGGGTCACTATGTCGATCCAGGATGTTTTTTCCACCTGAATCCATCCTGCATATATACAAGTCAACCATCCGTCCGTGCATGGAGTACTGCTGCCATTTATGGTCAGGTGCCCCTGCCGTTCTCCTCAGTGTTCTTGACAAGCTCCAAAGGAGAGTCTGTAATGTGATAGGTACTGATCTGGCGACTCGTCTGCAGCCACTTTCCCATCGTCGAAATGTGGCCTCCCTCTGTCTCTTCTATAAATACTTTCATGGCTTCTGCTCGGATGAGCTTAAGTCACTGATGCCTCCTCAACAGGTGTTTACCCGTTCAACCAGACTGGCAACTGGGTCCCACCCATTCACAGTCAGGTTAGCCAAACGCAGACGACAATTCTACTCCTGCAGCTTCCTCTCTCGCACTTCCCGCCTGTGGAACTCACTCCCGTATTCTTGCTTTCCTGACGGCTACGACCTCCAGAAATTTAAAAGCAAAGTTAATACTCACCTACTAACCACTGGCCTCTAGCTCTCTCTCCCCTCCCCTGTATAAGCTTCCCTTTCTCTCCGCCCATGTACCTGTCATTGCACCTGCTTTCTCAGTTTTCTATTGTTCCTTTCTAACTAGCTTGTACTCCTCACTCTTTTCTAATTAATCTTTCTACACTTATGTAACCCCCTGCACATCAGTGGCGTTTCTGCCTTGCTCGGGGTGAAATGATTAAAAAAAAAAAAAAAAAAAAAGATATAATAAACAAGCCAAAGCTGGTAACGCTCAGCAGTTGGCTGGTATTTCAAAATTATATTCAGTAACAATGTTTTCTGAGTCGGGGTTGACTCAGTTGTCTTTTAGCAGCACGTCCGTTTCAGTCCGACCGTCTCATTCAAACCTACTCATTCAAATCAGTCAGTTAAATGCCATGCATGATACTCGCTTGGGCGATCATGTCTCGAAAGAGGCATAACTGACTGGGCAGAAGATTATCCCGCAGTAGGTTGCCATTGCTTTCTGCAATAGACTGGTTGCCAGCCAAGGCTATAGAACCTAATCTGTCATGTTATTTAACCCATAGCTGGAGGGAAGAAACGGCTAAATACTTTTCCCAAGGGTATTTGCGCAAGGAATTAACTGGAATTTAAATTTTCAAATCACTAACCCCAATTTACCTCTTCTAGCAGTAGGCCACAATTAACTCCGAATCATTCTAATTTTGTCTTCCACTCTGATTTTATTAAACAAGCACAAAATTGAGACAGTAAAAGGTAGTCACAGGGGGTTCAGTTTTCCCTCCCTGTATAACTCTTACCAGCTTGAAATGAAAATAACATCAGTTATCCATTTCAACTAAGTCTCTGGGCCCTATACTAATGAGGGTGAGTCAACTGTCTGATATCACTTGTCTATTTTCAATAGTCCAGTAGCACAGGACAGGAAATTCTCACAGTCTAATTTTTACCTAGGGTCACAATATGCCAAAACAGGATGATAATATGACTAGATTCGTTTTACTTGGATTCAATCAATTCAGTTACTCTTCCCGACAGAAATAATTGTTGTATTTTACTTTTTATTTTTATCACTTCGGTTACTTAAAAAAAAAAAAAAAAAAAAAAAAAAAAAAAAACAACAACAAACAAACACACAAAAAACACCCTGTATTCTCTCATTTTAGAGAAATCTCTTATCCTTAAAATTAATAAAAATAAATGAATAAATTAATGCCAGCCAACTGGAAATAGGGTTACAACCCCATTTCCTATTTTTTAAAATCTATTTATAATCGTTCCTATTAAAAAAAAAATCTGTTAGCTTATTTGTCAGGTTGTGATGCAGTGGTTAGCAGTTTGAAACAAGAAATTGGAATGCTGAGTTCGAATTCCAGGTGAATTCATTGCATTCACTTACACGCAAATACTCTTAGGAAAGGTATTAATTCATCTCTTCTCCCCCCAGATATGGGTTCTATAGCCTTAGTTGGCAACCTACTGAAGGAAAATCTTCTGCCCAGTCAGTTATGTCTCTTTCGAGACATGATCACCCAAGTGTGTATCATGTATGGAACTTGACTGACTGAAGTGCTGACTGATGAAAAAAAACAATTGGCGAATTGTGTTGTTTGGAATTTTGGGCAAAATATTGGCTAATTTATTTGAATTTTACGAAAGGATAAATAATAAGGGTTTTCTTATAGTTAGAGGAGGTATTTTGATAGTTTAGTAAAAGTTTATAAACTTACGAATAAGAATTTATTTTCATTGATTTATTTATAAATTGACTAGCAGTACAGCCCAGCGTTGCTCGGGTATAATGAATGCTTTAAAATGAATCCCTGGACCTGGAGCTCAGACTCAGCCTAAAGAATATTTGTGTGAAGTTTGGTGAGAATCGAATAAAAATTGTGGATTTGTATAAAAGACATACAGACAGATAAACAGACACGCACACAAACATCTTGCCTTTTATATATATATATATATATATATATAATCGATTTTCTGCACTATTGTAAGAACTGCAACCTTGAAACTTCTGAATATCGTTTCTTATGTCTTTGTCTATGAGTGTATCAAATTTGACTAAAATCGAACCACTCCTTCTATAACCTGATTTTTTCGATTATCAATTATCGATATTTATCGGCGGTACCTCGACACAAAACCTAGCTAAGAACATTCGCAAATGCTTCTAGTACAATTGTGTAAATTTTCAAGAAAATCGGTTCAACAGTTTCGGAGTCTATAAGTAACGGATATACACACACAAAGTTTCATTTATAAATAAGTTTAGACAAATGATAAATATTGCATTGTATTACAGTATAACCTGGATATAAGAGAGATTCTAACTGGTCCTAAATTAGAGCCTGTGGTAATGTATATAAAATAGACCAAACCCTGATATAAGATAACCCCCAGATATAAGAGAACTTTTATCCGGTCCCGACAAGTTACACTGTATTTGGGTTGCATTTTTAAAATGTTGTAAATATAAAATTATTCTTGTAAATAATCTAATAAAAATGATGTTTAATATTATGGCTGCAAATTAAATATATATATATATATATATATATATATATATATATATAAATTTACTTTCATGTGTTTGGGTTTTAAAATTCTAATCATTACCTTTTTAAAACATGTGTAATCAGTGAAGGTAGTTAAAATAAAAGGAAGGTGTGGTGAATACGAAATAATTTTATTTTCTTCACGGTTTGCAAACTCACAAAGTGTGAAAATCTTTTGACCAATAAAAAAAAATAAAAATAAAAATAAAAATGATTGTTTCCTGCTGAGAAAAGATCAAGAAAAATTTCGCGTGCAAGTGTGATTTAATTTTCTAATGAAAAGAGTGATTAACAAAAAAGAAAAAAAAATAGCAAATTAAATTTTTAATGACCCGTGTTATGTTTCTTCCAGGCCCAAAAAGAAGTTTGTGTTTGATCCGATCACGTGATTGGACTGGCCTATTTATTAACGTGCCCGGTTGGTCAGTGACAGTCGGCATTTGCCTCTGCCAACTGCGACACTGCCAGCGCTCTGCTTCCGAGCAGAGAGCATTAACCCAGTCGTGGTTCCGCCGAAGGGTAGAATCACGACTCGGTAATAATAGGCACATTTTTTGGCCCGCCTATATGGCCGGGAAGACCCACTATAAAATGACCTTGTGTCACATCTAACCTTGCGTGGGAAGGTTGGTAAATACCGTCGGCATTTGCCTCTGCCAACTGCGACACTGTCAGCTCTCTGTCTTCAGGTAGAGAGCGCTCTCTGCTTCCGAGCAGAGAGCATTAACCCAGTCGTGGTTCCGCCGAAGGGTAGAATCACGACTCGGTAATAATAGACATTTTTTAGCCCGGCTATATTGCCGGGAAGACCCACTATAAAATGACCGTGTGCCACATCTAACCTTGCGTGGGAAGGTTGGTAGAGAGAAAGAAAAGCAGAGACCACGTATCTGAATAACGCCGGTGTCAAATTACGCACTGATACATGATCAGCCTCTAATGACAACTCAGAATTTCAAAGACTCTCTTCAACAATTAAAGTTAAGTATCTAAAAATACGTCTTTTATATTGAATTCAACTCATTTTTTGCGTGAAAAAGGAATTTTGGAAGTTTAGTGTCTGGGAATTTAATATAAACATTTTCTCTTGATTATTCATCTACAAACTTTTAATGAGTGATTACACAAGCTACACCTGGGTAAATTTGTAATTAAATTCCTTATCTTGTGTCATTAAAATATACAGACGTTTCCTCATCATTATACCCTCACCTTTCTTCAGAGAATATTTCTCTTGGAAAAAAAAAAACTATCTTTCTAACATACAGTGTATTTGCAGGTACAAAGATTAAACTTTACCATTTCATTTATTTAAAATATTGATTTTAATTTTACTTTAAGAACTGAGTGGAACTAACAAACTAAATTGAAATAATGAAAATCAAAAGAGAACCATAATCACACACACAAAATAATCTTTGAATAATGGAAAATTATCACCGTACTACTTGAGGCAAAAATGAAAGAGATTAACATTCAAGTGGCATTTTTTGATTGAATATGAATTCATCAATTACTCATTAAAGTTTCAATTTAAATGTGGAAAATTTTCAGACACCGCAGCTGAAACAGTCCATTCAGTTTCTGACTTATTGGTTTAGATATAAACAAAAAAACTCCAAAACAAATATAAATTCAAGACTAAAGTTCTGTATTTGTGTATCTGTTTTTCTATCTACTTTAGTATCTAACTTTCTTGTAGGTACTTGTAGTAGCAAGCTAGAAAAGTTATGATTGATAATTACTATTGAGTACAGACTTGTGGCTTTAGTAAGGGTTTTGATACCAGTTTGCACTAATATATATATATATATACAAACTGAGATAATCATATACATTATTATTTAATGTTAGAACACGTAAAAAATTAAACTACTACAAAATTTTACATTTTGTTCGACATTGTTAACTACCTGATGAGACATTGTTTTTTCCAATGATGGTAAACGTTTATATAAAAAAGATGATTATAGGAAAATAACACTTCCCTTTGTTTTTGAAAAAAAAAGTTCTGTATGAGGTACTAAAAAGATTAAAAAAAGGGAAAAGAGGGAAGAAAAGAGAAGAAAATAAGATGAAAAATCAAGAAAAGCAAAAGAAAGAGGAAAAGGAAAGATACAGAAGAAATAGAAAGTGAAGAGAAAAATAAATGAGAAAATGTAAAGGAAGAACCAATGAAAACGGCTATTTAGAGCGGAAATGATTTCAAACAGATACTGACATGGGTTACAATATTGCAGCTCAAATCGTAGCATTAAAAAAAAAAAAAAAAAAATGTAATTCCATACATAAACAGAAATAGCATTCATAAAACATAAGATATAGGATATTAAAAAACAATACGAAGACGTAAATTCATTAGACCTAATATTATTAATTAGAATAAAAATAATAAATTAAATAAAAAAATAAAAAAAAAAATATATATATATATATATATATATATATAACAAAATAAAAATAATATAAATACTATAAGCTAAAACATGGCTAAGCATTATAACAGTAATTATAGAGAGCAATAAAAATATCAGTATATATATATATATATATATATATATATATATACAAGATTATAACTATAATCGTGTCGAAAAACCTTCCAAGAATCTACGAACAAGGGAAAAACCGGTTTTAAAAAAGAAAGAACTAAGTACCTGAACATCAATCAAAAGGGTTCGGACCGAGTCAGCACGTACCCCACCCAAAAAAAAACAAAAACCGATACGAGTAATCAACTAACAAAAAGCGCTCAATACTTAGGTAGAGCGGAATCTAAACTTATATAATAGATGGAACATTGTGTGTGTGCGGGTGTCCGTTACCTATAGACTCCGAAACGGCTGAACCGATTTTCTTGAAAATTTACAGTTGTACTATAAGCGCCTGTGAGTGTTCTTAGCTAGGTTTTGTGTCGAGGTACCCCCGATAAATATCGAAAATCGATAATTAAAAAAATCGGGTTATAGAAGGAGTGGTCCGATTTTAATCAAATTTGATTGACTCATAGACAAAGACATAAGAAACGATATTCAGGAGTTTCAAGGTTGCAGTTCTTACAATAGTGCAGAAAATTTGATATCGATACCAAGAAATCAAAATTTGACTTACATCCATTCATTTTTCTTTCAGTCTACGGTTTCGCTTTAACGGGAAACAACTATTGCTTTTTTAGTCTTTCGTGCCAACGTCCAAAGAGTCTGAGCTCCAGGACCATGGATTAGTTTTAAAGTTTTCATTACACCCGAGCAACGCAGGGCTATACTGCTAGTAATATATATAATGGAAGATTCTTGACCGAAATTACTTTCTGTTCTCTCTACATATGATCTTTGTATTTGAAAGCACTACAATGAAGTGTTATTCGGACCTATACTAAGTAACAACTTAAAATTTACATTATCTCGCCTCAATTACCTTATTAATTTTGATTTATAAAGCCATCATTCGCAATAGAAAAGTGGGGCCAACTTTACCCCACCTCCAAAGGACACAGGTACATATATAGAAAAAGAAAATCTGTCAATGAGTAATGGACTACGTTCGTTGTCGGACTATCGGTGACAAAACTGGCTACCTCATTGAATTCGAAGCGAGATGTTAACAACCCGGGAGGACAAAAAATAAGACCCACAAAAAGGGACAGAAGAACTCTCGAGGAGTCAACGGCCAGCTAAATTGAGACAGTGTCTTAATAAAACTCCGTGGAGAAGGCAACGGGAAACCACGTCACTATTAATCCCAAAAATAATCATGGCTCTGTACAAACAAGTTACGAACCCTAACGGCGTAAAGGAGGTTAAGCCTAAAGGAACTGACTCCGGTAAGGAGAGACATGCGCAACAGGTCTCACCTGACCGTCATTCAGCCACTGTTAGTATAAACGGCGTAGAAGGAACAAAATTCCTCAGAACTGATCCTTCGCCCGAAATGGAAAGAAATGAGCGACAATTGTGGGCGGCTGGAAAATGTATAGCAGGTGATGGTTATGTGCAGAAATACAGAGATTGAGCACTACAAATACAAGAGATATGCATAAAAATATAAGATAAGCTAACAGGACAAAAGACATAACAGCATAAAATCCAAGGACGTTACACTCATCTAAATCTAAACTTATTTATAAATGAAACTGTGTGTATGTGTCCGTTACCTATAGACTCCAAAACGGCTGAACCGATGTTCTTGAAAATTTACACAGTTGTACTATAAGCGTCTGCGAGTGTTCTTAGCTAGATTTTGTGTCGAGTTACCGCCGATAAATATCGGAAATCGATAATCGAAAAAATCGTGTTATAGAAGGAGTGGTCCGATTTTAATCAAATTTGATACACTCATAGACACAGACATAAGAAACGATATTCAGAAGTTTCAAGGTTGCAGTTCTTACAATAGTACAGAAAATCGATAATATATATAAGGCAAGATGTTTGTGTGTGTGTGTCTGTTTATCTGCCTGTATGTATTTTTTCAGCTCTTATTTTACTTTTTGCTTCGGGTTTGGCTCTAAGTAGGTATAATTGTAGTTCTTAGTCTCAGCCATGATACCATTTACTCAGAACTTATTTAGCCTTCAAAATTCA
This sequence comes from Ascarosepion bandense, assembly GCA_037127315.1. Lineage (NCBI taxonomy): Eukaryota > Metazoa > Mollusca > Cephalopoda > Sepiida > Sepiidae > Ascarosepion > Ascarosepion bandense. The sequence goes on from JBBBDQ010002280.1 coordinate 1,669,241, forward strand.
GTTTACGACGAAAAAACTTATTTGATATCGATACCAGGAAATCAAAATTTGACTTGCATCCATTCATTTTTTTTTTCAGTCTACGGTTTCGCTTTAACTGGAAACAACTATTGCTTTTTAGTCTTTCGTGCCAACGTCCAAAGAGTTGGAGCTCCAAGACCGTGGATTAGTGTTAAGCTTTCATTACACCCGAGCAACGCCGGGCGATACTGCTAGTACACTCATAGACAAAGACATAAGAAACGATATTCAGAAGTAATCTAAGAGTTTATATAGATATATGGGATATGGTGTTAATTCCATGGTATTATGAGACATTGTGTTAAGCCTATACATTTATGAAGTCACTAGCAGCATAACCCGGCGTTTCTCGGGTGTAATGAAAGCTTTAAAACTAATCCATGATCCTGGAGCTCAGACTCTTTGGACGTTGGCACGAAAGACTAAAAAGTAATAGTTGTTTCCAGTTAAAGCGAAACCGTAGACTGAAAGAAAAATGAATGGATGTAAGTCAAATTTTGATTTCCCTCTGGATAACAAATAAGTTTTTTTTCGTCGTAAACTGAATTTTGAAGGCTAAATAAGTTCTGAGTAAATGGTATCATGGCTGAGACTAAGAACTACAATTATACCTACTTAGAGCCAAACCCGAAGCAAAAACTAAAATAAAAGGGCTGAAAAAATACAGACATACAGGCAGATAAACAGACACACACACAAACATCTTGCTTTATATATTATCGATTTTCTGTACTATTGTAAGAACTGCAACCTTGAAACTCCTGAATATTGTTTCTTATGTCTTTGTCTATGAGTGTATCAAATTTGATTAAAACCGGACCTCTCCTACTTTAACCCGATTTTTTCGATTATCGATTTCCAATATTTATCGGGGGGTACCTCGACACAAAATCTAGCTAAGAATACTCGCAGATGCTTATAGTACAACTGTAAATTTTCAAGAAAAACGGTTCAGCCGTTTCGGAGTCTACAAATAACGGACACACACACACAGAAATTCCATTTATAAATAAGTTTAGATTAGATTTCATACAATACGAGTGTATCCGCCATCAAAAATGGCGTAGCATATTTGATAGGAATATATATATATATATATATATATATATATTTTAATTCAGATACTTCAATCCAAGGGAAAACATCAACATCTTTGAATTAATCCTTTTTTAATATATATATATATATATATATATATATACACACACACACACAGGGTGTCCATAAATTCCGTGTGCACTTTAAAAAATTTGTAACTATTTGTATTTGTGAGAGATAATCTGTAAAAAATATTATAAAGTTTAATGCACCTAGTTTTAAGTATAGTTATTAAATAATTCTTTACCACAAAATTTGCAACAAGTTTTAGATAAGTAAACAGATGGATCGGAAAGGATGGACCATTTTATTGGCCTCCACGTTCGCCAGATTTGACTCCATTAGATTTTTTTTTTATGTGGACATGTGAAAACAATTGTGGACTTCTTCATTAGAAGATTTGAAAGCTAAAATAACTGATTTCAGGCATTACTGTAAATCAGTTGGCAAATTTCTTTTGTGAACTGCAAAATCGTATTACCCTTTGTATATATATATATATATATATATATATATACCCTGATTGAGCACCCTGGAAGAATAGTAGACTTTGAAAAACAGTAGCTACTCTGGCATGTACGCATCGCTCATTCTGTAATGAATTAGAGTACTCTGACTATTGGACGTGTATAATGATAATATACACGCTAAAAAGTCTTCTACCGAGCGCCCATAACCCAGAGGTAGAATCGCCGACTGACGCCAATTGGATCGGGTTTCAATCCTGGGTTAAAGCAATCGGAGTCTAACCGTACTGATGAGCTGTGATACAGCGAAACAGACCTGTCTGCGGATGACACACACACACATATATATTCTTCACTACTCGGTGACATAATTATTGCAAAATAAATAGATAAAATAAATAAATAAAGTAAAAAGACTGTTAAAGAGCAAACACGCGACAAGAGCTTTAATAATTGATAGTAAAGAGAATGACCTGATCCGACACTGCCTTATTTAAAGCTGGAAAATATTTTCAGATTGTAAATTTTGTTTTACTTTTTAGGTGTGGGGATAATAATGATTTGGTACAAATTAACCTATAGCTGGCGTTAGAAGAGGTGGATTCATGCTTTTCCCAAGAGTATTTGCGCATAAGCGAATATAACGAATCCAATTAGAATTGGAACTCGGCTATCCTAGTAACAATTCTGAGCCATTATCCATCATAGCACCTGTATTCCCAAGCGGTCACCCATCCAAGTAGTGACCAAACTCGATGTTGCTTAACTTCGGTGATCGTAGGAGAACCGGTGTTTCAACGGAATACGGCCGTAAGCTCCTAATCAGTCTGTGGTGGGTGCCAAAATGTTTGAATGCCGACCAAAAACGGAATCAAGCAAATAACTATCTTTTGGGTGCTGTGGTCCTTGAGCGTGGTCGATCATGGCTCTCCTCAGCTTCCTGTCCTTTGTAGCTCTTTAAAGATTTTGTCTTTTCATTATCTGTGGTGGACTGGGTAAAATTTTAATGCTGCTATCCTTTAATCCCCATAGACTTTTACCCCACCCCCATTAGCTTGGATCAGGCTTGTCTCCCTGAAAGCAAAATACTGCTCCTCCTCGACTTAACACTCACAGTAGACCCTCAAGTGGAATGACTGCGTTGAATTCATACCTAAATGTGCTGCTCGGATAGTCAGTTCACTGTGTAGGGCCAAGAAGTTTTTCTTGTCTGAATCCATCTCATACATATATAAATCTACCATCTGCCCGTGCATTTAATACTGCTGTCTCATATGGTCAGGTGCCCCTGTTATTCATCTCGGGGTTCTTAACAAAATTCAACAGAGAATCTGCAATGTAATCGATCCCAACCTGGTAGCTCAACTCCAGTCATCGACGTAATGTGGCTTCCCTGTCTCTTCTACAAATACTTTCACGGTTTCTGCTCCTATGAGCTTAGCCCCCTGGTGCCTTCTCAGCATGAATTTACTCAAGCTACTAGACTAGCAATTAGGTTCCACCCCTTTTACAGTGAAACCAGTCAAATGTAACCTCAACTTCTACTCTGGTAGCTTCTTTACTCGCACATCCTGCCTGTGGAATTCCCTTCCGTATACTTGCTTTCCTGACAGTTACAATCTCCTAGAATTTAAATGCAATGTCAATTGCCATCTCTTATCTCCTTGACCCGCATCGTTTCCCTGTATGATGTTTTTCTCCCTTTTCCACTCTACACTCATGCAGCTCTCTTCACACCTATGTTCTTACACATTCTCTGACACTCCCTGTAATTTGTTCCTCTTTCTCATCATTCTCCTCTTATGTAACCCCTGTGCACCAGTGGCAGTACTGCCTTGCTTGGGGTGAAATTATATAAAAAAATCTCTCTCCTAATCTCTGCTCTGCAAATCATTTACACAAGCTCGTTAAGTACGTTATGCGTTGCTCGCCTGTCACACTTGCCTTCAATATATCCTATGAGTGTCAAATTTTCCAAACCTTTTTTCCTCATTATATGCCCTGGAAGTTTCAACTGTCTCTTATGCCAAGTTGTCCTTTTTGTTCCCATTTTCTCTAAGACTTCCTCATTGCTTTCATGTTCAGTCCCTGGTATTACATAAGAGTCCAGTGCTCTTTTCTTTATTTACACTGTCAATCTTTGTTGCCATATTCACGATGTTTCGGCCGTTGTACGCTCCGAACTTCAGGTGACGGGAAATTTGAACTGACCTTTATTCCGATCACTGAAGTAGATTGTTCTCGTTCCATGAGTCATATTACTTCCGGATGTCTCAATTTTCGCCATTTAACACAAGTTTTTTCTCACTACTGTAGCCAGGTATTGAACTCACAATTCTTAGGGTCAAGTCACTGGATCCAACAAACGCTTTTATCCACTAGGCTATATATCCCTGAGGACACATGGTCGGAGCGTACAATAGCCGAAACGTCGTGAATATAACAAGAAATATGAGGACAACAGTCCGATTAATGTAAATAATTACAGTACCTCATCTTAGAAATATAAACAAATATTGTTTTTCTTTGTTTCTAACGAGAAATATAAACGCCAGGAAGATCGACCGTTTGTGGCTGGGAGCGTGGAGGCTAGTTTCTTTACCCGGGCGTTTCTTCTGGACGAACGGGCCTTGCAAGGTACTCGATGGCTGCTTTAGTACCGACCTCTAGTTGAAAAATGAACGAGTTCAAGTTTTTTTTTTTTTGGAGAAGGCTGACCCAGCAGTTCGTCTGCAGTCTTGAGATCTTTCCCTAAAGTGGAGTGTTGCAGGTTTGTGCACAGCACATCTATCTTATTTTCCCATACTGATTCTTAGCGTTTCCACTCTCGTATACTGAACTAATTTAGCTCGAATCATGTTCTTCCTCTTATGGGGAGTCAAGGTGGTGGACCTGAATATGACTATCACCACCTTTAAATTTGTTGTTTTGCATTTTTTAAAAACTTTTTTCAGCGTAGTCTTATCGGTTATTACATAAAGTTTCCGGTTATCAAAAGAAAATTTGAAACAATATTTAAACAATTTTAAGGGCGGCTCAGTTTCTCATACAACGTTATAGAAAATCGATCCTCAATTTTTGGAAGCACTCGCGTTGGGGTCGCGACGAGTTGTTGCTTTTGATGCTGTCTTTTTCAAGTTTTCTTAGTTCTTACGATGGCAGCTTTCCCGGTAGCTCCAAGAATGGCTTTATTCAAAATTTTCGCAAAGAATTCAGTTGTTGAATATGCGCAAACAAAAAAGTTAATTGCACAGGATCGATTTACTATAAGGTTGTATGAAAAACTGAGCCCCCACCCCAAAGAGTGTTTAAATATTGAAATTTTTCTAAATGTTTTTTTATCAATCGGAAAGTTTAGGGTGTAATCGATAAGATTACGTGGAAAAAAGTGAAAAAAAAAAAAAAAAAATGAAAAACAACAAATTTAAAGGTGATGGTAATCTCCTTCAGGTCGGCCGTCAAGACTTCCCAGCTGACTCGCGAGATCTGTTGCCTGCATCCGTTTGAAGGAAGTCTATGCCTAGAGTTGACATTAGTCAACATTCTTCGCATCGCTTTCCTTACTTGGACGTTCGCGCAATCTGATGGAAATGGCGAATTCTGGAAGACGCTCGTTTATATAGCATGCTAATTTGTAGGGTTTGGGGCGTTCGAGTTGACCTGATAGACGAACTCAACCTAACGAAGCAGGAGTTTCCTTCCCAATGGCTTTGGGTCCTCGGGTTGGAATTCTTCATTTATGTCGAGGATTCATTAACCGGGCTGGCGTTTCAAGAAGTTTCGTTCAGCGGTACTGGCAATTTCGCAGGTCTTCATTTTTGAAGATATTGTCTTGTAAAGGCATGAACACATTTTTTCTTCCTACCTCTAGTTAGGGGTTAAATAACTTTGAATAATTTAAAACTGTAAAAAAGATAAAATTCATTTTCTTTTCAAAGGATCTTCTACTTTAAAAGTTTTTCTCGTGTTTCCCATTTGTGGAACTTCTTTTTTGCTTGCTTTCCTGATAGTTACAAACTGCAAAAGTTTAAATGCAACGTCAACTGCCATCCTCTATCTCGTTGATTCCTATTATTATTCCTCTTATCCTTTCTTCGACATCCTCTGCACCTTGTTTCTTTCACTGTAACCCGTTGCGCATCAGTGACGGTCATGCTTTGCTTAGGGGTAAAATATTATAAAAAAAAAATGATCATGGCAATTTACAGAATACAAAAAAATACATTTGCTTAGAGACATGATTACCTACGTCGTAAAGAGATGGCACTAAATAAATAAAACAAGGATGTATTCATACGGAAATTACTGGTTTGTGGTTTACTACTTTATGACTTCTACCATTGCTGACGTCATTCTCCTACAGCCTTACTATTAAGCCGTTAAGCATCTATAAAACGGTAGAACTATAGGACAATTTATGTATCGTGTACCATATCTGGTATAGATAGGAGTACGAGATCACTTGCGATATTTAAAATCAACGATTTACAAACCATAGCATGTGACACCGAAATCCGAAGGCACATTAGTATAACGAACGATGTCCTCCCTCAAATGTTAAAGTATTAAGAAACGAGAAAATGTCTTTGGAAAAACAAAAAACAAAAAAAGTGTTGAACTGCGTTGTAATCTCAATCTACTTTTAGGATAGTGAATGCAGGAAAATTTCTTCACTTGAGACAAAAGAAATGGAGTTCTACAGAATGATGCTGAGGATACCAAAGACGGAACATGTAAATAATAAGGAAGTTTCAAAGTAAACCGAAACAAAAGAACACTTCTAATTAAAATCGGAATGAGATATTAAGCTTCTCTGACATTTCAAATGAGGAAAGAGAGCTTACAAAATTTGATACTTAAAGGGAAAGAAAAAAAAGCAAGTAGCCTAACCATAACGAACTTGTATAAATGAATGACTGAACGGGGAGTGAGAAGAGTGGTAACATATATTACAAAGGATAGAGAGTTGTGGATTGATTGATTGATTGGTTATATAACTGGCATATCATCTGCTATGGGTCATTAATGTGGTAACGATTGGTTTTGTTCAGCGGCATAACAATCACTATAAGCCACTCAATGCCGAAATCCAAATATTTTATACGCGGTTTTAGGGCTTTAACTACAGACGTTTTGTACACAATTTTATATTTTCAGGGTAAGTCACTTAAATGTTTTGATTAGTTCCGGTGACTTGATCCAAAGAGTTGCAAGTTCAATGCTTGGCTACAACAGTAGTGAACAAATAACTTAGATTTGTGAGTTAAAAGGAAATAATTACATGGCATCCGGAAGCGACATCGCACATAGAAAAAGAATGATGTACCCCAGTGATCGAAATAAAGGTTTCGGTTAAAAAATTTTGAGTACCTGAAGAAGGCCGGAGCGTACAACGGCCGAAACGTCGTAAACATGGTAATAAAGATGAGGACTATAGACAGAACAGTGTAAATGTAAATACTGCTTCATCTCAGAAGTATAGACAATCTTTTTAATCATTTCACCCCAAGAAAGGCGGTACCGCCACTGATGTGCAGAGGGCTACATAAGAGAGTTATAGTTTTAGGCAGAGTGAGAGTGAAGAAAAAGACGAACCAGCTACAGGGGGAGAAAGAGAAAGGGCAAGAGAAGGATATGAACAAAAAGAGTGAAAACTTACGAAGGTAGAGAGAAAGGAAAAGAACAAGATACACGGGGTGATGTGGAAAGGGCTGGAGTGGTGAATAAGAGATGGGAATTGACTTTGCATTTAAATTTCTGGAGGTTGTAGCCACCAGGAAAGCAAGTATATGGAAGTGAGTTCCACAGGCGGGAAGCGCGAGAAAAAGAGCTGCTGGAGTAGAATTGTTGTCTACATTTGGTTGATCCAACTGTAAAAGGCTGGGACCTTGATGCCAGTCTGGTTTGCCCGAGGAAATTCTTGTGGAGGGGGCACCAGTGACCTATGTTCTTCGGAGCGGAAGCCTTAACAGAAAAATAAACAATTTTTAAAAGATTTTCAAATATTAGCTTTTTATTAACAAAAGATAACAATTTTCTAATTTGAATTTTTAAATCATTTCACCCAAGCAAGGCAGGACCGCCACTAGTGCACAGGGGGTTACAGTGAGAGAAAAGACTGGGTACAAGGGGTATTGAAGAAAGGATAAGATTAACAGGGTCCAAGAAGATAGATGGTGGCAATTGACGTTGCATTTAAATTTTTGGAGAGTGTAGCTATCAAAGAAGCAAATAAACGGAAGAGAGTTCCACAGGCAGGAAGTGCGAGAAAAGAAATTTCAACGGTAAAAGAGTGGGACCCAATCTAGGAGCAGGGTTAAAATCACAGGACGCTAAGAAAAAAAAAAGCAGCTCATCGCAGCAGTTGTCATGAAAATATTAAAATATTTTCCGATGGATCTTAATTCTTAAGTAAGCTTCGTAGAAGTTCCCCTGACGCATTGAACTTATACAAAAAATATTGCAATCAGAATAAATAGGAATGCAAGTCATTATTTTTTTCGTTATCACATTAATGACCCATAGCAGATGATTTTTTTTTTTTTAAATTTGTACCCACTTCTAAAAATAATGACTTGCATTCCTATTTTATTATTCCACTCTTCTACACTAATCCACATATTCCAACTAACAACCAACCTTCTGATGAAAACCTGATGATAGTTCTGTATAAAACTTGTAAGGAGTTCGGTTAAGTAAAACACAAGGCCGAATTAAAGAAAAATTCGGCCAACCTCCTACGCTTCATGAACACCAAATAGTAAAATTCTATCAACTGCACTACAAACTATAATCGACATTCTCCTACGCTCTATTTTAAGCATGTATTGCCAAAATAGGCACCGACGGTAAGAGAAGTCAACTTTTTTTTTCTATGTGAGATTAATAAAAAAATGAAAAAGTATATTTTTGGCATCGAACCATCTGGAAATATAGAAATATGGCGAAATTAACGAAACGTTCAAAATACAACTGATTTTTTTTTCAACCACGTGCTGAGACAGACACTATTTTTTATGCTTTCAGCCCAAGAAAGGCAATAAAGCCACTAAAACGCAAGAGATTAGTGAAGAAAAGGGACAATAAAACAGAACAGGAATCAATGAGACAGAAAATGACGATTGATGCATTTTTTTTTTTTTACCAGAAAAAGCAAGCAACTGGAAGAGAGTTCAACAAATGAGAAGTGTGATGGATATTGACGTTACATCTAGCCATTTCAATAGTAAACTGATGCGACCTTTCCGCTAATCTAGTACTACGTTTAAATTCATAAAGTCTTGGTACCAATGCGGAAAGCTACGTTACATCTGCCGGAAAGGGGCTGAAGCTTAGGGAATTTCATAGATTGGTTCACAAAAAAAAAAAAAAAAAAAAAAAAAAAAAAAAGAAGAGACCGTTTAAACCCAACTATTTCTTTTCTGACAGCACGTATCTCTCTCTCTCTAATTAATTAATATATATATATATATATATATATATATTAATTACTTAGTTTTTGGTCATAATAAAATTAGGCCAGTGTACATTTGTATTAAAAAGTGTTCAATACAATTATATTGTAGATCTTCTGAATATTTTACATTTGTAAACGACTTATTATGCGACCTAGGTGTCTACCATTTAGTGACTTCAGGTGATTTGCGATAACTGATTTTACCGTTTACCGTTTTTTAAGAACGCTCACATAACGGTGTTTTTTTTTTTAACGTTCACGTGATGGAGAATTTTTGACGCGTAATTTTTAAAATTACAAGAAATTATAACATTTTCAGCCATGGCTGTATGAACCTAATAGGTATTTTTTAGTATGGTTACACTTAGTCATAATTTCCATTCTTTCATTCAATAGTTCATTTTTGTTTGGGAATAGCATAATCACTAACCTTTCTTCCTGGCACAGTCTACATATCTTGCCACCGTTGTAAGGCTTAGCTGTTTTTACTATACTCCACGTTATGTTTGGGTCTTGTCTATATTTTGATTTCAATTTCCACACGTGGCTAGCTAATTTTGTATAGGTTTTTAAGTTTTCTATTTTGAATGTAGATTTGTGATTGAACCACCTGATCTTAAAAGGTGTCTTTGGTTGAGCCCAAATATATTTTATTTTGGCCATTTAAGTCATGTACTTTTGCCTTGTAAATGACTTTCGTATTACAAAGTCACTGAAGTGGGCATTTAATCCTGTCTCTGCAGTTGCATTCTTTATTAGTGATATTGTTTTGTACACTGCTATCTAAATTTCTGGCGTTTTGTTTTATGAAACTATCTAAATTACTAGTACAACTATAACTTAGCTTGATTGTGTTTCAATTGAAAATTTTGCTTAGTTCTGAGATTTTTGGAAAGTGTCTATCAGCTTAAAAAATAGATGTTCTATTTTTATCTTTACCTCTAAATTAAATGGTGGGTTGAACCAGATAACGTTTCGGTTTTTTTATCGTTTTTTTGTTACTCAATCTTCAGATGGGTTGAACATTACGGTCAAACATGAAAAACTGTCGCCACTCGGTGCTGACCCCAGTGTCTACTTTTATATTTACAGTCTGTCCCTGATATTAACATTTTTACCCATAAGCCAGCATACATTGACACCCACACACGCATGGTCACTCGGCGTTCCACGTGATGACTGGTTTCCGCCAATAATTTCCGCTAATAAAAGTGAAGAACATCACGTGGTACCCCAGTGAGGATTTCGTCCCGGGGCAAGAGCAGACATGTCTCCCTAACTCACACAAACACACGCGCGCTAATTGCGGGTAGCAATTAGTGGCGCAAATTTCTTTTATTTTTCTTCTCCGACATTAACACTATGCACATTAACTTTCATTCAAACAGGACTTTACATAAAATAACTTTCTACACATAAATTTACAATTTTTCCAACTTTCGTCAGTAGAAATCCACAGACTGACTAAGACTGCTACATTCGCATGTAAGTCTCTCTCTCTACTCAACGCACACACAGACACAGAACTTTGTCTTCTGTCTGACTTTCTTCAGAAAGGATTTGAACTTTGAACTCTTTACGATAATCTTAACAATTGTTACAAACATTTCTTTCAGCTAGAGAAAAAACTTCATACATCTTATTTTGTTTCTACGAACAGACGAAGGGGAATGACTTTCCTTTTCACTTTCTGATGCATGCTCTCTCAACCCCATGTAACCTTTGTCAATACATTGTTTTTCTGGTTACTTTCGCCTTTTTGTTCTTTCTTAAATCCTGCTTTAAGATATGACCCCATGTTACGTCGAGTCGACTCATAAACCTAAATTAGTAAGTGGACGTTTCGTCCACTACACATTCAAACTATCTATTGTGTGTGTGTATGTGTGTGTGTGAAAAAAGAGAAAGATACAAAATGGTAGTTTCGTGACGTTCAAGTTTGTCAAATAGAACGAACGAAACTTACATAATATAAAATTTAGTTCCATTTGTTTTCATTAAAACTGCTTCCCACGCTGCTTTTAATTACGATACTGGATATGAATAGGACGAAATTTGTCTTGAAGCGAGTATAATGCCCATTAATTTTACAAATAGACTTGGCCGCGCATGCGCGCTCATTAAGAGAATGAGAGAAATTTCTCGTTTAATTCTACTTCTACAAAAGTATAATAATATTTTGGTTGTTTTGTTTTTATGGCATATCAACCTCGGTAGGTCATTTATTGCAAACTAAATTTTATTTATTTATACTTTTTCTTTCAACAATTTATTGTTTTTTTTTTAAATTTAAGTTTTGTGTCTAGTAATACTTTTTTCTTTTCGAGTATCAAGATTCATTGGGATTTGTTTTTAAGGACAGGGTCACCAAGTCCTACCCTTGTTATTTAACCAATAACTGAAGGGTATGGGATCCACATTTTTTTTCTATTAAAATAAGCAATAAGAAAATACATAAAAACATTATAGAAATTTTGGATCAAAACGGCATGAGAATTTAAATTACATTTTTATATTTCTCAACCAATCAGCTAAAAACATAGAATAAGAACATTCTAGAAAAATACGATCGGAAGTCAATTAACAAAAAATATTTAGGCCCCAAAACAAAATAGTAAAATACAAATCTGATTGGTCAATAAATGTCTTCACACCTAAATGTTAGGAAGATTCTTTGATCCACTATTATGGTATATAAATAATACACAGTTAGGAAGAAGGAGGTCAGTCACCAAGCTAGCCATTAAGTCAGCATGTAACCGATACTTTGTCCGGCCAAGTCATTCTTCCACATCAAAGTTCATGACCTAGCTACAGATGGCCGTGAAAGGAAAAACCCGACAAACTTTCTTTCATCAACGCGACATTCTGTCGCCACCCGAGATGAACTTAATGTAAGTAAGAACGACTTATTTACGGACTCCGTTAATATAAACTTACACACACCTTTAAACAAATTTAACTTCTTGCCAAACTTTATTTTCCAAAAGGAAATTTATCACATCTTGTATTTTATTTGTTTCCACATGCTAATTTTATTTTATACATATTAAATTGTTTGTTGTTTAATGTTCGTTGTGACTTATTCCATTTCTTTTGCGCGATTGTAAAACATTGTGTTGTATTTGTGGGGGAACTAATCTCGAGAGCAATACCCGTAAAATACGGAAGCACATCAACCAAGCACTTACCAAATCCCCTACAAGGGAAGGGACGGATTAATACCTTTCCCAAGGGTACCAGTGCTTTAGTGAATGCAGGGTATTCAACTGGCATTCGAACTCGGCTCACCGATTTCTCTTTCCGAGTCGATATCCACTGCATCACAACGCACATCCGTCACTAAACGCTTACAGCACCTGGTATTCCCAAGCGGTCACCCATCTAAGTACTGACTAGGATCCACGTTGCTTAACTTCGGTGATCGAGCGAGAACCGGCGTATTGAAAGTGATAGGCCGTAGTAGTAATAATAATAATAATAATAAACTACCGAACTTAAAACTTAAAATTAAATTTTAACCCAAGTAAGGCAATAAAGTCACAAATATGCAAGGTGGAGTACTGAGAATAGAAAAAACAACGTTAACGATGTTGAGATGAAAAGACAATAAAAATTGTTGCAGAGGATACCATGGACTGAACATGTTAGCAACGACAAGGTTTTGGAGAGGATGGAAATGAAAAAGAAACTGATACTTAGCATCAGGAAAAGACAGAGGAAGGACGGCTCGGAGAATCTAATACTCATGGAACGGATAGAGGAAAAGAGAGACAGGGGAAAGCAACGCATGACATACTTGATGGGCTTAAGCAAGTGGATGGCGAGGGAGGGTTTGAGAGAGAAAGTATCAAGAGCTAAAAGATTTTCGCAAATTGGACAGGCCGAGAATTTTTCACCGCCCTTGTGAGTGTGATTAATCTAATGAAATTGTAGACATAAAAAATGTCAAATAGACGAACGAACACACACGCATATATATATATATATATATATATATATACTAAAGCCATTCGCAGACAGATCTGTTTCGCTGTATCACAGCTCATCAGTACGGTTAGACTCCGATCGCTTCCTAACCCAGGATTGAAACCCGACCGAATCGGCGTCAGTCATATATATAGTACCGGCCATAATATGAAGAACGGAAACAACAAAGACATAAATATGTGTATTACTTAAAATTTAATACATGATTAGCAATGAAATTTTTACCGAATAAAGATTAGGGTGGAATGCATAAATATTGTACAAAGTTGCAAAAATTTACGTAAAGATTAAAAGGGGACAAAGGAAATAAGCTACTGGATAAAAGTTAAGGAACGATCATGTTAATATTTGATTGTGAACAAAATATCAACAAAATTTAATATTTCGTAGACATCCCCTTATTTTAATGACTTCTCTGCATCATCGTTCCAAGATTATTCCCCATGAACATTTGTCCAGAAACGCTTGGTCTTCGAGTTACAGGAATTTCAACCAGAATATCTTTATCTCCCACAGGTGGCACCAAATTCGCTAAGCGGCGGGCATAACTTCCCCTTTGTTTCTCGCGTGTGAAGTGCTGCTGGACGATTGTTCCGGGGACGCTTCTTCATTGAACATCTACTCAAATCAGGAAAGGGCAGATGTGCACTTCGTATATGAGATATATCGGACGGTAACGCTGTACAATCTTGTATGTACCAAGAAATGTTCCTACATCGACAATGCCCCGATAAGAAAACATCCCTTGTTCCCTGTTTAGGATGTGGTTTCCGGCTCTTTTCCAATCATTTTACTCTTTTCTTTTTCAATTGGAGTAGATAGACTAAATTATCACCCGGTTCACACTCCACCCACGTCTATTGAACAGGTGAAGAGGCTCATCCCTTGTTCCCTGTTTCGGATGTGGATTCCGGCTTTCTCTTTTCCAATCTTTTCACTCTGACGTAGCCCTCAGCGCATCAGTGGCGTTACCGCTTTGCTCGGGGTGATATGATTTTAAAAAAAACAAAAAACATTGAATAACAATCGCTACCTGTGTGAATGAAGTGTAGGGAGTTGGTTAATGTTTGTGTTCGGCCTTGTGTCTTCCTTAATCGAACTCCCTACAGCTTACAAGTTTTATGTTGAATATTCATCGGAATGTTTTCATCAAAAGGTTGGTTGTTGGCAGTTAGAATGTGTGGATTAGTGATGAAGAGTGGAATAATAAAATATACACTTTACATTCAAAATAAAAATTTATTATAAGAAGGAATAGCAAGTGGTAAGAGTTAATGTACAATGAGAAGCATTAAGAAGTTAATGATGAGTTGGTATTTAATGATGAGGTTGAAGAATTAAGAGTTCATACAAAATGTTTGTAGCAGTAATTGTAGAGACAGAGAAGGAGAATGTCCGGGTCACTTGAAGTTAAGATTTACATTTTTGATGTGTGTCAGCAACCTGCCTCATCTGACTTGCCGTGACCGGTTAGTAACCATCCTTAAATATTAAATAGTCACGTGGTGTGGCTCAGAAACGGTTTTTTTTTCTTTAGGTAAGGAAAAACTGTTTCTCTGATGTATTTTGAATTTTGCGATTTGATGACCAATCAGGATCCAGAGTTACGCTACAGGTCCGTAAAAGGAATTTGATATTTATTTATTTTTGGTTTATCTCCGGAACTTCTGCGTGGAGCCAGATGCGCAAAGACCAGTTTTGGTCATTTGCTTTCTGAATCTCTGAGGGCAAACATCCAGTCCCTCGGTATCACCACATGAACATGAGACCTTCGAACCTCGTTCTCGTGGTAGATGATGACCAAAGTCTACAGTGATAGTAGACAGGTTGCCTGAGTGATAGTAGACAGGTTGCCTGAGTGATAGTAGACAGGTTGCCTGAGTGATAGTAGACAGGTTGCCTGAGTGATAGTAGACAGGTTGCCTGAGTGATAGTAGACAGGTTGCCTGAGTGATAGTAGACAGGTTGCCTGAGTGATAGTAGACAGGTTGCCTGAGTGATAGTAGACAGGTTGCCTGAGTGATA
>JBBBDQ010002281.1:0-27500 GCA_037127315.1 Ascarosepion bandense
AATAATAATAATAATAATAATAATCGAAAAACTGTCAAAATATAAAAACCTGGAAACTGAAATAGAAAAAATTTGGAAATTGAAAACAAGAGTCGTACCAGTGATATTAGGTGCACTTGGAATTATTAAAAATGGAACAAAACAACACATTGAAAGAATCTCTGGAAACACCAGCTTAAGAGATATACAAAAAAATGTCTTATTAAGTACAGCCCACACACTAAGGAAAACTTTGTCTATGTAACGCTAGGGATGATAGGGGAGATAGAAAAAACATGAAATGGAGCCATAACAACAGGCCACGACCTGCCTTAGGTCTTACCGCAGACTTGGTTGGTAGACAGAGATTAATACTTTTCCCAAAGGTATTTGCTTGTAAGCAAGATTCGAACTCGGTTCCCCGATTTCTCGTTCCGAGCCGATATCCATGGCACCACAACGGACATAAAAACAGTTCGCAAGTATTTACAAGTACAGCTCACACATTACGAAGTGTTTTATCGATGTAAAATGTGTGATTTTACAAAAATGATCAGTGTAAAATGTCATGAAACTATTTATAAGCTTCGGTCTCTGGTTTTGACATGGAAGGAAATGTGCATACAACAGAAATCAATGTAAATAATAATAATAATAATAATAATAATAATAATAATAATAATAATAATAATGTCTTGTGATAGATGTTGAGGCCTCAGCCGGCAAAAACACATTTTTGGAAAACTTTTCAGAAACTAATTAAACACATGAAACTTAGGAAAAAAATCAGTTGAACATAGTATCTGGAGGCAACAACATTACTTGTTGGTATTCAAGCTTTGGGAATGATACCAAAAGAAACAAAAACATATGTGGAACGAATTGTTTGTAGCCCTAGATTATACGAATTGCAAAAAATATCATACTCATATGTATATCTTATATCTTTCGTAGATTTCTCCCCATGCAGTGACAATAAGTCTCTCTCTCCCTCTCCCCCTCCCCCTCTCTCTCTCTCTCTCTCTCTATATATATATATATATATATATATATATCACATGCATATTCTGATACAAAAAATTGTTTTCTTTTGAATATCTTGAGAGGACTGGGGGTAAAATTGTATTACATAAAACAAAAGCAAAGCATACTACTACTACTACTTTTCTTTTATGTGCCGTGTCTCTTCAGGACGTAGGCGATCATGGTCCTCCGCATTCCCTTGTAGTACTTAACACCTTTTCTATTGATATTTCTTCCAAAACCTGTTCTGCCGTCCACTTGCTCAGTTGCTTTCTCTTGTCTCTTTCACTCTATCTGTCCTGTGAGTATCAGATTCTACAAGCCCTCCTTTCTCATTACGTGTCCCAGAAACTACAACTGTCTATTCCTGATGTTAAGAATATGGTTACCATTCTCTCCAAAACCCATTCGTGGATCACATATTTGGTCCATGGTATTCTTAGCATCATTCTGAAGAACCACGTTTTGGTTGTTTTAAGTCTTTCCTTCATCTTTGATGAGATTGTTGTCATATAGAAGGATAGGCATCACATAACAGCCCAGTACTCTTTTCTTTGTTTCTCCGATTTTATAGAGTATGCATGAATGAAAACTTATCCGGATTTCAATCAAGATATGTGGTGGTGGTGGTGGGGTGGGGGTCAAATGTCCAGGTGCTCATTTGTGTAGTTACCCTACGATCACACCTAGTTTTGTGATTAATGATGATGATGATGATGATGATGATGATGCACAAGAGTGTTGTTTCCGGGCTCATTAGTATCACTTCTGCATATTTATAAATTTAGCATTCGTCAGTACATTGAATATTCCTGCCAGATCCTGACTGGTACTCATAATACTTCATTTTGTATTTATTGACAAAATTGAAAGGAGGGTCGGTATTGTGATCCATCCTGACCTGGCATCTCGACTTCAGACAGTTTTCTATAATCATGATGTGGCAATTGTTCTGAAGAGTTATCCTCCTTGGGGAATCGACTGCATAATTTTAACGCATCACTAGATTACTGCTGAAATAACTAAATGCAAATCTATATTCTATTATACCAGTTTCTTTTCTCGCACTTCTCACCCGTAGAACTCATTTCCGATTGCTTGTTTCCCTGCCACCGAAAATCTTCAAAAATTAAAAGGCAACGCTGATCTACATTTCTTGTCTTCCTGAATCCTAGTCATTTGTCATTCTTTCTTTTACGTCCTTTTGGCATATGCTCAATTCAAATGATTAATAAAAGTAAGGCTGCGTGTTATAAACTGGTGCGTGTTATACACCGATATTTATGTCTATAAATACTCCACTTAGCTTTTGAGTACTACCTCTAATAATAATTGGAAGTATTTTAAAGAAATCATTTAGAGTGTTGGTAAGGATGCTTACTTTTGAAGGTACAGATTTACTAAATTTGAAATTTCGCTATTCGCCAATTTTTATGCTATTTTAAAAAATAAACTCGGCAAACATAGTCTATAATCGAGAAATTAAATTAGAAAATTAACGCTTTCAAATGTTGTCCAAATTTACTGCTTATTTTACTGCTTATATCTCATTCTGTCAATTCTACAGAGGTTAGTGTTGAACTATTAAAAAGACTTGTTGTCACTTATTCTCTAGTGAAGCCATTATTCAGACAGGTGTGAAACCCAATAAGTAATCAGCATAACAACTGGAGATTTAATATCAGATTGAGACTGTTCAACCTACCGTAGTTCCATGGTTAGCAACAATACCGAGGTGGGAGTTAAAAAATCTGCATCTACCTACTGTCAAATTAGATTCAGCGACATCAGGTGCAAATACTGATAATAAAAATGCAACAGCAACATAATAATATTAATAATAATAGTATTAATGATAATAATAATAATAACAACAACAAGAAAAAAGAAAAAGAAAATGAAAGATTATGATGACTCCCAGACGCTCCTCCCGATCTGCAGATAGTATTATTAATACCCGTCAAAAATAGGATGTTGGTTACGTATGGATCTATATTTCTGTCTATGGTTATAGAATCTGAGCGTTGTTACTAGGATTAAAACGGTGCTGCAATCTTGCTTGCGCGCGCATGCACACACACACGCGCGCGCGCTCAATCTAAACATAATTTTTTACCCGAGTATTAACGACAATATTTAATGCAATTAAAATAAATATTCACTAATCTGACAGCTAGAAATATTCTGGGATATAAAAATTTAAGTTAATTTTTTTTTTCATTAAAAGAAAATGTTAGTTCTACTCCCATTATGCCGCCATAAAACTCTAATACACAAATATGAGCAATTGACCAAACAAAATATATATATGTAATAACTCGTTTACAAATGAAGTATATATATATATATATATATAAAGCGAGAGTGCAATTTCATATCCAGTCTGTATCCACAAATGCTTCGATATTAAGCAATCTTCGCCGAAGAATAGAGCAAATTTTAAATACACACACACACACACACACGGGTAGGCTCTTCTACTAACGCCAAATCGGTTTCGATCCTCGCTGGAAATGATGAGCTGTGATACAACGAAACAGGCTTGTGTGAGAATGACTAATATATGTATATACATGCATATATATATATATTATATATATATATATATATTATAGTATATATATATTATAGTAATCCGCAGACAGATCTGTTTCGCTGTATTACAGCACATTAGTACGGCTTAGCCTTTCTAACCCAGGATTGAAACCCGACCGAATTGGCGTCAGTCGGCGATTCTACCCCTAGGCCACGAGCGTCCAGTAGAAGAAGGCAGGCTTTTTAGCGCCCAATAGACGCGCCCAATAGACACGCCCAATGCACATAAAATTATATATACGTCTAACAATATATATGGATATACATTGCGTTTTATTACCTACTATATTTTTTACGTGTATTAGATCGGTCTGAAAAATATAAATCTGACCACAAATTTTAAACATTTTTAAGTCATTGTGTGAAGTATTGTTAGTAGTGAGAATGAGAAATCAGAGAGCCGAGTTCGAATTTTAGTTGAATTCGTTGCATTCATTTACACACAAATTCTCGTGGGAAAGGTATTAATTTGTCGCTTCTCCCTACAACCATGAGTTAAATAGCAGGACAGATTGGGTTCTTTAATCTTGTTTCTGCACTGTCAGTCATGTCTTTTTTTGAGACATGATCACCTAAGCGTGTATCACATATGGCACTTTACTGCCTGAGTTGTGTTGGTGGGGAAGAGGGAGTGTTTTTTTTTTTTGTTTTTTTTTTTTTGGTGAAAGTGTTTGAAGTAAATATTTGCACAATAATAATGATGAGCATAATCATAATAATGAAAATAATAATAATAGTAATGGTTATTAATCTGTTGATAATAATAATAATAATAATAATAATAATAATAATAATAATAATAATAATATATAAAACTGATAAGAAGAGGACAAAACTTATAAATTTCGGACGAGAAAAAATTTTAAAAATTAGAGATATATGTTTTGGTACGTTCAAATTTAGGAGAATGTCTGCCCGGTTATCATCACAAGTCAGCATGTTTATATACGTCAAAATGTTAACATCCTGAATTGCTGAATTAAGAAAGCCAGGTTAGTCTGGGAGGCACCTAACTCACAGACGCATGGTCAATGACGCAACGGTGGGAGGAACACGGCTATTGGTGGGGTTGCATCATTAAAAAGCCTGCAAACAGTATCGGCTAAGTCGGTGATTGAAAAGACTGCAGTGTTCAGTGCTACATTGTACGTGTAAAGTGGCTGCTTAGTGTTATTAAGATTTTCAGATATCATCACGGATATTAATATAATTAATATAATCATTAAAAAAAACAATTTCGCTGGAAGTCTGAGATAAATAATTATTATCATATGCTTTGTTATTCGAACTAGCAAGTTGAAGACGATCGTTCGTCAGATTTATTGAGTGATTCATTAATTTTATACGGCTTATCAACACATTGCAGGTTATTTAAAGACATACATTTTGCATTTACATTGTAAGAATTCTTTTTTGAATAAAACTGATTTTAGCGATACACATTTTACTAATTAACCCATAGCTGGAGAGAGATGTGGAAGACGATATATGCAACACAGAAATCTGAATTCGCTTTGGAATATGGAGTGGTATCTATTTTATCTCATTTTGCCGAAAGCAAAGAAATAAAGTCACTCATACGCAATGTTTGAATGAGTATGAAAGAATATTAAAAATAAAACATTATTAAGGAGAGGGAATAATGGTTGGTTGTTGTTTTGTTTAGTAGCATATCAACCTCAATAGTTTATTTAATGCAGAAATATAAATATTTTGTACGAAATTTTATTTTGATTTATATTTTCGGAAATAATAATGGTTTAGTAATACAAGTCTCACTAATTAACCTATTGCTCGGGGGAAGAGATGGATTCACACCTTTCCATGGGCATTTGCGTGTAAGTGAATATAACTGGAATTGAAGATTCGGCTATCCGATTAACAATTTCGATCTACTATCCATTACACTACCAGCCCATCCAAGCTTAATGCACCTGGTTTTCTCAGACACTTATCCATCTTCTTACGGATTAGAAACGGCGTCGATAAACCTCAGCGACTCTACAGAAACTGATGTTTCAATGTGACATGGCCGTAAGTCATCCTTCATCAGACCCTGCAGACTAGTATTACAAAAGCACACATGAAGAGCATTGCCAAATAACATCTTAAGACTTTCAACACCTGCTAAAAATGTTGATGTTGACTTGTACACCAGATCGATTTTTACGCCAAGTCGATTAGTACGCCACAATTTACGGTATACTAATTTCTTGGAAAATGATTTTATAAATTTCAACCGAGAGTAACCCTAACCAATGAATGCTGAATGTGTTCTGCGTGGAAACAACTCATTTTATCATAATAATTTTCATCTTTTCTGATATGTTCAAATCATTTCGGTCCTTGTACCTTCTTTTAGATTTTCAAAGATTTCTGTTCGAAATTCCAAGAAGATTGCTGAGGACGTAGGCAGACACGTAGAGAAAACCGGAAACCACAGCTACCAAAGCGTTGCGAATATTACTAAAACGGATGAAAGTAATATTGGGAACCGCCAATGCATTTAAAGAGTTTTTATGCTGCACATCTCTGCAATGGTCAAATAATCTTTCTTCCTTTCTTTTTGTTTAGGTCTCTGGGTGTTTCGACAGTGTACACCATTGGGCATTATGTACAATCTATTTCGTATATAAAAACTATGGGCTACATCGGCGAAACATCCGGAAAGCTCCAAAAGCGATTATATAAGTATCGTTGAGATATGCTGAATCAAAACACCGTCATACATTTGACCACAATTTCGACTTTACAAATGCCAATCTGGTCAGTAGAGAAAAGTATTCACTAGCAAAAAAAAAAAAAAAAAATAATAATAATAATTTAAAGTGTACTAATCTCACAATTCTTGTCTATAAACCTTAGGAGAGGACGATACATAATATCAGTGATCATAACAAAAGCAATGATTGCACAATGGGGTAAACAAACTAATAAAAAAAAACTCTCAGAGATCTACTAAGAGTAGGGTGAATCCAACTAAAAACGCAAGCGACTCTAATATATATATATATATATATATATATATATATATGTGTGTGTGTGTGTGTGTGTGTGTGTGTGTGTGTGTGTGTGTGCTCTCGCTAACCGATTAAGCACGATGAAGAGGGGAAAATTTCATAAGCAGCAGAGATTTACGGCTTTACGGTATATTCTCTGATTACCGCTCATTTGGTGTAGTTACAAGATTGAACACTCTCAGCCTCTGACGTATTTACATTTCGTAAAAACATTACACGCTATGAAATCTGCCTTTCTCTGACGTGCACCGATAGCCTGGAGAGTGAATCTTTGACTGCTGGCATGTCAGTCAGGTTTGAGTTCGGGCTTGAGGCAAATGGCTAAACTAGTCGCACTGGCGAGTTGTGAAACAGCCCTGTCTGCGTATATATATATATATATATATATATATATATATATATATATATATATATATGATATGAACATATATGTATATATTGCATGAAAGCACTTTCTACTCTGTGGTCACCAAATCTGAGAAGGTAATTTAGTTTATTGCTCTTGTTATTCACAAATCTCCCAAAGCGTTATTTTCTTTACACACAGTTTAGCCTTTCATTCCTACCTGGAGGATCTGAACGTGACACACGTCGGCGAAACGCGTTGTCTAAAAGCTTTTCCACTTTATCTCATCACCTCACCTTCGGTTTTGGATACTAGTATACATCCTACAAGCATGCATCTATATACATATATATATATATATATATATATATATGTGTGTGTGTGTGTGTGTGTGTGTGTGTGTGTGTGTGTGTGTGTGTGCAGGTTTCATTTAAAATAACAGACAGGGTCTTATCATTAAGTTTTTCATATATTTTACTTATTGACAATACACACATAACAGCATCTTTCACATTCAAAAGAAGATAAAAAATAATGTATGTATTACTTATAAAACAAAAGAGAAATCCTACATTTAATAATATCAATTATGAACATGGCAGCAATGTATTTACCGTGTTTGGAACATAACATACACATGACTCTATGTACATAAGCTTACATAAACATATTTAGTTACAAGTAAAACAAATTCATCCTTGATAATGATTAAAAGTATAGCCGAAAGCGCACGAAAAAGCAAAACCTTCAAACAATTCTTATATAATTTAAGTTCAGAAAGAAAAGATCATAAAATCAGATGAAAAATTATATAAAAAGACATAATGATAATACCTTGTCTGTCATTTTTAATGAAACTTGCATAAAAAATAGAGATTGCTGCCCAAATACACAATATATATATATATATATATATATATATATATTATTTTTAAATGAGTTATTTCGCTAGCTTGGTTTCTACCATGAATGCTGTTTTTAGGCAATTTTTAATAACGGAACGGCGGTTATTAAAAATCGCCTGAAGACACCACTCATGATAGAAACCAAGACAGCGAAATAACTCGTTTAAAAAATGAAAAATATTCAAAAGTTCTACAATATAATTGTATAGAACATTTTTTAATACAAATGTGTACTGGTCTAACCCTATTCGGACTGAAATCTAAGTATTAAGCGATCACTATATATATATATATATATTCGAGATTTTTTTTTTTTAATCATATCACCCCGAGCAAGACGGTAAGGCCACTGATGCGGAGAGTCTAGGTAAGAGTGAAAAGATTGGAAAAGAGAAAGCCGGAAACCACATCCTAAGCAGGGAACAAGGGATGAGCCTCTTCACCTGTTGGGTGGAGTGTAAATCGGGCAATAGTTTAGACTATCTACTCCAATTGGATTCTTAATAAACAAAGGGTGTCCCTCTATCTTAATACTCTCGAAGTCCCAGGGTGATACAAGTCAACTGCACTTAATAAAGAATTTTGTGCATTTTTATTAGTCTTAAATTCTGAGACCAGTAAACGTAATAACATTACTTAAAAACAGTAATGTCTAAAACACTGAAATATAATGTTTTTGACTGTAAGAAATACATATATTTCGATGGTCGATAAATTTAAGTGCAGAACTAGATTGACACCAACGTCTTATCCTTTTACATTTGCGTTAGCCAGATATAACCACAAGTTCTGTGGAACTCTTCTCTAGCTTCTTGTCTTCCAACCATCTTTGATCTTTAAAAATTTAAATACAGTGTGAATCGTTATCTGCTGTTTTCTTAATTCCTATTCTTTTATTATTCTTGCTCATTAATAATGGTTTTCCTTATCTTATTCTTTCACACGCAGTAATTATTTGTGTCTTAGAGGCTTTATTACCTAGCTTAGCGGTGAAATGATTAAAAATAATTATATACGTATAATGTGAGCGTCGAGTAGAAAAAGAGAAAGAAAATTAACAGAAGACATTTCCAAAATAGTTTGATTATTTGCCACCAAAAGAAGAGAAAAATCTACCAGGAAAGTTGGAAAGATGTCTAATATATATGTATATAGCGAATGCTTGCAGACAAATGATCTTTGATAGTTGTCTGTACGGATCCGTGACCTCTAATCGGGAGACCGACGTTCGTGTAATCACTCCCTAATTGTATCGTCAATCTTTGATCGCCCAGCCGAAAAGTGTCTGTTTTGAAACTTTATCCGTCTTAATGTATCTATTAGAGTCGTACACATAAGGGTATGGATATTCGGAGTGACAACATTGATACTTTGTCGTGCCCCTTTTTCGAATGACAATCCCTTTTTGAAGCTGTGTTCTTATATGTTTCTAATTTTAACGGACAGCCACAGTTTCTTCCCTTTTTTTGAAAAGCAAGTAATTTCCTTCTTGGTCCAGTGATTTTTCTGATTCATTCACTAGTTTCTAGTTGTATGTTCAATCCTTGTACTTTACAATTGAGACAGTTTTCAGACTGTAAATATTAAGAGCACATGTTCATTTTTTCTGCAAAGCATAATCATATTTTGTAGTTTTCCGTAACTCGGCTTTAACATAATTTTTCTCAACGCTGCGTCTATGTGTAAATACAGGTTAGTAATTAAAATGTGCATTCTTGCTTTGATAAAAGTCCTCAAGAAACGAAATGATTTGGTATTTTTGTGAAAGTTAATAGAGTGGTTTTCCGATTCTTTCAGAACGGTTTAAATTCGGTTTTCTTTTTCAGACACTGGTTGCCATCCAATGTTCAGACTACCGTACCATATAGCCTATAACTGAAAAAGAAACATCGGATTTTACCTTTCACAAGTGTATTTGTGCAAAAGTAAATTTTAGTAATCCAGTCCGGAAATTGAACTAGTGTAAAAATGTATCGTTAATGAGGTTACCACCAGAACAACATCACTGAGTTTTTCTGCACAAGAAAACAATTACAGAGCGACCTCGGTTCTTGAACAAGGCGTTCAAGAACCGAGCATATTATGATATGACATATCGAACAAATCGGTTTTTAAACAGAAATTTCGAGATGGAAATGCCTCGGTTATCGAACAAAATTTTGGTTCCTGAACTGAATTAAACCGAATGAAATCATGTATACATGTGTTTGTTGTGTTGTGATTTTCTTTTCTAATTTTATTGTATTGTTTTTTTCTTTCTCTTCATTAGCCCTTAGTCATGGATCCAAAGAAAACTAACAGCGATACTGCATAGTGGGTTTAACGGCAATACTGGGCAAACGTTGTTAAAGCCTTATCGGTACTTCTGTCTTTAGGAAATTTGAGCTTAGTCTTATATTGAAATTTTTCCGGTAACGTTGTGAATAAGTTATCATCTGGGGTCCAGGAACGGATTAATCTATTTTATATTGATTTCTATAGAGAAGATAATTTCAGTTTACGATCATTTCGAATCACGAAAGGCCGTAAGAAACGGATGAAGTTAGTGAACCGCAGTTCCACTGGATATTAAATATTTTGAGCATATTATGATATGTTTCGTTTAGCCGTATTGCTCGGCACTGCTTTGTTCCGTATTTCAAGATGCTTAGGGTTATATTAAGTTGAAACACCGGTTCTCGTACTACCAACGAAGTTAAGCGATCTTGAGCCTGGTTAGTACCTAGATGGGTGACTGTCTCTGATTATCAAGTGCTATAAGCGTGGTTAGTGTAATGGATCAACGGCTGGGGATTGAAGAGCAATTCCAGTCATGTTCATTATAATGCCCTTGGTAGCGGTATGTATCCACCACCCCCTGATATCGGTTAATTAGTAGAACTTGTATTAATGAATTATTGTTATCACCAAAGAGACTTTAAATTTATAAATATTTTCTGGCTTTAAATAACCTGAAAAGTGCTGATAAGCCATAAATGTACACATCACTCACTCCCAATCTCACTCTTTTTCTTTCTCTAGTTCTCTCCCCCGCTTTTTAGTTAACTCTCTCTCACTTTCTTCTGTTTTAATATCACATCTCCCTGACTTATACAAATAATCCGTTGCCATTAATCTGTATATCATCTTTATCCTCTGCTTGAGACTTTGCTGGATTTATTTTCAAAGATTTAACCATGTTCATCTTACTGAGACGCCAATTTTGTAACTGTAATCAACTCGCTCTCCTCTTCCCTCCCTTTCTCTTACAAGCACACACACACACATACAGAGAGAGAGAGAGAGAGAGAGAGAGAGAGAAAGAAATACGCACACAAGAATAGAAATGGCTATAGTAAATGCATGTGCATGCTTTAATATGGCTACACACGGCTACACTCCTTAGCGGCTGACACACTCCTTAACGATACTCCCTCGACACAAACCCCAACACAAGCACATTTCTATAAGTACAAAGTGAAAAGCGCATATACATGCAGAAATACACACGACAACTCATAGGCATTAGTGTGTCAATATCAGCGATAGTTATTCAAATACGATCATTACTATCAGAAAACAAGGGTAAATTTTCATTGTAAGTCCCGACTGCTTTTCCCCTTCAAATTTATCCAAAATAGCATTATCTCTGTGCAAATGTATATGCTGAACTCAAATCAACTGTTAGTTATTGAAGAAACATACCTTTTTTTCTCTAAATGTTCATAAAAAAAAAACGAACTATATCTTGCACTTTTTCTCTCCCGTAACTCTCACGAAGTCATGTAATTAACTGCAAAATGACGTACTGCGTAATGCAACGAATTTTGGCAGATTTTTGGTCGATCTTTCTTCATTCACTGATACTTCCGGCGATGTACTTCCGCTAATAAAAGTAATGCGCTATTGTATTTCTACGCTTGTACTTTCACAACAGGAAGTACATCGCCGGAAGTTTCAGTAAAGGAAGAAAAACGACCAAAATTCGACAGAAAATTCTGCCTACGTAGAACGTCATTCTGCATTTAATTACATGACTTCGTGAGAGTTACGGGAGAGAAAAAGTGCGAGATATAGTTCGTTTTGTTTATGGACTTTCAAAGCAAAAAAGGTAAG
The DNA here is from genome assembly GCA_037127315.1 of Ascarosepion bandense. NCBI lineage: Eukaryota > Metazoa > Mollusca > Cephalopoda > Sepiida > Sepiidae > Ascarosepion > Ascarosepion bandense. Next base: position 11,964 of record JBBBDQ010002281.1, read on the forward strand.
TTTACTTCAATAAATAATTGTTGATTTGAGTTCAGCATATACATTTGCACAGAAATAATGCTATTTTGAATAAATTTGAAGGGGGAAAAGCCGTCGGCACCTAACATGAACATTTACCAAAACAAGGAGGATATATATTTATACACGCCGTTATGCAAACAGGCAACACAAGCTAAGGCATATGTACAGGGTGTGATGGGTAAATTGTCGCCACATTATTATTTGTTTTTTGTTTTTAATTTCACACATGCGTATTTTTTTTTATTTTTGATTTTGTCGACAGCACAATATAATAAGGTCAGTTGGGCACCGACTGTGAGAAAAAGAGCACCATAATACAGTTAACTTCGCCAGAAATTTGGAAACACTTTGCTGTACTGCTTGACATTCGCGCCGGAAGATCCAATACGAACATTGCAGTGTTTGGATGTCAATCTGAAGACAGTATAGAATATTTGTAAATACTTGGGTGATATATCCAGTCAACATTATGAAGTTTGAATGGATCAATAGAGATGGCGACATTTTGCCACCATTTATCTTCCCATAGGATCTCAAAATCAACACGGAGGCCTACATCAAGTCACTTGAGAAGGTAGTGCTACCCTGGGTCAAGAGAGTGGCTGCTGGACGACCCTGTATTTGGCAACAAGTTCTGTACATGCCACACAAGCAAGAGAACCCGGTCATTGTTGTCAGACAATTTCTGTGACCATATTATTCCCTACATCTGGCTACCTAACTTCCCAGACAGCAACATCTTTATTATATGTGACGCACAGATGAACTGAAGGCAAAGATTATAGCAGCATTCACCAACTTAAACAAAGAAACCGTCGAGAAATTCTGAAGCCCTCTTCAGACCGTTGTTGAAGCCAATAACTATTTTATTGAATTGATTTATTCTTTAGTATTCAAGATAGTTTGTGTAATTTTGGTAAATATATCTGTTAAAATTAAATGTCAGTGTTATTTTCATTATTACATAATATAGACGACTATTTATTGGTCTCACCTTATATGACAAAGGCAATATATATATATATAAATATATATATATATATATATATATAATGTGTTACTTAACTGACAGATGTTATATTCAGCAGAAACTCCAGAGTTTCGTAAACGAAGTTTTTCGTATTTTTTGGTCTACTCGTCAGGAGGCTTATCGTTATTTTTATGGCAAATTTCACGTAATTAATTTATGCAATAATTGGGATTTTACAATTGCTGATTTTTCTCTTTCTATAAATACTTTCACGGCTTCTGCTACAATGAACTTAGATCACTGGTGCCCCCTAGGTACGAATTTGCACGAAATACTAGATTAGCTACTAGGTCCCACCCTTTTAGAGTGAAACAGATAAGATGTAACCGCAATTTCTACTTTCACAGCTACTTTTCTTGCACTTTCCGCCTGTGAAATTCCCTACCACATACTTGCTTCCCCGACAGCTACATCGTTTAAATGTAAGGTCAATAGACACCTAACCCACTAATTCGCATCCATTCTCTCAAACACTCTTCCCATCTACCCAACCCTCATCCTCGGTATCCTTACCTGTCTATCACCCTCCTTCTGACATTTCCTATATCTAACCACTCTTTCTCATCACTTTTCTCTATGTAACCCCCTGCACAATAGTGACAGTGGAATGCCTTGCTCGGGGGGAAATGATTTAAAAAAATGAAGCTATGATGATAGACTGAAACTGCGTATAAGCGAGAAGATAAAGCCTGAAAATTTTAACACACACAGGACAAATTAAAATGAAGAATGACGGAATGAAATTGCAAGTATCGTACCTAATGTGCTTGTGTAAATGGATGGCAGAACAAAGATTAGGAGGCGTAATAAGAAGACCAATATTGCTTAGTGCTATAAAGAACACGGAGTTTTGGAGAATCAAACATTCTGAATGAGTTATGTGAGTGTATAGTCTTTCTGCTGAGAATGTCATGGACGGAACATGCGAACAGCACTTAATACTTTGAATTAGAAAAAGACAACTGAAATTTCTGTGATGCATAAAGAGGAAAGAAGGTTTGGGGAAGTTGATACTCACTAGAGATATTGAAAGAAAGACGATAAAATAGAAACATTAAGAAAGCTACCTACCCAACGAGCGCGTGTAACTAGATGATAGAACAGCCACTGGGAAGGATAAGAAGAGGACAAACACTGCTTCGCGTTACAAAGGATAGGAAGTTGTGGAGAGTCATGATCAGAAATGTCCTAATGGAACACACTATATTAAAAAAAATATAATTGCTTTTGAGGAGATGGATATTTTTATACATTTGCTTCTTTTATCATTTTGCTTTATAATCATAACCGATTAAATTCATCGCTTTTGCTGCAAATATCTTTGTATATTTGTAGTAACATCGACACTATAAACAGGGACGGGTTATAACCTTTTGGGGTGCCTACGTAATGAAAATATGCTCCCCTCAGACAGAACAACTCTCTAACTCTCATGCAATTGTCTTGAATCTTGAATATTTTTACTCGTCAAATATTTTAGCGACATTTACATAGCTTCAAGTAAACTTGTTGCAAATTCTTTAAATAAACGAGAATAGCTATCTTTTGTCTGGCAATAAAATGTTCTTTAAGAAATACCACTATTTATCTACTTATTACAAACCAAATTAGCACATATTTCAACATAACCGTAGTAAAAGAAAAAACAAAAACAGATTTTTATAATCATTATGATAATAATAAAACAATTAAAATTAATATGAGTCTTTTCTTAGCATTTCAGTTTATGAAACTATTTAGAAGTAATGAATATCTAGAAAATTAAAAACCTTTTAATAAAAATATCAAAGATCGAAACATTCGAAACTGAAATCAAAAGTTATCGACTTGAAACATAATAACACAAACGAAAACATTTTTCTTCCCTTGCATCTTCAAAGTCAAATAAATGTGAATTTGTCATATTGATATCATTTCAGTTTACGAAAATATTTAGAGAATTTATAACATCTAGAAAATTAAAATCATTGCTTTGCAAAAGCATGAGAGAAACATGAACTGCTTCTAAAGGATAATTAGACACTGACTATAAGCAAAACTAATCTCTTGTATGCATTACTTTTGTTGCATCATAGATCTTTCTTGAGGTCATATATATTCTTATTGAGCCAATGTGATTCCTGTTATATTCCTGCTCAGTTATAAAGAGAAAGCATTGCTCTACTGAGTAAAATAAGCATTATTCAAATTGACCAGTTAGTGAAATTTCTATGTAAATTATTTTAGTGCTCTATGGGATATGGTACTTAAATTGGGCAATCGTGATTTTTTGACAGACTAAAAGAGTTCTAGACTGCTACGTGATGTCAGTTCTTCAATACGGCTGTGAATGCTGGACAATATAATCGAAAATGAGGACAAAACTGGAAGCGACCGAAATGTGGTTCTACAGAAGGATGCTACGGATATCGTGGACTGAGCATACAAGCAACAACGAGGTGTTAAAAAGAATGGCAACAAAAAGGAAATTGATGCTGAGCATCAGGAACAGACAACTGAAGTTCCTGGGACATGCAATGAGGAAGGAGAGCCTGGAGAACCTGATACTGACTGGACATATAGAAGGAAGGAGAGACAGAGGAAGGCAGCGGATAACATATTTGCAGGGACTGATCAGGTGGATGACGGAACGGGGGTTGCCAGGAGCAACAGGAGCAAACATACTAAGAGCCACAAGGGATAGGGAGACGTGGAGAGCCATGATCGCCTACGTCCTGAAGGGACGGGGCACATAGAAGAAGAAGAAGGCAGAAGATTTTTCCACAGTAGGATGCCTTTTCTTTCTTCCGTAGACAGCATACTAACCTTGGCTATATGACCCAAACTGTTCTGTTATTCAACCCATAGATGGATGAAGAGAAGGATTGATACTTTTCCCAAGAGTATAAAAGTGAATTTAACGTACTCGACATGAATTTGAAGTCGGCTTTCCGACATCTTATTCCGAGCCGATATCCACAACGCATATAGTCTCTTAAAATCAGTAATCTTCACATGTTTATTAGGTAAAATGAAATATAATATAGAGAAGCATGCACACTATAGTAAATACACATAGCACAGATAATAACTGATATAGTAATATGGCAATATGCATGCAGATATGAAAATGTTTTCCATATGGATTAAATCAAATTAGAATAACGACGTAAGTGGGCTTCCACCGCTAATCTACCCGTCATAATTCAGACACTTAATTTGCAATATCCATTTCTATTTCTTTATTTTTTTCACCAAAATATTTTAATTGACATGAGTTTCAGCAAAATTTTATCGAAGGGAAATATTAATACAAAATTGGTAATATATATATATATATATATATATATATATATATATATATATATATATAATAACGCCTATTGAATTATTTTGAGGGTTAAACGTAAAAAATAAAATTACCACATTGCCATGATTTCATTGTATATAATTTGTCACCCTTTCTTTTTTTCATCTTTCTTTTTCTTTCTTTCTTGAACACACCTAAATACTTACCAGTACTCTCTATTACTTTCTATGTATATATGCTTCGCCATATATATATATATACATATATATAAAACAAAAATTTTGAAATTTAATTCCGTTGGATGGCCATTTCAACGAGAAAACCCTCGCTTCGTCAAATTGCAAATAAAAGTTTTGCTATCCGTCATTGCTGACGAAGCGAGGATTTCCTCGTTGAAATGGCCATCAAACGGAATTAGATTTCGAAATTTTTGTTATATTTTTATATATTTAGCTCTGTAAATAGAACATACTATTTACATCGAGCCCTCCACCTTGATAAATTTTAATATTAATGAAATTAATATTAATAGGATCGGATTTTTGGGATTTACCTAATTGCTCATCTGTTTGGATTTAAAATATATATATATATATATATATATATATATATATATATATATATATATATATATATATATATTATTATTATTATTATTATTATTATTATTATTATTATGTCATTTTTCATCATATTTCGATTTCTGCTTTGGTCTCACTACCAACCAAGTCAGCGGGGAGACCTAAGGCAGGTCGTGGCGTGTTGTTATGACACCATTTCATGTTTTTCTATCTTCCCTATGATTCCTAGCATACATTATTATTATTATTATTATTATTATTATTACTATTTTTATTATTATTACCAGTACTCTCACTTTCTTTCTGTCTTTATCTCTCTATATACATATTTTGTGTTTGGAGCGCAGTCCCTCTTTTATATAAGTTTAATTAAAACGACTGTCAAGGTACTATGGGTTTGTTCTCTGGACACCTCGAGGTGGTGTAATGGTTAACAAGGTTGTCTCGCTAGAACTATTACAATGAAGTAGTGAGTTCGATCCTCACTGGGTGCCCCATACTTTCGGCCTTGTGCCACATCTAAGCTGCGCTTAGTAAATTACTATGGGTATGTTCTGACCGTGTTTAGAATATAAAATATTCCGAAAACTCTAATTACATGCATAAAAAATCCATACATTCAGTTAAAAGTAACAATAAAATCAACCTTCATAATGGCTATAAGTACAGCTGAAAACAGTCAAACAATTTCTACATAATGTACGTCCAGAAAAAATGAATAGAATAAGTAAAGAACAGCTCGGAAAAGTGTCTTTAATTTAACATGTTTCACTTTATTAAGCTTCTAGAAATTTATTACTAAGACAATGATTTAATTTTTTTTAAATTTTGAAAAAGCTAAAAAGACAGTTGAGGCTTCATTTCATTGGTCAAGTACGTATCATGCATAATAAAGCAGTAGATGATCATTTTTAAATATAGGAATCCTATGCCTGTTTATGTGTGTGCGTCACGTGTTATAAAAGCAGAAGATGTATATATTAAATGTAAGTGTGTATAAACGTCTGTTTGATTTTATGTATGCAAAAATTATATATATATATATATATATATATATATATATATGTGTGTGTGTGTGTGTGTGTGTGTGTGTGTGTGTGTATGTGTGTGTGTACATATATAAAATAAATTAGTCAAAGAGTAAAACTATTTTATTGATATTCTTTGTCGTTAAATAAACTTACTCAGATCAGCACAAAATAAATATATGTTTATGTGCATTTGCATGTTCTGTTCAGTATTAAATTCTTATTACTTTTTTTTCGCTAATCTGGCTCCCTTTGGATACATTTTTTAAGATATAATATTTAATATAGAAACTTTCATATCGAGATTTTATATCGAAGTCAAGCATGGTACCAAACTAGTTAAGAAATATCTTAACTGTCACCTGTATCCTGTATACAATAGCTTTTAAGATCAATCGTAAAAATGTCCTTGAGTGAGTGAAGCCTGAAGATTTGGCAAAGAGTATCCTTTGTACTAGTGCTACAGAATCACAAGCAAAGAACTGTACGAAATCACAAAAACTACAACATTTGAGAATTACCAACTGCAGCAACAGCAAACATAGATTGTACATATAACTGAAAGAGAAAATAATGATATAATAAAGATGTTAACATTCCACACTACTTCTAATAAAATTTAGGAAGGTCACCCATATCAATTTTGGAAAGAGCCATAAAAGCTACTGTATTTGAGAAAGCCATTTTTCTAAAAATATTCTATTTTAAGAGATATATTTTATAATTCAACCAAATGCAATACTATTTGGTCAACGTTTCCTTGCGATAAAAATAGTGCCCAAACACAATTATATATATATATATATATATATATATATATATATATATATATATATTAACAAAGTATATATTAATGAGTATATATATTATCTTATGCCTATAGCACAACTTGGTGTTTCATGCTTTATGAAATCATCAGATGTATGTTATGAACTTCCTAATAAGCACCTGATGATTGCATAGAGCATGAAACTCCGAATAGGGCTATAGACGTAGGCGAATATGTATATATATATTAATATGCACTTAATAGATCTGTTTTATTAACACCAGCAGGATATTTATATATGTGCTTTTACTTGTGTGTATATTTATTGATATTCCTTCACACACACACACACACACACACATACATACATATATATATATGTATATATATATATATATATATATATATATATATATATATAGGATAGAAATAAATAAGGATGAAAGGAAAACATAAATTGTGTTTATATAAGCATTAGAACACAATATCAGCTCACCTCAATTTTCTCCTGGGATTCACACTAAGTGAAACAAATACGTGTGTAGGATCAAAACAGCCCTTTCACAACTGATTCACAATCGACAATCATGATATTTACTGTTTTTCCCCATTCGGACGGATGAGCATGGGTTTTAGAGTGCGAAGTAACAATTCAGTTGACAAGTGCGACTAATTGAAAAACCACGACACCATTATAACTCATTCTTTGTCAAAACCTGTGTGTTCTGCCTCAAGTATACATATCCACATGTTCGTTGTCGTCAGGTACAAATCAAGTGTACCTGGTCGCTGAGAGGATGTGCGTGTAGAGAAGCGGTTATCGACGCGGAAGATCGATCAGACAGCTGAGGTCAAATTGCAGCTGAGGTTTTTTCGTTCACTTTCACACAGATACTCTTAAAAACCATAAAATTAAGAAGTCTAGCAGAATAGAGCAGATTCTGCCATACTTCTTAATTTCATGGTTTTTTAAAGTATCTGTATGAAAGTTAACGAAAAAACCTCATATGCAATTTGACCATACTTGGGTGGCAGCTAATCTAGTGAGAAGGACAATTTAACCAGTTTGACGTAGGGCTATCAACTTAACCTTATGTAGCAAACTTGCTGTTGACAGCAGAATAGAACCCCTGAGCAATGTTTAGTTACAAGTTCAGTTCGAGATCACAGTTCAAGCACATTTCATTCTTCAAAGCCCCCAGCGCTAATCTGTGGTATAAAACTGTAACTATACTGAACTGAACCTTCTCGGAAAAGGAACTCAATCCTATGTGATCATTAGTTGAACAAGACCATCAGTCTTAAACATTCGGTCCCACTGACTTGGGATCTCAGCACAATCATCCCAAAGTTTCGTCTACACACTTTCATAAGGATGTGGACATCCCGTGGTATGGTTTCCCAGACAACTCCAAAAAGAGTTGCACGCTGAGGTCGTTTCTCCAGGCCAATAATATGAAAGAAAAATCACCTATTTAACAAACTGACCATGATGAGATTTAAAACTGGGTCTCATGGCGAGTTTGAGCAACATCTTTCTGTCTACACATAAACATTCCCGTTGAACTGACTTTATGCGATATTTGGACTCTTGGGAAAACAAAGAGATACAATATCTGCACGCACTTAAATATCAATCATTCGTATGAAAATCATTATTGAGAAACAATATGTTTTATACTTTATTCCTTAGATGTGTCACAGTCAATAGGGAGCGAAAGAGCAAGAAAGATAACTGTGCTCCATTCTTCCGCAGTGCGGTATTCTTTAAATAACGTGGTCTAAAATGTTTGACGTCACATATTACTAACGGGCAAATGCGAACCGGTCCATATAGCTAAGAAATACACAGCCCTTATATCTCAAAATATGCAAGTGTTTATACCAGAATTTTTAAACGCTTGGCTAGAATTATATGATGAAAATAAAATCTGAAATCTAAATAAAAAATACACAGATTGGAAATTTAACAGCATTTTTTTCAGAATGTTCCGTTGTGGTACAGTGGATATCGGCCCGGAACGAGAAACCGGGGAGCCGAGTTCGAATTCCAGTTGAATCCATTGTATTCACTTACGCGCAAATACCCTTGGGAAAGGTATTAATCCGTATCTTCCTTCCAGTTATGTGTTAAATAATAGGACAGATTGGATTCTATAGCCTTGGTCGGCAACCAGTCTACCGCAGAAAGCAATGGCAACCTACTACGAGATAATATTCTGCCCAGTCAGTCATGCCTCTTTCGAGAGATGATCTCCCAAGCGTGTATCACGTATGGCACTTAACTGACTGACTGATATACAACGATTAATTGTAAATGTATTTGTTGTTAAAATTCCGCATGTTGATGTCTGCTAAAAAAGCATCCGGTCAGTGTTTCACTACTGATTCCTTCTCTAAGTCTACAGGTAGATTTGGATTACAATATTCAATACCTCCAAAACCAAGCTGGTAAAGTTTCATCATCATCGAATAGATCATGAATTTTTCCAGTTATGATGAGCGATTGAAATCACAACGAGGCTTCTTACCTTGAAGGTCTACTGGGATGTTTAAGAAAGACCTTGAAGAATTCCTATACGAGGGCTGATCAAAAAGAACAGGGATTTTTGCTATGGTAACTCAGCTGTAGTACCCCAAGTGAAGCCACTTGGCAAAGACTGATCTTGAAGTCTGTCGCGCATGCATACTAAGTTATAATGTTTTCACTCACTTCCGTTGTTTATATCCGTGCTTCAAAGGAAAGTTTGTACAAAGTGGTCATCTCACCTTACCACAGAGGTCTTATTAGTGGCCATGGCTTGTGCAGTAGTCTTATGACCAAGCACTACATTTCCAGGGTCTGACAACCACCATATTCTCTTGCGACTTTTTACTCTCTCTCAGCAGCAAATCCCACTTGAAAGGAACAAGATTTCAAGGAATCAAATAAATCCATGAGGCAGCTGATTGTTATCTCCAAAAGAGCGTTTCAGGGATAAATCCACTGATAGAAACAAGGTCTTGCTTCAGAAGGGAGCTATTTCCAAGGAGATTAAATGCTGAATTGATATGAATTGTAGTTTTCTTTTTATATGATCTGTCCTGATACGTATATATATATATATATATATATATATATATTCTAATTATCTCGTGTTAAGGTTTCCTATATGTTGACATTCAGAGCCATGCCTCTTTAAAAAGAGACAGTCAGTCAAGTTAATTGAGTGCCATACGTGATACACGCTTTGGGTGATCATGTCTCGAAAGATACATGACTGACTGGACAGAAAACTATCCCGCAGTCGGTTGACGTTGCTTTCTGCGGTAGACTGGTTACCAGCCAAAGCTATAGAATCCAATCTCTTCTATTATTTAACCCATAACTGGAGGGAAGAGGCGGATTAATATCTTTCCCAAGAGTATTTGTGCGTAAGTGAATGCAAGAAATTCAACTGGAATTTGAACTCAGCTCCCCGATTTGTCATTCCGAGTCGATATCCACTGCACTACAACGCACATAAGAGACAACTTTATTATCATTATAGACAGCCGAATTATAGTTTATTGCTATAATATCGATCTATGTAATTTTAATAGTGCCAGGGACGCTATTAGTATAAGTAGAACAAGTAGCTGTGAAATTGATAATGCTAATCGAAAGTTTTTTCAGATTTTACTGAGACGAACTACTGAGAGGAAAACATTTTAGACAGTTCTCATAACTGCAAGTCAAGCACAAGAATTTCAGGTCAAAAGTTTCATAACATTCAAATGGAAGTATTTATAACGTTTCAAAAATCTTATTCCATTAACTTTGACGACATATGATATAAACAATTTCCAATACACGAATACACGCATTCGTGAATACACACACACACACATATATATGTGTGTGTGTGTGTGTGTGTATGTGTGTCAGTGTGTGCTTTAAGTTCATACATACTTCAGAACAACTATTTCTTTCATCAGAAAAAGTTTAAATTGCTGACATTATTTAAATGTGAACACTTGTCCTTATCTTTGCTTTATTATTGCAACGTTTCAGCCGTTGTGCTCTCCGACCTTCATGAGGTGGTTATAGATTCGATAACTGAATGACTGCAATGCTGTGATAAAAATAACAAAGATAAGGACAATAGTTCACATGTAAATAATATAAGTAAAGATGACACCTTATTCCTAAAAAAATCAGAGAGATGTTTAAATTGATTTGATTTTTGAGTTCATAAAGGTTTCAGGAGAGATAAATCTTGAAATTTGCAAGGATACTTTTTTTGTTATACTTCGATAAAAATGTTATGTAAGTGCTGCTGTAGACGGTATAAAAGCTGTTGAAGTTAAATATATTATTAATGGCTAACAGTTTAACTGAAAGAACTCGGGATCAACAAACCTTTGTAGTATTTTTACATTCATGAAGTCTAGAAAAGAAGGGACTTGTACAAATACAAGAAAAACATAATTAAAAGAACTTTACAAAAGTACATTGCATGACATCTTCAACGAAACATGTATTGGAGAGGGATTATTACCAAAATAAACAACTACTTATACATATATATATGTATATATAACCAACTACACACACATACACACACATAGTTTGATTCATCTTGGACGACAGCAATGAGAGAATCGTAACACATCAAAATCTTTATATCAAAGTCAAAGTAGTCATTTTCAGCCACAGTCATATAGATAGATAGATAGATAGATAGATAGATAGAAGGAAAATTTTATCAAAGCAAATGAGATTTGATAAAGTCCCTTAGAAACGCGTCGTCTAAGATAAGTTTTACTTTTGTTCTATTCATATTGTCCTTTTACAGATATACTTTATCTGAAATAGTACACACACACATCCACATACACACATATATGTATATTTATTAATATATGTAAAATAGTTCTGCTCCTACTATATTAAGCACTGTTTTATTAACATCTGAATAATAATAATATACATGTGTTCCCTATTAAGTATATATATTAATTCACGTTATATATATATATATATATATATATATATATATATATATTGTTTAATTACTTAGTTTCTGGTCAGAATAAGATTAGACCAGTGCACATTTGTATTAAAAAGTGTTCAATAGAATTATATTGTAGAAGTTTTGAATATTTTCTATTTGTAAACTATTTATTACGCGACGTAGGTTTCTACCATGAGTGGTGTCTTCAGGCGATTGAAGACATCACTCATGGTAGAACCCTACGTCGCGTAATAATTCGTTTACAAATGGAATATATATATTTCATTTGTAAATGAGTTATTACGAGGAAGGCTTTCGAAACGAATATAATTATAATTTCGTTTATATATATATATATATATATATATTTGTTTTGTTTTTTAATAGTATCACCCCGAGCAAGGCGGTAGCGCCACTGATGTGCAGCGGGCTACGTAATAGTGAAAAGATTGGAAAAGAGAAAGCCGGAAACCACATCCTAAACAGGGAACAAGGGATGAGCCTCTTAACCTGTTCAATAGACGAGGGTTGAGTGTGAACCGGGCGATAGATAGATCTATCTACTCCAATGGAAGTAAAAAAAGACAAAGTGAGAAGATTGGAAAAGATAAAGCCGGAAACCACATCCTAAACAGGGAACAAGGGATGAGCCTCTTAACCTGTTCAATAGATGTGGGTGGAGTGTGAACCGGGCGATAGATAGATCTATCTACTCCAATTGAAGAAAAAAAAACAAACAAAGTGAGTAGATTGGTAAAGAGAAAGCCGGAAACCACATCCTAAACAGGGAACAAGGGATGAGCCTCTAACATATATAGTCATCCGCAGACAGATTTGTCTCGCTGTACGGTTGGACAACCGATTGCTTTTTACCTTGGATTGAAACCCGAGCGAATTGGCATCAGTTGGCGATTCTACCTCTGAGCTACGGACGCTTAGTAGAAAGTATTATTTAAAAGTATCCATAGGGAAAGTAGATAAAAATTGCTATTTTCTTTTTTTTTTTTTTGTATTTTAGAAGTATTTGGTCATCATTATTATGCGCTTAATCTGATCTTTCATTGTAGATTTGAAATTATATTTTGAAGATGATAAAAATAATTATCGAAATAATTTCAAATTATGCAATAGTAAATCATATTTTTCTTACATAATAATTTAAATTAAAAGAAGCGAAAAATCGTATTCGAAAATGAATTGAGTAGGTATACAAAAACAGGAAGAGGCATAAAATTTTCTTTTCCATTCTTTTACTCTTTTTTTTTTCTTTTCCAATTGGAGTAGATAAAATATCGCCCGGTTCACACTCCACCCACGTCTATTAAACAGGTGAAGAGGCTCATCCCTTTTTCCCTGTTTAAGATGTGATTTCCGGATTTCTCTTTTCCAATCTTTTTACTCTTATTTTCTTTTCCAATTGGAGTAGATAGACTAAACTATCGCCCGGTTCACACTCCACCCACGTCTATTGAACAGGTGTAGATGCCTATCCCTTGTTCCCTGTTTAAGATGTTGTTTCCGGTTTTCTCTTTTCCAATCTTCTTACTCTTACGTAGCCCCCTGCGCATCAGTGGCGTTACCGCCTTGCTTGGAGTGATATGATTAAAAAAAACAACAAAAAAAAACAACTTTTCCAATCGTTAGCGATTTTCCTGCCAATTGAAAAAAAAAAAAGCTAACTTGAAAGGAAACAGCTTGACATGCAAATTAAATCCATAAATTCACATCACTGATATAAATAATGAACTATTTGTTCAGCTCACAAATCTTTCCAATTTGGGAACATCTTGGTAGTTTCAAATAACTAACATGATAAATTGACATTATTGTATTTATGAACATTTAATGACAGTTCTTGTAATTAATTACCCAACGTAGACAAGTACTTCAGCTAGACTTCGATACTTTGAGCTGTTTTTGTCTATGTGAGTGTAAGCTTTTGCTCACACAAAACAAGCATATCAATTTATATAAATACATAAATTGTCACTATACAAGTAACTTTCTAACTAGCTAGTTACTTAGCTACATATCTATATATCTATTTATGCACGTCTGTGTGTAGTGTGCGTGTGTTTGTTTGCCTGTGCGTGCGTTCGCACGTCTATATGCAACTATAAAAACATAAATTTTTCTAATAGAAACAAAAATAATTTTTTCTAATAGAAACAATCTCGTACAATATTCTTATTAAGAAAAACAAATAGATATGTTTGGGTACAAATTCTGATCTTTCATTCAGTAATTTTTTTGTTCTGGAAACAACGTAATGGGTAACTTTTTTTCATTTGGCACAATCTGCAGACATCACCACCGCTGTATGGTTTGACTTTTTTTTACTATACTCCAAGTTATATCAGGGTCTTATTGATTTTTCTTTCGAATATATATATATATATATATATGTTGTTGATGATGGGTGCAAAATGACAACGAAATAGAAGCAAGCTCTATTGGAAAAGATCCAGAGAAAAAGATAGAAAATTTATTTCTTAATTTTTCAACTTGAATATTTCTTCATATTTGTTGTTCTCTATTTTGAATAAAGCAAGAAGATCTGAAATTTGGTTGAGACTAATTTGATAGAACAATTTTTACAGAATGCATTGCCGATGCATGATTTTCCCCTTAAATAAAAAATAAACTAACTCGGCATCTAGTGTAAACATCTCACGCTTGTGAGATCGAACTTTAAAGAATCCATTCTACTGTGTAAGACTTAACTTCGTTTAATAAATGACCATAACAATATAAAACACATGCTTGCCAAATTAACTGTTATCACTAAAACTACTGAAAAAATAACAACTTTGAAGCTATATATATATATATATATATATATGTATATATATATATATATATATATATCTATGCAGGGTGCAATGGGTGAATTTCTGCCATTTTTAATTTTGCGCATGTGCGTAATTTGTTTCTGATTTTTCGACTGCATAGTGGTGTGAGTTGGGTACTGTCTGTGAGAAAAAGAGCCCAATTACAATTCACTCCACCATAAATTTGAAAATGACATGCTGTACTGCTTGGCATTCACGCTGGAAGCTCCATTACGAACATTTCAAACTGTATCGGTGTCAATCTCAAGACAGTGCAGAGGATTCGGAAAGAGTTGGATGAGTCTAATGATGAGTACGAACGTGTTTAAAGTGATCACTAGCGACGGCGATGTTATGCCACCATTCATCTTCTCATAGGGCCTAAGACTCAACACGGAAGCCTACGTTCTGAATGCTATAAAGAGATAGTGTGGTTCTGGATTAAGAGGGTGGAAAACCCTACATCTGGCAACATGACTCTGCACCATACCACACAAAGAGGAAGACCCATGACTGTGAGACAATTTCTACGACCACATTGCCCCTTATATCCAAGCACTTAACTTCCCAAACTTCAACTTCCTTGATTATTATGCATAAGGTGCAGAACGATGAAGTTTCCGAGCTGGCTTACCTTCGAAATCATCATTCGACTCATCCAACTCTTTCTGAACTTTCGTAACTGTCCTGAAATTGATACACAAACACTGTGAAATGTTTGTATTAGAGCTTCTGGTGCGAATATAAAATTTCTAGCGGAGTGAACTGTGTCATGATGATTTTTCTTGCTGACCCTAATATACTGTTCAGTCGACAATATAAAAAAACAAATGCGCTTAATTAAAATATCAATGACGACAACTTACCCATCGTACACTGTATATTCGTTTAATAAATACTTATAACTATATCTATCTATCTATCTATCTATCTATCTATCTATCTATCTACCTATCTATCTATCTATCTATCTATCTATCTATCTATAAACCTTGAGTCCTCTTCACCTGGA
>JBBBDQ010002281.1:30000-72500 GCA_037127315.1 Ascarosepion bandense
GAGCCGATTTCGAATTCCAGTTGAATTCGTAGTATTCACTTGCGCGCAAATAACCTTAAGAAAGATATTACGCGCAAATACCAAGATAACAACCCACCGCTTCTCCTCCAGCTATGAGTTAAACAGCAGAATAGATTGAGTTCTATTGCTTTGGTTTGCAACCAGTCTACCGTAGAGACAACCTACTGCGGAAAAATCTTCTGCCCAGTCAGTCATGTCTCGAAAGAGACATGATCGCCCAAGCGTGTATCACGTATGACACTTTAACTGACTGACAAGTTTGATATTTGTTAAGAGTCTCTGATTAGCGTTTGTTATGTAAAGCAAAAATATGATACCTGGCAATAATTCAATGGATTTATCTAAGCGTCTGACCTTGATTAGCCGTTCATAATAATATTAGTTTTCGTCTCAAAAAAAGCCGGCTAGTATATAATTAGATGAAAACGCTTTTAAGGAGACGTTTTTTAACTGAAGACATACTCCATTAATAGTAAATCAGTGAATAATAAATTTTCAAACACTGACTTTCACAGATATTATCCGCTCTTCAAAACACTTAAATTTATTAAAAACTAGCAAATCTGTTAAAATATATTACATCTTAAACGCTAGATAAGTCAATGAAATTTATTAACTTATTTACTACACAACCCCATATATATATATATATATATATATACGTTTGTGTGTGTGTGTGATGATTTACAAAAATTAAGTGAAAAAATACTTGAGCGTTTGAAAATTTTCGATAATGATTTTATGAGATATACTTAACATTTTCAACAAGAAAAGAAAATTGTTCTTTCAAACGTCACTGGAATTAATTTATGCTAAATTATTGTCTCATGACTGCAAATGTCTATAATGTACTAAAATAACAAAAACGAAACTGTTTTCGCCAAAATTAACATATCATTTCTTTTCTAGATCTAAGTGCATACATTTAAAAACATTATATGTGAGGCTTTCCGAATGATTACAAGACGTTTTATGTGTTTATCTATGAACAATAGTATATATGTATAAGAAAAGTCATGTGGATCTTTCTGCTTTTCGCTTTCTTTCTCTCTCTCTCTCTCTCTCTCTCTCTCTCTCTCTCTCCTTCTCTCCCTATATATATATATATATATATATAGGGAGAGAGAGAGAGAGAAAGAAAGAGAAATATATATATATATATATATATATATATATATATATATATATATATATATATAAGTCGGTAATATTTATTCGTACAATTTTTAGTTCAAGTGGAAAGTTTCCAATGTAATTTCTAAGTTTTTTTTTGGATTGAATAAAAGGTAAAATCCTTTTCTCATTATTAGGATGGAACGAAAGTAAGAAGTTTATATGACCCTTTCTGAAATGAATCCAAACCAAATCCTCATAAGACCCTTCCGAATGGGTTGAAAGTAACAGATTTGTTTTTGCATTTCCATGCTTTTTCCGTATCGACAATATGTTATTAAATTAGGATATTGATATCTTGACAAAGTTTTTAAATTTGACAAGTGGAAACGTTTCATGAAAATAAATTTGATTGAAAATAAATTAGATTACGCATTTCACCATTCAAAGTTTCATCAGATTCAAAAACGAAAGAAAGAAATGTGTGTATCTGTATTTGTGCTTGAATCATGAATTTTACCCACAAATACACATGCACAGATTTCATTCTTTCGTTTTTGGATCTGATGAAACTTTGAATGGTGAAATGCGTAATCTAATTTACTTTCTATCAAATCTTTTTTCATGAAATGTTTCCATTTGTTAAAATTTTTCGGGATTTCTGTATCAATCTATAAGATATATATTGTCAATGTAACTTGTGATACAGGGATATATGTTGTGGTGCAGTGATTTGCGTTGTGGTGCAGGGATGTGCAATGTGGTGCAGGTATGTGCATTGTGGTGCAGTTGATATTGGCTCAGAACGAGAAATCAGAATTCCAGTTGAATTCGTTGTATTCACATATGCGCAAATACCCTTGAAAAATTATTAATCCATCTCTCTCCAACTAGGGATTAAATAGAATGATAGATTGCGTTCTTTAATCTTGGTTGGCAACCAGCCTACAGCAGAAAGTAATAGCAACATACTGCAGGAAAATCTTCTGCCCACTTAGTCATTTCTCTTTTGAGACATGATCGCCCAAGCATGTATCACGCAGGGCATTTAACTGACTGATATCGTCGATACGGAAAACGCGTGGATAAACCCAAAAGACGAATCTGTTACTTTCAATCCATTCTAAAGGATTGTATGAGGATTTGATTTGGATTCATTTCAGAAAAGACAAAAGGAATTTCTTACTTTCGAGCCATTCTGATAATATGAAGAGCATTTACCTTTAATTTGATACAAAAAGCCCAGAAAATACATTAGAAATTTTCAACTTGAAAAAGTTGTAAAAAGATATATATTACTTTAAACATCACATATAACTTTAAATTAATATTAATTTAAACGCCACTTTTAATGTATGCTCATATCTAAGTATTTTTTTTCTTTATCAATTAGAATTTACAAGACATCTTATTAAAGAAAAATACACCCTCGAACTTTCGTTCCCTTTTACAAGAAAAACTGTCGTTTGATACGACGTGCATATGGCCGTTCGCCTACGAAAAGCTTAATATTCAAGCAAGGTTCTTTACTCGTTCAGAACTCTTCGAAAGTCACAACTGCTCAGTTCCGTATCCGAAACATAAACAAAGCAATTTATAAAGAATTAATTTATTTATTAACCGGACAGATTTTTATTACTTCAAAACGTTACATTTAGTAGGTATCCATTTCTGACTAAACGCACTTTTTATTTTAAACACTATTTTATTTCGTCTACCGGGAAATCTTATTAAAGAAAAATACGCCTTCCGGATAAAACTATAACAGTCATAGCGAAATTAATACTATTATATGAAGCTAATAGCAGAGGCTGACCGTTCCGCTAACAATCCGATTTTTTGTTTACATTCTTTCTAACAGCATTTTGGCAAAATTGTTTGGCATGAAAGTGCATACACAGCAGAGATATCACACTTACTTCATCTATACATAATACGCATTAATTTGTGATTTCTCAATATCTTTGGAGACCAAACATTGGATGTGAGCAGAGTTAGTTTCTAGAAACTGAAAAAATAGTGTTTTTTTTTTTTTGTAGAAAAGACTATTGTCCAATGCTGTTGTTGTTTTCTTCGCCTGTTGTAGTTTTCGCGCAAGTAAGGAAAACGTTTATATTAGAAAATATCACATTTATGTCTTTTTATGTTGAAATAAAACGGTGACATTCATTGACTAAATATATCCAAGTTAAACATTTTTAAAATTATCCCACATATTTAACATTTCGTCCGTTTCTCATCCCATCCATTCTTTCTTTCTTTCTCTCTCTCTCTCTATATATATATATACACAAAAAATATATATATATATATATATATACAAAATATGCAAAACGTACATACGTATAAGTATGTTAGATACATACAAATATGTAAATATTTATATGTAAACACCCAAAACCACGCAGAAGAATATATATATATATATATATATATATATATATATATAAATCTGCTTGACAAAATACTTTTTTTATATCAGTAAAATAGTGAAAAACAACAATCTTAGCATTAAACAGTATCACAACTTAACATATATAATTTTCTGATCTCTGCTAGTAGTTTTATGTGTTTGGAAACATCAGTCAGTCAACCTATGCACACGCATACATATATGTGCGTGAATGAGCGCGCTAATATACGCAAATTTTGTGTCCTTTGCTTAAATAGATGTGTATGCGCGTAGACAGACATCCGCACACAAATATTGTTTATATATATATATATATATATATATATATATATATATACATACATATATGTATGTGTGTGTATGCGTGTGTGTTTTCTCTCGTTTTCTGAGTGTCAGTTAAGTGCCATACGTGACACTCGCTTGGGCGATCATGTCTCAAAAGTGACATGACTGACTAAGCAGAAGATTTTCCCGCAGTAAGTCGCCATTACTTTCTTCGGTAGACTGGTCGCTAAGCAAGGGTATAGAACCCTATTGTCCTGTTATTTAACCCCTAGCTGGAAGGAAGAAACGGATTAGTACCTTTCACAAAGGTATTTGCACGTAAGTGAAAACACTGAATTCATCTGGAATTTGAACTCGGTTCTCTGATTTCTTGTTCCGAGCCGCTATCCACAGCATCACAACACATATTCGATTTCTGAGTCTAGTTTCAAAAAAAAAGAAAAAAGAAATCTAGGAATTTATGCCTACATCTAATTATATACCCACGAATAAGTGGGTCTATGCATTTTTGTATAAATGTACATTTCTGGATAAATATTTTTATAAATAATGCAGTTTTATGTATTTGCGTGTGATCGTGTTTAATTTAGTTAACATTAACAATTAACATTCTTGCTTTCCTCATACGAAAATGTAAGTAAAAATTCATAAGTCAACCCCATAAATAAAATAAAATTTGTTGAAGATAAAATTCAAAACAAACAAATAAGCGTGATTAATATCTGAAAATATCGCTTTTACTTTAAAATACACTCACGGAATAAAACATTTTCCTTGAAACTTTATTATGGCAATAAATGCTGGGTTTTTTTTTTTTTTGTTATTTTTTTTTTTTCCTTTTAGGCTTTAAAATTTCAACGAATCTCAACTAAATATCAAGAAAAAACGTAATTAAATTAAGAAAGGTGCGGGTATAAGAAAGTAATTATCATGATTTAATGTAGCCAGACAATTTGTCGGGGAACTTATCAAGTTATTGAAGTTTGCGCTGTTAATGTATATATTAATTATAACACTCTTAATTTGAAAGAAAAATGTATACATTATAATGTTTATTTTTCAACTATTATAGTTTAAGTAGACAAGCTGAAGAGTCTTTAGAGAGAGAAAAAATGTAAAATTGTTCAAACCTGTTCCAGAGATTTGTAATTGAATCATTTACAGAATTATTGTGATATGATTAGTGAATACATTGTTTGTTTATTTGATGGGATCAATTCCGGGTAAACAGGGCAGACTATAATAAATGAAAGAGTGAAAACTAATAGCAGGTGAAATTATTTTTGAAGCTTAGAAATGCATTGCTTGTTATTGTGGTGAGATTGTTTTGCAAGTACTTTATTCGTTAACTTGCAGACACTTTGAAAGCAAGGATTCGAAAACTTCTGCATCACATTCCCCAAGAAATATATATAAAGAATTATTATAGTATATAGATAGATAGATAGATAGATAGATAGATAGATAGATAGATATGAACAGAATCAAATAGATAGATAGATAGATAGATAGATAGATATGAACAGAATCAAATAGATAGATAGATAGATAGATAGATAGATAGATAGATAGATAGATAGAATCAGAATCAGATAGATAGATAGATAGATAGATAGATGAAAGAATCAGAATAGATAGATAGATAGATAGATAGATAGATAGATAGATAGATAGATAGATAGATATGAACAGAATCAAATAGATAGATAGATAGATAGATAGATATGAACAGAATCAAATAGATAGATAGATAGATAGATAGATGATGAACAGAATCAGATAGATAGATAGATAGATAGATAGATAGATAGATAGATATGAATAGAATCAAATAGAATAGAAATAGATAGATAGATAGATAGATAGATAGATAGATATGAACAGAATAGATAGATAGAATAGATAGATAGATAGATAGATAGATAGATAGATAGATAGATAGATAGATAGATATGAACAGAATCAAATAGATAGATAGATAGATAGATAGATAGATAGATAGATATGAACAGAATCAAATAGATAGATAGATAGATAGATAGATAGATAGATATAAACAGAATCAAATAGATAGATAGATAGATAGATAGATAGATAGATAGATAGATATGAACAGAATCAAATAGATAGATAGATAGATAGATATGAACAGAATCAAATAGATAGATAGATAGATAGATAGATAGATCGGAATTTGTCCATCCCACCATGTTATCATAAAGAAAAACTCTAACGTGCAATGTATTGTTGTTGTTGTTGTTGTTGTTGTTGTTGTTGTTGTTGTTCTTGTTCTTGTTCTTCTTCTTCTTCCGTGTCCATTCCGAATATCGGCGATCAAGGCTCGCCACAATTTCCTGTCATTTATAGCATTTAGTAACTTTTATCTTTTTGCCATCTCTCCCAAAGCGTTGATTGGCATCCATTCAATCTCATTCGCCAGGTATTTTGTGTGTTGCTTTCCTCTGACACTCTCACTTTCAATCTGTTTTATGTCGAAAAGTAATAAATAATATATTCTGATCACGTAAATATTCATTAATTTTAAGAACATATTAGTAAGTACATTTCAACATGAAACAAATCTATTTTGTGCTCTTTATTCTTTTATATTATATTTCTTATAATTTTCATTTAATAATTGAATAATTTTACGTTTTCTGCAGGTTGAGTTGGCATATTATTTAGTACTCAACATAGACTTTGCATATTATTTATTACTCAATATAGAGTTTGCATATTATTTAGTACTCAACATAGTGGCGACATAATTGTATTTTTGGGGACGAATAATTTTTAAGAAATTTAAAAAAATGATTTCAGTAAACACACACACACACACACACACACACACACACACATATATATATATATATATATATATATATATATATATATATGAGGAGGGGGAAATAGAGAGAGATACACGTAGAGAGGGAAAGAGGGAAAGTAATGCATAGATTGCCAATTAACTGCTTCCAGTTAGTAATAGTAGTTTCAGGAAGCATAATGTAAACGGAAATTTGAGCAATTTCAATTGTCCCTCTATATTTTAATCTGTATCTTCAGTATGGGCAATGGATTTTCTCTAAGTCTTATATATATATATATATATATATATATATATATATATATACGTGTAATCTATGTTTGACAGAAAAAATTAAAATTTTAAAATTTCAAGACCAAAATATACTCCTAAACAAAAGAAGGGAGATCATAAGTATGTGTCGCCATAAAAATAAGTATAAATTACAATAATCATCCTATTCCCCCAATTAGTCGCAACAAAATTTTTTATAAATTGTTTAAAATTTGGTCAAGCAGTTACTTCCCCACCACCTATCACTACTAGCACTAGGACTAGGCCACATACCTTACCTCACAATACCAAGGAGAAAGTACTACTAAATTCTTTACCCCAGCCCAAGCCAATTGAAAGCCAATACATCCCTCTGGGCTTAGAATTTTTTCTCATTCTCTGTTTATAAGTGTCCGAAGAATGCATGCCTTAAAATGAGATGTTGAATATGGCTATTTCCCTACTAAATTTTATCTGAATTT
Source organism: Ascarosepion bandense (assembly GCA_037127315.1). Classification (NCBI taxonomy): domain Eukaryota; kingdom Metazoa; phylum Mollusca; class Cephalopoda; order Sepiida; family Sepiidae; genus Ascarosepion; species Ascarosepion bandense. Next base: position 37,394 of record JBBBDQ010002281.1, read on the forward strand.
ACAGATATATATATATATCTGACGAGCCGTTGTGCGAAACCGCGGTCGGTCTTGGCGATCTTGCTATTTTGTTAGTGTGTTTGCTCTGCGTTACTGCCTTTTAGTTAAATACTTTTCGGTTGTGTGTATCGAGCACTTTTCTTTTCTGGTTGTTTGTTCCGTTGAGGGTTTTTTTTCTTTTTTACTGGGAGGAACCGTATGTATTGTCGGTCCCAAGCAGTTTTCTTTTTTTTCCCCCTCTTTGCCCAAAGCTTTATAGCCGAGGGCAATAACGGATTTAGATTCTGCTGGTCATTCGTAGTCTTAGAAATTCCCTTCTATAAAATTTTGAGATTAGAATACACGCAGAGTCGGTTTAATAATCATAGTTATTATTATTGTTATTATTATTATTATTATTATTATTATATATATATATATATATATATCCCATTTGTAAGCTAGTTATTACTCAACATAGGTCTCTACCACTCATGGTAGAAACCTATCTTTGCGTTGCGTAATAACTCGTTTACAAATGGAAATTATTCAAAGGTTCTACAATATAATTGTATTGAACATTTTTTAGTACAAATGTGGACTGGTCTAATCTTATTATAAATAGAAACTAAGTAATCAAACAATATATATATATATATATATATATAGAGAGAGAGAGAGAGAGAGAGATGGTGAGAGAGAAAATTGTCACGGCATGCATTCTTATATGTTTATGAAACGAAATTGACACCGATTTTTTTTCTATATTAATTCTATTAATGCTATACCCCCATCTCTGATATCGAGTACTGTATGGTAAAGTTTGCTTGCCTTAAATGCATCTCAAACAGAAAACCACTGAAAGTCAGCAGTTTTGGCTTCAAACAGTCTTCAAACTTAACACTATGAATTGAAGATGTGCATTCTAGAAACAAAATGATTAAATAAAGAATACGTTTATTGATTTAACATTCTTCGCTTTTTATGCAAATCAACATAAATTATTTCTGATGATGCTAAGTAAATGCGAAAACATGTTAAATTTATGTAGGTCTTCTTCTTTATTCAAGTATATATAAATATTGTATGCAGATTATATATATATATATATATATATATATATATATATATATATATATTAACATGCCCTGTGGACATAGAAGAATCCAAAGGAGTATCCTTTACATATAATGGTAGGCTAACTCTCTACAAGAGCTCTAAACATATATGCATATAAATACATATAGAGCAAATATAAGAAAAATTAAGACAGACGCGTTATTTGAAATAACGCGTCTGTCTTAATTTTTCTTATATTTGCTCTATATTTGCTCTCTCTCTCTCTCTCTCTCTCTCTCTCTCTCTCTCTATATATATATATATATATATATATATATATACTACTGGCCATAATTATTCGGCCACGCCATTTTTTTAAAGAAAGATGTATTTCATACTATTTTTAGTATTTATTGCCAAATGAAAATATAATGGTTCTTTTATTATTATTACTTTGCAAAATTCTACAAGGCAATGAAGCAAAGATGAACTCGTCCGAATCACACTAAATTTTCTTCATTCTTTCGTTGATGAAACTACAATATAGTTAATTATTAAATGATCATAAATTTATTTGATGCACATGATATTGTGCAATATCAACAAAAGAACCATTCTATTTTCATTTACAATTATTCACTTAACAATAAATACTAAAAAATAGTATGAAATACATCATTTTTTTAAAAACACTGAAACACTGGGGTGGCCTAATAATTATGTCCGCGGTATATATATATATATATATATATATATATATATATATATATATATATATGGGTGTGTTTGTGTGTATATATACACGTAAACATACATACACACAAACACACACACACACACACACACACACACACACACACATATATATATATATATAAGCATGCGTGTGAGTATAGAAAAATCGAAAGGAGTATCCTGTACATACAGTGGTAGGATAAAGACGGAAACTGATGAAGGTTCGCCTGAAATAGGCCTATACTTCCGATTTACCATGAAATAATGTGTCAGTCTTAATTTTTCTTTTATATATATATATATATATATATATATATATATATATATATATAAAATCACGTATTTATATATGTTGGTTCTTATTCTTGTATATCATAAAAACTTATTAGGCATTAGAGCCAGAAATAAAAATATATCGGCACCAACGTTTACTAAATGGAATATATCACTTTCACATTTAAAGTAATGTTGTCTTAAAAGACATTTTAGGCTGCAAGTCTTATGCTAAGAAATTTATTCATCCAGGCCATACCTGAGATTCTTGTTTTATTTTATTTTTATTTTTTTGTTTTTGTTTTTCATTTATTGCACTTGTACACTTAGAATTAATGCTAACCTACAATTTACCAAATATACAACACTCGTCGCATATATAAATGTAGCCTCTCTTGGAAAATATATACATTTATATGTAGTTTAAGCTACTTGTCACGGGATACTGACTAGTTTCACAGGCCATTACTTCTGTAGGGAGTTCGATCTTTACTGAGCGCCACACACTTGAGCCTTTGTGTTGTATTAATCTAGACTTAATAAATATCAATTACGTGGAGTGGTTGTTAGCAAATGGGTCGCAAAGAAAATTATTTTTCTGGAACGTCCGATTCTGAGTACGAGGTTTTTTCCTTAGAACTGCTGAAGAGTTCTCAGCCCAAACCACTTCCAAAAAGCTAAATGAATGACGAAAAATTTTAAAGCGCTTAGTGGTTTGAAAGAAAACTGTTCAGCACCTTTTTGTAATTGTCCTCATATACATACATACATATATATATATATAATATTAAAATATTAGGAAAATATTTCGATATTATAACAGATATTTATTCTAAAATTTATGCTATATATTGCGCAACGATCTTTCTAAATTCATTAAGTAGTTTTATATATATATATATATGTATATATACACACGCACACACACACACACACATATATATATGTGTGTGTGTGTATGTGTGTGATTCCCGACATAGGTACTTGCGTATGGAATTGTTTAAATCCATGAGCCTATCACAATCTGCAATATCAGTATTGGTGATGGAATAATAATAATAATAATAATAATAATAATAATAATAATAATAACAACAACAACAATATTACAATTATGGAGTACCGAAATGAAGGTAACTCATTTGATCGACGACATAACTATTTTCCAAAACACTTTTCTGCCTCTTATGCATGATGATTATAATGTTATAAATCATAAAGCCGGAGTAAATTTACAGTACCACTAGAGATGCTTTTTAATATGACAGTGTGTATGGGTGTGTAACGGAATACCGACGTGGAAAGTGGGGATCAGAGTTCAAATTCTGAGTCCAAAACTATTGCATTTACTTTCGCACAAATGCCCTTAAAAACATGAATTCCTCTTAAACGTCTAGTTCGGCAGGGCTCTCTTCCCTTGGTTGGCAATTAGTCTAACTGAAAGAAAGCTACATTCCAAATAGTAAAAAATGCAATGGAAACCACTTCATTATATTTCCCAAAAATGTATGGCAATTTAGAAATAACAAAGAAAAGGAATCTGTGAAAAGTCATGATTACCTGCGTCCCGAAAGGATATGACACTTTTTTAAATTACGTGAAAGGAAAATTATATAGCGTTGCTTTTTTTAATGTTTTCTTAAACATATAAAAAGTATGTTTTTTATTAAAAATAAATATGTATTCAAAGAATAGGATTAAATGTTGTTTTTGTCAAAAGATCTTGAAATATATACATATATATAGGCTTCATTTCAATGGTAGAAACTGAAGCCAAAATTGTAGAACATTTGTAGCATGTAAAGTATTCAAATATATTTCCTTTAATTTCAACAAAAGACGTTGACAAAAATGTCGGCAAAAACATTGACGTCGGCCTTCTACAAATCGTGGTATAAGGTTTTAAAATAATAATGTTTCTGGTTTACAAAGAAACCTTTGATCGAATAAGTGGTTGCTAAAACGCCAGCTCTTGAAAAAATTTAAAAAAAGAATTTATTAAAATGTAGGCGTAGTATATCATTAACTGTTCATATATACTTTGTGTCGTCTTTTTAATTGTCATTTTAATTGACATTACATGTATAAGAATCTGTAGTTCATAAAAAGTGAGAACTTTCTATTAAAAGTAATAAAAATGACATGGCGTTTAAAATGATAATTTCAGTGTTTCATCCACTTAAGCTTTCAGGTAAAACTTTCAATCATAAATTCAAACGTAATTACAGAGATACATATTTGAATGCGCATGTGTGTACGAGTGTGTTCGCTTGTGCTTGTTCACGCATGCGTTATTCGAATAGATAATTATTGATTAATTCGTACAATATTCTCATTTTATGGTGTATTGACCTCCTACTTTTTCTTTTAAGGGTAATGTGTCTTCAGGACGAGAGCCGTTATGGTTCACTCGACTTTCTTATTCTTTGTACCTATCAGCAATGCTTGTCTCCTTCAGTCAGTTAAGTGCCATACGCGATACACGCTTGGGCGATCATGTCTCGAAAGAGACATGACTGACTGGACAGAAGATCATCCCGCAGTAGGTTGCCATTGCTTTCTGCGGTAGACTGGTTGCCGACCAAGATTATAGAACCCAATCTGTTCTGCTATTTAACCCATAACTGGAAGGGAGAGACGGATTAATACCTTTCCCAAGGGTATTTGCGCGTAAGTGAATACAATAGATTCAACTGGAATTCGAACTCGGCTCCCCAGTTTCTCGTTCCGAGCCGATATCCACTGTAACACAACTTAAAAGTACATATTGAAAAAAGGGTAAAAAAATTTTTGTTGAAATATGTATATTTATTCGTAATTAGAGTGTACATGTACTAGATATATTACTGGCATTAGATACCAAATGTACATACAACATGTTATAATTGAATTTTTATTTAATTTTTCCTTAATTTTAGGTAATTGTTTCATTTTTTAAATAGTTTACTGCACAGTTTACGCATTAACAAATAGTTCAAGATCACAATAAAGTATTGCAGGAAGTCTATTATATTAAGTGCTATCATTTGTGTTCACTGAACGATTGTTCGAATCTGCCAATAATTGTTTCTTCGTCCAATTCATCTATAACTCTTTCTCAATGGATAGCAAAACACATGATTTTAAATTCTTTTCGGACAGTGAATTTCTTAACCTTGTTTTTATGATCTTAAACTTTGAAAATGTCCTCTTACATTGAACTTGAGTAACTGCTAGTGTGCAGATGACTTTATAAAATTCTTATTGTCTGTATATGTTTCTTTATTGCATTTTTATTTGATATAGGGGGCCCACTAGATCAGGGTTTCCTTGCCATTGGGCATACTGACATTTTGGCCAATCAACAATAATAGCTACAGAACGGTCAGTTTTGTATTTCACACTTTCTTTCAGTTCTACGTGAATATCTATATAGTTATAGTGTGACAGTTTTTGTTTCATTTCAATTTTACTTTATGGCGTAAAGTAACAGTAACATTAACGAGTGATATGTTTCCTTCTTTGTCTAGACGGTGACTAGACCTAGTCTGCCGGTTTGCCCATTTTAATATCAATGTCAAATTTTATTTTTCCGCTCTTTTCTGGTTTCAGCACATAGTACTAATTGGCATAGTCAAAATCTAACCCGTATTACAGATTGACAGGGTAAAACTCTTAACCAATATCACTGATTGATGTTGTCAAACTCTAACCAATATTACTGATTGACATAGTCAAACTCTAACTAATATCACATATTGACATTGCCAAACTATCCGATATCACTGATGGACATGGTCAAGCTCTAACCAAAATCACTGATCAAACTCTCCCTCCCTCTCTCTAAGTGTATCATAGTTTCTACCAAGTCATATCCTCATATGTGTGTGTATGTGTGTGTGTGTGTGTGTGTGTGTGTGTGTAGAGGGAGGTTCGGAGCAAATTTGCTGCTTTCGTTTTTATCTCACGACAGTAGTATTTTCTATTCTATTATATTCTGTCTAACTTGACTGTAACATACACTTGTAGTTTGTTTGCTTATCTCTTATCCTGATTTGCTTCTAATAAGAGTTATCATTCTCTCTTTAAATGTCCTTTTTACAATCATTCTCATTTCGTTTTTCAATCATTCCCATTTCGTTTTTCAATCATTCCCATTTCGTTTTTCAATCATTCCCATTTCGTTTTTTCTCTTGCGATTCTTTTAGCTTGTTCCGTGAAATTTTCATGGAATTGTTTTTATTTCTATTCTTAATTTCTCTCTTCTCTGTTTAAACATAGGTGCATTTCTCAATTCAGCTACAACCTGGGGTAATCAGCCTCTTACTCATCTGCTTTGCGACGTCCTAGCTTCCTTTCATAACCCAATTAACGCAGATCTCTTTGCTTACGGCTTCTCTTACTCACTCTGCTATTAACGTTGCTGATTTTACCTTCCGTAAGGTGTCTTTTATATACCGTGTCCCTTCAGACCGTTGGTGATCATGGCTCCCTACAATTTCTGTCCTTGGTTCACTTATTATTCTTCGTTTGGCTATCCATTTACACAAACTGATGTCCAAATGAATGTCCTGATGTAAATGCTGCACAACGTGATTTTATTTTAATGGATTATTATTAATCTGACATATTTTTATCATTTTAAACGTTATTTTTAGTGGATACTCCTATTTGAGTCGTCAATCAGTCAGTTAAGTGCCATACGTGATACACCCCTGGGTGATCATGTCTCGAAAGTGACATGACTGGCAGGGCAGAAGATTTTCCCGCAGATGGTTGCCATTACATTCTCCGGTAGACTGATTGCCAACCAAAGCTGTAGAACCCAGTCTGTGCTGCTATTTAACCCATAGCTGGAGGGAGAAGCAACGGAGTATTTGCGCGTAAGTGAATACAGCAAATTCAACAGGAATTCGAACTCGGCTCTTTGATTTCTTGTTCCGAGCCGATATCCACTGTACCACAACGCATATCCACTGAGAAAGCGCTGCGTTTATATATTAAACCGTATAATGATTTCTTTTCACCTATCGGTCTGAATGCTCGAGAAATCTTATTAAAGAAAAATTTGTGCTCTTCGGCAAGAAAACAGCGTGTCTTGTGGATTCCTAAGCCGCCACTAAGTTAGCCCTCAAGCCCCTTTCTCAATATGTTTACTGTCTTTAACAGCACTGGAGCTTGAATGGTTTCTATTTTATTCGTAGTTTCTATTCATTTTTATCTTCCCAAGTGAATTTCGTGATAGATCACAGTACTCTTATGATTTACGTACAATTCTTTGATGTTTAACAAAGTTTACTATGTTCTAACAAAATACAAGTATTTGTTCGAATCATAAATGCATCCCGTAATTGTACTTCACTTATGCAAAAATACCCCTAGCTTCTCAATCCAGCTATGGGTTAAATAGCAGGACAGATTGGGTTCTATAGCTTTTGTTGACAGCCAGTCTACCGCAGAACGTAATAGCAACCTACTGCGGGAAAATCTTCTGCCCATTCAGTCGTGTCTCTTTCGAGACGTGATCGCACAGGCGTGTATTACGTATGACACTTAACTGATTGACTGGGGTGTACTTCGTTTTCTGAAGAACAAAGTTTTGTGCTTCAAAAACCGTTTGTCAAACGGTGCCCACTATCACTTTAACAAAGATGCGAAAAGGGCAAATCCTATTATCGGTCATTGCACACATATATAAACCATAAACATACACACATACATGCACAAACATACTTACAGGTACACACACAAACACACAAGCTCTCCTACCATTCTGAAGATGAGATTTTGATCTCGAAATATTAATGAATAATAAATAGGTAATACCAACATCTTCTTAAACTTTCTTTATTTTACTAAACTCCTGATTGTAGCTTTGAAGACCTACCCATACACCAAGTACAATTACATTTCATATAATCATAAGTTCACTATTGTGTGCAGTGTTGCCACTTATCGATACTTTTTTATTAAATTCTGCAGATTTTGTTGTGGAAAAGTTTTCGACAAACTCTTGAGCCTAGTTTTCACACCCCTGCCGTCGATCGAAGTTTTTTTAGCAGCGATCGAAAAAAAGTTATAGTCAGTTCGTACAAGGTCAGTCTAATCTAGTGGGTGAAGTTGAACAGATCAACCGAGTTCCATTTTTTTCCCTTTCTTGTTGTATGTAACTTTGCGCTGTTATGGAAGAGAATATTTTTCCTTTAATCCACTGTGTACGCTGACACCGACATGCTAAATATAACGCTTGTTAGTTGGCACCAATTTATTCTTAAAGTGTGATTAGCAGTTAGGATGATATATTTGCTATTAAAATAGGTAAACACTTTCTCCACCTGCATCAGAATGCGCAACTCACGCAACTGAAAAATTTCATGTCCCCAACTAAAAACTACAAAACCCAGTCAATTTTGCTATTTAATCCATAACTGAGTGGGGAAGGCGTGATTAATTCATATCCTTCTAAAAGGTATTTGCACCGTAAGTGGATGTCACGAAATCGGCACACCATTCGTAATACATTAAACCAAACTCCCAACTTATTCGTGAAAATGAAAATTAGTTGTGATTTAATCCTATATTTTTAATTCTTTTTTTCTTCTGTTTTATATGGCGTATCGCATTTATTATCCAACAATATTTTCAGTATCACCCTTAAAACCGCCAAAAACCTTCCTCATTATTCTATTAATAAGTATATTACTTAGTAATAACAATATGCTTGAATTATTAAACATTTGAATGTTCTTGCCGTTGTCTGTTAATTATCAAGTGACAACAAGTCTCTTTAATATCTATCTACTAACGGGATTCACTTACTATTATTATCGTTTCCACCAAAAATGTCTGGTTACCTACGGAGTGAATCAAGTGACAGCAAGTCTATTCACTATTATCCTATTGCATAAATATACACGATTTGCAACAATTGGTTGTTTTGTTTTTACTTGTCATCTATCGTTGTAACGGAAAATATTTTTTTTATTATTCTGTCAACTTTGTCGAGAATCAGATTTTGTCAAACCTCAAGTCTGGCTCTTAACCTGGAGACAACTATTACTTATATTCCACATCTTCTATTACTTACATTCTGATTGATTATTAAAAGTAACTGTGAAAATGTCCTTATTTATATATTAAAAAATTAAATTAAGGGTAGCGTGAAATCGAGTATAAATAATGATTTATAAAAATGTTGTTCTCTTTTAATTTACAGATAAAACATGGATAATTTCATAAAACGCAGTGTATATTTTTTGTACTTGGTTAGAAGAAGATATTTGGGTTAACATGGATAAACGTGTCCACAGTAAGTTACTTAAGTGTCATACGTGATACACGCATGGGCAATCATGTCTCGAAAGAGACATGGCTGACAGGGCAAAAGATTTTCCTGCAATAAGTACCTATTACTTTCTGCGGTAGACTGGTTGCTAATCAAGGCTATACAACACAATTAGTTCCGTTAATTAACTCATAGTTGGAGGGAGAAGTGATGGATTAATATCTTTCCCAATATACACGAAAGTGAATGCAACGAATTCAACTTGAATTCGAACTCGGCTCACTGATTTCTCGACAATGAGACGAATTTTCTTTCAAAAGAAGTTTTTCTTTTGTTTTTGTTGTTGTTGCTTTTTTTTTTTTTTTGTTTTTGTTTTTTTTTTTTTGCAATGGTACTGCTTCTTGAACTACCCTCACTCTTCAGCAATGTTTATTGTTTTAAAAAGAGATTATTAGATTTGGATGATGAAAGTTAATTTATACATTTTTTGTTCTTGAAAATTTGCAACAAAAATATTAAAACTGTTAGATTGTTTATTTACAAGAATATTTTTATATTTACAACATTAAACCTACTACAATCAGAACTATTGCAATGCAATATTTAACTATTTATAAAGATATAAAAATGCGAAAACAATTTCCATTCATAAATTTATCACCATTTACTAAATCATTAAAATATGTGAACCAACTGAAAAGAAATCTTTATTATTTACCATTTTATAAAGTTTAAAATTTATTGGAAATTAACCTGTTTTGCCAACCATTCCAAGAAATAATCAAATAAACAATTTAATAAATAAATAGTGTTTATTATTTTTGTTGTTGATTCTCAAGAACTAAGAAAATGTATAAATTCATTTTCATATGTTTATGTTTTATTACAGTTCTAATACTCACTTTATAAAACAATAAAAATGAAGGTAGTTAAAAAAAAAAATAACTGTGTAATGTAAAAAACCGTCCTTTTGACACTCCATCTTATTGCGAGCACGTTTATCAATGTCTGTCGATAATTAAAAAAATAGATATAATTAGTATTTCTTGATTGTATTTTGATATATATTTTAGAACCTGGTCTTAGCTGCTTTACCACTATCAAAGTCTAAAGTGAGCGTAACAGCTTTTTATTATTGTTATATTTACTTAACTGATAATAAAGTTGATATCGACTTATTCATATTTATAATTTGACCCTGGGTGGTAAATTCTGATTGAGAAAAATCATCGAGTAGGATACTCAACAGAAATAGAAAAATAATGTTTTGTAATAATTATGAAAGTAACAATATGGGAGAATATTTAAATATTTTAAATAAAAGAATATTTGAGCACAAAAGAGAACTATTTGGGAATTAACTCAGTGTATTAGTTGATTATAGCAATAAGTCTGGTCATAATTTCGATTTTTAAAGAATGCAGTTTTTATTAAATGAGAAAGTATTTATTTAGGGGGAAAATGTATTGAAAGTGCATTAATATCCGAGTCTTTTATGATAAATTTACATTCAGATTCATAAAGCATTTTATCTTTCTAAACATAACTACTGCTATTACAATGTGTTATAGTTAAAAACAGTAGCAAAAGAAGTGAAAAACAGAAAAAAAACTAAATGAAGTCGAATAGGCTGTACACAACGGCCGTCCGAATTTCAAAATTTAAATTTAAAGTTAAGCGTTCCTGTATTTTCAACGTTTATCTCAATGCTTTATACTAATTGACGTTTATTAGCATTTTCGTTCCTGCTATATATATATATATATATATATATATATATATATATATATATATATATAATTATTTAGTCAGAGGAAATTGCTCTGAATGTCGAAATTCGTTCATTATATATATATATATATATATATATATATATATATATATATAATTATTTAGTCAGAGGAAATTCTTCTGAATGTCGAAATTCGTTCATTATATAGGATTTTTTCTGTTTTTGTTAATCAATTACTCCAAGATAACAATGCTTACTTTTCATCTACTGTTATTTGGCTTTTTATTTAATTTTTTACCCGAACACATGAGTCGAGACGTTTACTTACTGATAACAGTAAAAAAATATTGATTTCTTTTTTAGGAAGAACAACGAACGAATATTAAAGTTGAAGAATTAGTCATATTTACGAATAATGCTTCTCGTAAAAAGTTCCTCAAATCTGATTAAATACTGACAGGATGTAACACGTGTTGAATTTATTTGTTGATAGAAATGAAAACATTTATCTCCAGAACATCTTTTGAAAATAGGCTAACGGCCACATCACGTTGAAACACAGGTTCCTGTACTACCAGCGAAGTTAAGCGATGTTAAAAATGCTCAGTACCTAGATGAGTGACCGCTTGGGAAGGCCAGATGCGGTAAGCTTGGATGTACTAATGGGGCAATGGATAATGGCTATAAATTTTTAATCGGAAATTGGAGTTCCAATTACGGTTAGGTTAGTTATATTTACTTATGCGCATATACCCCTCCCACCAGTTATGGATTATAGTAGTCTTGTATCACTAAATCATTATTATCCAAAGAAAGGTCTTACAATCTAAAACTATTTCCTGGTTTTAAGTAACCTGTAAAGGGTTGAGAAACCGTAGAAAACGAATCAATAAATGGGTTAAAATATTAAAAAAATGTTTGTTATAAAGTTAAAAATGTTCTTCAATATTATTCCTACGTTTTATGTATTAAATATACAGGTATTTTAATGGTTAGCGACTCGAAACGAGAAATTGTCGCGCCGTGTTCAAATTCCGTTCAAGTTTGTAACCGCTCACATTCCTAGGTATACCCTTAGGAAAGATATGGGCCCATCTTTTATCACCAACCCAACGCACTAGCAAGAATTTAAATAGCATAACAGAATGGGATCTCTAGTCGTTGTTGTCAACCTGTCTACGACAAGAACAACTCTATATTCGAAATTTATACAAAAATGTTGAGACATCGGGTGTGGGGACGATATATATAAAAAATTTAAAAATTATGACTGATCCGCTGGAGTGCGATTATCCAAAATGCTTTTGACAAAAACGAACATGGAAGATGGTTAATATTTGTTTCACTTATATTAACCATTTTTTTTTTTTTTTACCAGACCAGTTAAGTATCATACGTGATACACGCTTGGGTAATCATGTCTAGAAAGAGACATGACTCACAAGGCCGAAAATTTTCTGCCCTGCAATTACTTTCTACCAACCAAGGTTATATAAACCAATCTGTCCTGTTATTTAATCTATAACTGGAGGCAAGAGATGGATTAATACCTTTCTCAAGGTTATTTGCGCATAAGTGAATACAATGAATTCAAGTGGAATTCAAACTCGGCCCTCTGATTTCTCGTTCCGAACTGATATCCACTGTACCACAACGCACATCCAATTCATTCTGGGGTCTATTTTAAAAGCATATATCATTAAAATGTCAGTTTGCCAGTGTCGCGTCTGTTTAAGTGAAAGTATGAAAAAAGATCTTTTAAAATTACTACAATACTGAAATTATCAATATCATTTAAGTTTATTAATATAACCTTTTCTTTCAATATCATGTTCTTCCATGAGATGAACAGTCAAAGTTTTTATTAGTATTGAATTGCTACAACTTCTTTGGAAAAATAGTGAAGTAGTTTCTTGTTTTCTGTGTAGTTATGAATTCTGTAATCCTTCTACAGCGGTCACAGCCCAGCGTTTGAGGGCCCAGTTTATGCTGGTATTTAACAAATAACTGCTGGAGAAGAGATGGAGTCATGCTTTCCCCAAGGGCATTCATTGGCAGTTACGCAACAGGTTTCGTCTTAATTTGAACTCAGTTCGCGGATTTACTTTCCACACTAAACATCTGAAGTAACGTCGTGTTGAAGAGATTATAGCAAGTTGCAAATAACAATAATATGAGGATGAAAAAGTTATAAGCGGCGGCTTGTTGAAATATATTCAGATCATTACAGTGCACGGCTATAAAATATGAAATTAATGAATGAATGAAAACAAGATGGGTCACATGAAATGCGATGATAAACATGTTATATATCACGATATTCTCAAAATTTGATATCTGAATAATAATAATAATAATAATAATAATAATAATAATAATAATAATAATAGTTCCTACAAAGTCGTTGAAGGAATCCTTGGTAGCCCAAGCCTTAAAGAAATACAAAAATTGAACTCGCAAGTACAAATCACACTACGAAAGGCTTTATGTAAACTCTGTGGGATTTTTGTTTACAAATTTGTTTTTTTTTTTTTTTTTTTTTTTTTGTTTCGTTTTGTTCATTTGGGGAAAAGAAAGAAGAAATACTCAGTGGAAATGTCATAATGCCATTTCTGACCGCAGAGAAATGAACATACAACAGAAATCAAAGGAAATAAAATAAAACACTAACAATAATAATAATAATAATAATAATAATAATAATAATAATAATAATAACAACAACCTATGAAGAAAATAATTCCAATCTTAAATTCTGATTAATATGATTTTTAAAAATTAGAAATTTTAACAGAAAAGTACAAAAATTAACATCACGAAACTATGGGTCGAACCTGGAAAGTCATATATACATAGTTTAGGGAAGAAAAAAAAAACATTATTTTAAACAAGAACTATTTTCAACAAAGTGACCTTCATAGTATGCACACTTAACTCTTTGTTCATTAATCACAAGTCGATAAATTATAAATTTAAAATTTAAGTTCAAAATTAAACTTATTTAAGTTAGAACCACCCACGCATATATGCATGTATGCGTGAATGTGTTTGTGTATATTTGTGTGTATGTGTGTATATTTGTGTTTATTTGTGTATGTATGTAAGTAGAAACACTGCAAGAAATACGACGGTACGGTTATCTCAATAATCCAAGAAAAAAATGGCGCCATTCATCATAGGAGACACAATGAAAGCGTAAGTAACAAAAAACTAAAATACAATAAAACAAAACAACTGACAATATTTATGCTGCTGCTTCAAATGATTATAATGATAACAATGACGACGATATTTCTGATGCTGTTATTTTAACTAATTAAATTATCCATCTCCTTATTTATTATCGTTTCTCTATTGTCATGGGCTTCGTGTCAAATTTAACAACCATTTTCATGTATTGTAAACTTTTTATCGGAAACTTAACATTCAGTGTATTTTTCTGTAAATGAAATCTCTTTAGAGAATATCTCATTGACTGTTGCAAATATATTTAACTACCCTGTGGCGAAATTTTATCAACCCAAAACGTAATCTCTACCACGATAATCCCTGTTTAGGTTAATAACAAAAATGTTGAAAATGAATGCTGCAGAGAAAAAATATTATTGTTTTTAGGACAACCATTTCTCCTACCCCTCCTTCTCCGACTACTACTATCACCACTACTACTGCAAATACTACTACAAAAATATAAAAACCAAGGATAAAAGCTGTAAATGTTGGGGTTGAACCCATAATATTTGGCGTTCTTGAATAAGTGCTCAAAGCATGAGAAACACGATTGGATAATCTTTCACTTACGAGGTGACTGGGGAACGTGCTGAAGAATTAGGGAAACTCGTTATGTCGCTCTAGTGATGACCCCCAAAACATTTCTTACAGACTTTATAATAATAATAATAATAATAATAATAATAATAATACAAATAGTTAACGCCTAACAAAACATGTAGTCTAGTAAATTACAGGAGTCGAACGCGTTTAAAAGCAATCAATTTTTGTAAACAAAGGGCTCAATATTATAAGATATAATAGATAAAGAAAAAATAATTCTATTATACATCTATGCACACACGCACGCACGCACACACACACACACACACACACACACACACACACACACACACACTTTTAAATTGTATTGGTGTTTTGTGCCAAAATCTTTTCCCATAGTTTACTGGTAAAAAAATCCTTTTTATTTTTTGTTATACAGTGCTCAATGTCAAGGTAAGCATAGAACATTAACAGAATTAATGTGTAGAAGTTTGTCACTAAGCTTTTGATATATATATATATATATATATATATATATATATATATATATATATTACCGGCCATAATTATTATTTTAAAAAAAAAACAGTTTTTTAAAAGAAATGATGTAGACTATTTTTAGTATATATTGCTAAGTGGATAATTCTAAATGAAAATAGAATGGTTCTTTTGTTATTGTTACTTTGCAAAGTTCTACAAGGCAAGGGTCCAAAGATAAACTTGTTCGAATCACCCTACATTTTCTTCATTCTTTCGTTGATAAAACTGCAATACAGGTCATTATTAAATATTTCTAAATTCATTTGATGCACATGTTATTGTGCAGTATTAATAAAAGAACCATTCTATTTTCATTTACAATTATTCACTTGGCAATAAATACGAAAAATAGTATGAAATACTTCGTTTTTTAAAAACACTGGGGTAGCCTAATAATTATGACCGGTAGTGTATATATATGTATACGTGTGTGTGTGTATGTATGTATGTGTGTGTGTGTGTTTGCGCGCGCTTTCATGTGTGTGTGTGTGTGTGTGTGTGTTTGATGGCTGATGGATAATTAATTATTGAACAATAGAGTAATGAAAACAAAAAATATAATTTGTCGGGTGATTAGAATCAAAAAATTGTTGAACATAATAGTTAGACTCCTAATTATCGCTGCACATGGAACAGTTCTGAAGAAAATTGTTAAAGATAACAAAAAGATTGAAAATTCGATGACAAACTTTAATTCTCAAGAAGGGAACGTCCCTAAAAGCAGTTAAAATATTGAGGTAAGTGTGGAAGTTTTGTAGCAACTTGCAGTTACCTGATCTCCAGAAAAAGTAATCAAGTATTACTTGAGTGCATACAGTACTTCTTTTTTCTTTTTTTTCTTCTTCTTATTATTAAAAAAATTCCAGTTAATCATAACTCAATTTGGAAGGACGACAATTGACATTTCCCAATCATTTCACGATCAAAGTTTGTAATTAACGATCATTTCAGTGCATGAATTAATTTACGCCTAAAAAACAATAAAAAACACATTACATACATTTTTTATGGAAATGGGAGTAAAACGATTTAATTACCGTGGGTTGAGTTTCTCGAACTTTTTAGGGGAGGTATGATGCGCAATTAACTATTAATAAGTAGATTTTGTCTCTATTATATTTTATATGCATATCCGATATTTGTCTCTGATTGATTAATTTTAACATAAATATTAACACACACACATGCACGTATACAGTGTCACACTCGCACGTACTCATACATATGTGAATGCAACTGTAAGTGATCATTTCGTTACTCTTATTTGATTTACTAAGCGCCGCTTAGATGTGGCACAAGGCCGAAAGTATGGGACACCCAGTGAGGATCGAACTCACTACTCAGTTGTTACTGGTTATAGCGAGACAAGCTTGCTACGACCACGCCGAGGTGCCCCATTTCGTTACTCTTATGCGTTGTCCTCGTCCAAATTTGATATTTTGTAGCAATATTTGCAAGCACATTTTAAACTTATAAATTATTGCATATTAAAGTGTACACTGAAATATACACGTATGTGTGTGGGTATGTGTTCATTTCGCACGAGGTTCTTTGAAAAAGATATGAATACAATTTTCCCTGTGTTCTGTTTCGTTATTATTGGATAAACGAAAGCAGAAACGGCTCTCCCATAATCGCACACTGTAGAAATAAACGTAAATTTGCCAGATCCATAATCAGCTTGTGAAGTTACAGATAGATAAATAGATAGATAGATAAATGGAATAATAATAATAATAATAATAATAATTTGCGGACGATAAGATAGATAGATAGATAGATAGATAGATAGATAGATAGATAGATAGATAGATAGAAAATTAAAAGAATTGCGTTAATAATTCTCAAACTGAATATTAAGTGCTATTAGAAAATTAGTCACGTGACAGATAAATTAAATATGCAATGAAACAGTAAACAAAAAAAAAATTACTACAGCACAGTTAGTAAAAAAGCCATTTAAAGATTATGCATTGGTTCTGGCTAGCAAAGCGTGTAGCGAAAAGTTTTAGTTTTGAGTTTATAAAACCGATATTCAAAGTTGTATTAATCTGATTTCAATACTTGAATAAAGGACAAAAAAATCATGGATTCGTTGGATGGAAAAGTTGCCGTTAATTTGGTGTTATGTCAGTGGAATACACCCACACATTAATTATAAGATCATTGGTGAAATTAACACCCTGAAATCTGTCTCATTCAAATCACTTTTTAATTATCAACAACTTTGCTGCTGCAGATACATTATCGAAACCATAACCCTTTGTTTTGGTTTTTAGAACCATTTTTATTTTAGATGTTTTTTGCAAAACCTCTTTCGGGTGTTGTCTACGTTTACATTGATTCCCTTAGATAGAAAAGAAAAAGTTTACAGTCCTTAATTGTTTACAGTCCTTAAAATAAAAGGGATGAAATTAGTTCTTGAAAAATAGATTCCTTAGTAACTGATATTTAAAAAAAAACAGTGATTTTGTGATCAGTCATGATAATTGTCACTGCAAGTATGTGTCCCACATTTAAACATATCAATATTTAATGTCTAAAAATATTTACTTTTAACTATATATCTTTTATTTAATCTTGATATACTTACATAATATTAATAGATCTTAATTGGAGTAGATAGATCTATCTATCGCCCGGTTCACACTCCACCGACGTCTATTAAACAGGTTAAGAGGCTCATCCCTTGTTCCCTGTTTAGGATGTGGTTTCCGGCTTTCTCTTTTCCAATCTTTTCACTATTACGTAGCCCCCTGCACATCAGTGGCGTTACCGTCTTGCTCGGGGTGATACGATTAAAAAAATATATATATACATCGCTAATATATATATATATATATATATATATATATATATATTGTTCTTTTACAGATATACGATCTGAAATTTAACACACACACTCATACGCACACACACATATGTGGAATCATTCGTGGTCGAGCGGTCTAAGACGCACAAGATCAATTGGTGGCTTTCCCTATGTTGATAGGATTCACAGGTTCGAATAACACACATTTTCATAAAAAATCTATCGTAAATAATCAGGTCGGTAGAAATAAATGTATAAATATACTATTTGATTAAAAACAGAATATCTACTCAAATACGAGTATCGATTAAAAATAGTTTTTCAAACAAATAAATTAAATATGCCGGTTGTTAAAACAATGTCATTAATCTTCGGCACTTTCCGTAACATTGTATATGTATCAACGTTAGCAAATTTACCGATAACATAAAACTAATTTGGAAATTTTAAAACTTTAATAAAAAAAATGGTAGACGTTGTTGACATTATTTAACCGAACATGTTTAAATTATATATACATATATACTAACTTATATATATATATATATATATATATATATATATAGAAAAGATGACCTGTATTTTACATATTCACTCATACACACGCACACACACACACATACATATATATATATATATGACAAGATATTGTAGTGTCTTCTTTTCATGGTATTAGGTTCGTAAAACTGCACAAATATCCTATATATTCGAGCGCTTTTGCATATTCTATCAACCATTATCCGTGAATTTTTTCTGTTTTAAACATGAATATTTAAATATAATGGAACCATTAATAATAAAAAAGAAAAGGAAGCATTATTAGTTTAAAAAAACAACACTCAATAATATAAATGAAAAAAAAAACTTCACCATCATTATAGATACACATATATATATATATATATATATATAAATCTACATATTAACTAAAAATAGAAAATTCTTCATAATGGCTAATAAAATAGCCGAAATCTCTCAGGCATATAGAACATTCGGGCAGTTTTAACGCACTTTATATCCGACAAAGAAAACATTTGAACGAAAGCTAAAAAATCGCAGTAACTTGTCAGCCGTCTTAATGAAATTTGTATAAAAGATGGATTGCTGTCCAAATACACTATTATATATATATATATATATATATATATATATATGTATATAAGAAAAATCTAAAATGACAACCAACCTTGCAACCACTGTTTCTATTCATATATATATATATATATATGTATATATATATATATATATATATATATATATATATATATACAATTTATTTAAACGTTATTTTTTGTGGATGCTCATATTTTTATGTTTCTATTATTAAACAGTATATTTATATCTACAAATCTGAATATTCGAGAAATCTTATTACAAAAATATACGTCTTCCTGTAGCACTCGAACCAGCTTCATCTAAGGACACTTTCGGCCACATAGAACCTTCTGATTTAACAATGCCCGAATAGTGCTTTTGGACACACATATCTCCCGATTCTCGAAATATATATATCTGAACTGTTTCGTATCCTAATGTAAAAAAAAAAATCCTGCCGGAGGACGTATATTTTCCTAGCAAGATTTCTCGAATATTCAGACAGATAGATGTAAATAAATAAATATGCTGTTTAATAATAAAAAACAGTGCATTGATTTAAATATGTGTATCCATTAAAAATAATGTTTAAACAAATAAATTAACAAATGTTGGAATTAATCCAGTTCCTAAAAAATGACCTTGGTTACGTGAGGATAAGAAACTGTATTTCGATAATCGGAAAAAATGTGTATTTTCAAAAGCATTATTCGGGCTTTGATCATGAGGTCTTACATGGCCGAGCGATCAAGGTACGACAGCTCTAATGAGGTTTCCTCTAAGGGACGCATACATTTCGAACAAGATTTCTCGAATATTCAGGCCGGTAGACGTAAATAAATAAATATACTGTTTAATAATAAAAACAGAGCATCTACTTAAATGTGAATATCCATTAAAAATAGGAAAAGAAAAAAATATACCAGCATATGAAAAATTATAAAAAAAAATAAACCTGTCATTTTTAATGAAACATATATATATATATAGTCATCTGCAGACAGGTCTATTGCTTTTTAACTAAGGATTGAAACCCGACCGAGCTGGCGTTAGTCCGCAATTCTACCTCAGAGCTATGGGCGCTTGATCGAAAGAAGCAAACTTTTCAGCGCATGATGTATCATACGCCAGTAGCCACAGTGCTGTACTTCATGACTGAATGAACGATGCGTAGATGCTAGAGTAGCTACTGTTTTTTCAAAGTCTACTATTCTTCCAGAGTGCTCAATCAGGGTATATATATATATATATATATATATATATATATATATATATATATATGCAACTAAGTAGTGAGTTCGATCCTCATAAGGTATCTCATATATATATATATATATATATATATTCTTAATTTTAATTGCAATATATAGTCTCATTTCCTCAAAAAAGACTTCTTAAGTCTTAGATTCGATCCTCTAATAACACCTTCAGCAACCTTCACTTCGTGCAAGACGGCAACCATCTAACTTCCTATCCGAAAGAACCATTTGGTTTCTGAGGGTTATTATACATGTAATAAACCACGATGCCAAATCCCTAAGAATATTTTCACCGATACAGTCTGCATTCCCCCAGGTTGAGAAGTTAAAATACACCCTATTCACCTTACTTGTGACAGCTCTAATATAGTTTACCTGAGACAATTGAATTGGTGAGCCTGGCCCTAAATTGCGCCTTCGATTCAACAATCAGGATAAAGATAATTAGGGAAAATTATAGCACAGCATTTGATCTTATCCAATCATAGCATAGACAATGTTAGATGCATTCTTGTAGGCTATTCCTCTCATTCCCAGCACAGCCATAGGAAAGCTGAATGCAGTTTCATTATCAAACTCAATACCCATAATTCAGGATTAAATAAAGAGTCAGAAGTTTTTAATAATTATACTTTTGCAATTTCTTTCGTGTTCATAGCTGACTATGACCTGTCTATGTTTGCATGAAGGCTTATGTATTTCCCTATTTGTCTATTTTCATGACATTTTCTGATCATGAATATCAATATAGATGTTTATTGTATACTTGGGTAATTTTCTCTATATTTTCTCTTTTTTTTTTACTTCTACTATTGTAGTAGAACAATCATTACTATCATTATATTCATTTTGATCATATTATAGTCACAGATATATAACACGCTTACTTGCTTTTCATCAATTTTTTATTATAATACTAGCTATTATTATTATTTAATACGTTTCATCAGATATTCTCGCACATTCTCGCATACCCACTCATATTAACACACTAATAAAGCCAAAAAAAAAAGTGAAGAGTTGGAAGATAAATAAGGATAAAAATTAAAAGATAAGAATAATAAAAAAAAAATTACCTTATTTTATTATAAAAAAAAAACACAAGATAAATACAGAAGTGAGATTTTAGAAACATAAAGTACTAGATAAAAGATGACTGGTGGAAAAATACCAGTTAAAAAAAAGTTAGGTATGAAGGTATATATAATTAAAAAAGGGATAGATTTAATAGATAAGGGCAAATAGTAAACCTACTGAAATAATTTTAAATATATTTAAGAGTATGAATAATCCTATGGATGACAGTGATTAGGGATTTCTTTATGTTGGTTTAATAAGTTACTTTATATTTGGGAATTTAATTATCTGGATTTTTTCATGTAAGCAAAGGAAACGTATTTCTTATAACAATTTACATTCTAGGTGAAGAGGCTCATCCCTTGTTCCCTGTTTAGGATGTGGTTTCCGGCTTTCTCTTTTCTAATCTTTTCACTCCTATGTAGCCCCCTGGACATCAGTGGCGTTCCGCCTTGCTTGGGGTGATATGATTAAAAAAAAAAAAAAAAAAAGTTAAAAAGAGTTTTCCGATGTGCACCACACCATCCGATTGGAGTGAGGGCCAATATGAATAAAAAAAAAAAATGAAGCAGAGGCAAAAAAAAACAAAAAAAAAACAATCCGTTGCCGCGACCATCGAACTGAGAATTCTCACACTGAGATTTGAAATTTTATTGAGTTTAAAATATTAATATTCAAAATCAAGCACTGGTGAAGGTTACAGGAGTAGGTGAAAATGTTATAATTTGCTAAAGATTTATTGCGTTGACACATGTCAATAAATATAAAACAAAATATATACAAATAATATGATGGCCATCACTATATATATATTTGCTCTACCAGTGTACTGAGCGCTTTAAGAGCTAGGTCACTCGTCTCGGGTTTTTTTTCTTTCGACTAGTACTTTGACTAATGTTCAAGTGCTCAGTTTGTGTCTTTTTTTGTTTCCATTTTTTCCCCTCCGCGTTTATACTCGGTGGGTTTTTCGAGACGTGTTCAAAGACAAATTTACAGTTATATATATATATATATATATATATGTATGTAATGGTTTCACTCAAATATTTTATTGCGTCGTTTTCTGTGGTCGAGTGGTAAAACACGTTACATATATATATATATATATAAAGGAAAACTCAACTCGTCATTTGAATTGGTTATAAATTATAATTCATTTCTATGAATTTTGATTAGCTCATTTTATCAGACCACACAATATTCCTTACATTTGGTACAAAAAAAATTGCCGGAATAAGCATTTTCTTTAACTGAAGAGAAGGATAAAAAATCTAAAAATAAAAATAAGAAGAAGGAAAAGATAAAGAAAAGAGATTTACCTTAAATTTGGCCAAGTTAATCATGTTGGATTATCCTCACCGTTTATGGACTGGACATCTATACCTATACCTATACCTATATATATATATATATATATATATATATATATATATATATGTGTGTGTGTGTGTGTGTGTGTGTGTGTGTGTGTGTGTGTGACCTAATGATTGCGCTTAGCATGAAACAGTCTGTCACCCCTGTGTATTGACTTCAATAATTTAGAGCGATTTCAATTATCAGTCTATATTTGACAAACTATTTCTCTCTCAGATATTAAGCAATGTTTTTAAAAACAACTTAAGTTGTATTTTATATGTATATGTGCATGTGTGTGAGTTCTAAATATTTCTCTCTAAGAAGGAAAGAATAAAGAAAACCACGAAATTGCAAGAACAGCGCTCATTGTCTTAGCGGCTTTTAAAGTTGATGGCACTGCTTTGCGCCTTCTTTTCTAGAAAGCGACCAACGATGGTCGACAGTTAATTTTCTAAGCGCCGTTTAGATGTAGAACAAGACCTAAAGTATGAGATATCTTATGAGGATCGAACTCACGACTTAGTTGCAACAGGTTCTAGCTAGATAAGCTTGCTAACCAGTACACAATAGAGACGTACAATAATGGTTAATAATACTCGAAACATGGAACACAATTTCTCCAAGTTCATATAAAAGTTCTTACATCAGACATCACACAATTTATTAGATAGGAGAAGATACTCACTGAATAACTAAACAAACATTCTATGCCCATTTTATACGCTTGGGTGATCATGTCTCGAAAAAAACATGACCGAAATGGCAGAAGATTTTCCCAATCTGTCCTTTTATTTAATCC
Source organism: Ascarosepion bandense (assembly GCA_037127315.1). NCBI lineage: Eukaryota > Metazoa > Mollusca > Cephalopoda > Sepiida > Sepiidae > Ascarosepion > Ascarosepion bandense. The sequence goes on from JBBBDQ010002281.1 coordinate 61,148, forward strand.
ATAGCTGAAGGGAAGAGATGGATTAATACCTTTCTCTAGGCTATAGAATTCAATCTATCCATTTATTTAATCCGGGCACCTAGAGATGATGTAATGGTTAGCAAACTTGTCTAGCTAGAATCATTACAATTGAGTTGTGAGTTTGATCCTCACTGGCTGCCCCATAAAAAACCACTTCCCCTAGGTTTGAGGGTTGGGCGCAGGGCTAATAACCCTACTCCATAAAAAAACAGTTTGTTACGGAAACAGTAAAATGCTGCCCTAAAGCACCATTGAGTGTAACGGGTGATGATTTTTTTATTTAATCCATAGCTAGAGGGAGGAGACGAATTAAAACCTTTCCCAGTGTTATTTGCTCGTAAGTAAATGCAATTAATTCGAACTCGGCTCTCCAATTGCTTGTTCTGGACTGATATCCATTACACCACAATGCACATTCTGATATATATGGTAGACGCTTTAATAAAAAAATTAAAAAATGGAGATCGTGAGGCGTAAAATGACCCCTTCAAATTAATATATATAGAAAAATAATTTTTCTGAATTCCTACTGAATTCATGTTGAGAGATGTTTGTGTATGCGTGCGTGAAATATATGAGTTTTAATTAATTTATTTACTGTCAGACCTTTTCATTGTAAACCGCAGGACTCTTGGTGTCCTGAAAGTATGCCAGACATGGGGAGCAAATAATCTTACCGGGTCATACTGCCCCAAGGTGCGTGGGTAGCTGAGATTAAATTCAAAATGATCACGCACTATATTATCCACAATCTGTTGGTAAAAAGAGATGACTTACGCCTTCCCAAAGGCATTAATTCGAAGTGAATATAACAGTTTTGGTAAGAATTTGAACTCGGATTATTGATTTAAGTTTCTTCTTTTGCACTTGCTCATAAAATAACAAAAGTATATATCGCTCTGGTGTAATGGTTAACAAGCTTGTCTCTTGCGATCAATTACAACTGAGGAGTGAGTTCAATTTGCATACATGCTGAACTCATTTCCGGCAACTTGCTTTTCAAAAACATTAGTGCAATTTTAATCATTTTAGATTGTTTTCTTAATTCCTGTTCTCTTATTGTTCTCTTTTCTTAATGTTTATTCTTTTTGTTATTTTCTTTCAGACTTGGTAACAGTTTACGTCTTAATGGTTTTATTACCTTCCTTGGGGTGAAATAATTAAACACACACACAGATGTGGGATGTCGTCTATATATATATATATATATATATATATTAATATATGTAATTAATTTTCATTAAATATGACGGAGAAGGAAAAATTTTTTATTTTTTTTATTTTGCCAGCGTTCTTACATTTTTCTTTTTGATACAATTGAGCGAGTACAAAGCTGATTATCCCAGGCGCTTTCGGCCTCTTTAGTCATTTTGAAGGTTGTTTTTGGTGTTATTAGTTTATTTTCATGTTATGACTGTGATATATTATTCATGAATTATAGAAGAAGCATTAATATCTGAGCCATCAGATGTTGGGCATGGGTGGAATTCGAGTGAGCGACTTTCTATTTTTAACACTTTTATCACTTCTTTGCCATTGTTAACAAAGGTAAAGTTGATGTTGATGGAGTGCTGTTTGATGTACGGCGCTTCTTTAATAACGAAGTGTTTTCTGAAATTTGATTTACATGGGGATAGTTTTTTCCACCAGTCAGTCAGTCAGTTAAGTGCCATACGTGATACACGCTTGGGCGATCATGTCTCGAAAGAGACATGACTGACTGGGCAGAAAATTATCCCGCAGTAGGTTGCCATTGCTTTCTGCGGTAGACTGGTTGCCAACCAAGGCTATATAACCCAATCTGTCCTGCTATTTAACGCATAACTGGAAGGAAGAGACGGATTAATACATTTCCCAAGGGTATTTGCGCGTAAGTGAATACAATGGATTTAACTGGAATTCGAACTCGGCTCCCCGGTTTCTCGTTCCGAGCCGATATTCACTGTACCACAACGCACATAATGGTGCGGATAAATATTGTTTCATATATGTGCATATTGATACGCACATGAAAAGGAAAATTATCTGTAATATGTTCTTTATAATGTTTGATTGTGAAAACGAATATGCTATTCGTGAAAAATCCATATTATGTATGCCATATTTGCATACGTATGATTGTATAGATGTATAAAATGCATATATGCAAATTTAGACCGGTGCCTCCTTAACTTCACTCTCTCAATCGACCTCAAATGGAACGACTACATCGAATCTATAGCTGCATCTACTGCTAGGAAGGTTGGGTCACTGTGTCAGTTCAGATAATTTTTCGCGTCAAAATCCATTTTGCCTATTTATTCGTTAATAAATACGGACGCTAATAAATTATCTTATTTCTTAATCTATAGCCATCGATACATTTGATAAGCATGCTACCTGCATTGATGTATTGCTTTAAATGTTACTCAACAGATGGCGTTATTGTGTCGATTTTCTGAGCTTATCAGTATTATACGGGTCCTCTAGATTAATATTCTTAATTTTGTCTTTTGTCACAACGTTTTGGAACTTAAACATTTACGGAAAGACGAAAAATCTAACAGCCTAAACATAGTGACAAGATCAGAACGGCTAAGAATATGAGAATATAAACATGTCGGGATGTAATTTTAGGAAATTGATTATGCATGAAAGTAAACCAACTTTTAGGCGATCTTTAATATACATGACAATTAATGTTGGTTGAACTCTTCAGATTTCTTTCTCACTGCTGTAACAGCTGGCATGTGTGCAGGTAGGCTGACTGACTGCTCTGTTCTAAAAACTGAGCTACTGGAGTCTCATGCGCCGAAAAACGATTCCTCCATATATATATATATATAAGTCACCTTTATTTTGACACATTTCAGCGATGAATCGGTGTCATCAGAAAAAAATTTTTTAATTCAAGTAAATCTACATTTTTAAATACCTTATATATATATATATATATATATATATATATATATATATATATATATACGAAAAACTACTAAAAAGTTGTAAGTTTAAAAATGTATTTTTTTGACACTATTTATTTCTATTATTATATTTGATATTTCAGACCGTTCTCGGCCTTTCATCAGAAACAAATGATTTTCAAATTTAAATTAGAAACGTTTTTACGAGAGCGTTCGTCCGAGAGATTGTTTACTTCACGTGACGCAGAAAGCGACAGACTGTTTTAAATATTTGTAAACGCAAACCTATATTTAATTATACTTATAAATTTTGTTTTAGAGAAAAATGTTTTAAATGTATCTAAAAAATGTTTAACTATTGAAATATTTATAAAGTTTCAAAACACCTAAGTCCCTATTTAACCCTAGCCTGTGTGTATTTAATTTTAAAATCCAGTATTTTTCTTTCTTTCTGCGTGAGTGTTTAGAACTAAAATCGGAGTCTATTAGTAAACATTTGCAGTTTTCTAATGTGTGTCCTGGGTGATTGAAGTGTTGGGTTATGGAGGAATATTGGTTGTTCTGGCGTATGCTAAGTTTATGATTATTGAAACGGAAATCTAAAGCTATTTCCTGATTCACCAATATATATATATATATATATATATATATATATATATGAGTATATGTATATCCAAATGAATAAGAAACGATGAAAATGTTTACAGCGTTAAAACAGTGCTCATTATAGAAATAAAGTAATGTATATTTAATATAAATTATAATTTAGAACATGTAGAAACTACAATCTACTACAAAAGTGTACATTTTGTTTCGATATTGAAAGAACAATGTCTCGTCAGGTAGTAAGCGTTATTTTTTTTTAAAAGAGTTGAACGTTTACTACCTAATGAGAGACTCTTCTTTCAATGTCGAAACAAAATGTACAATTTTGTAGTAGATTGTAGTTTGGATATGTTCTAAAGTATAATTTATAATAAATATATATATATGTATACTTTATATATATATATATATATATATATATATCATATCATATCATATCATATATATATATATATCATTGATAACGAGTTACGCTGACGACGATATATATATATATATATATATATATATATATATATATATATATATCGTCGTCAGCGTAACTCGTTATCAATTATTTGGCGTTCAACATTTCCCTCTGTGGGAAATGAGTCCTACGCTGGATCTGAAAAAAAATCGTTCGCATCCAATGCATGGTTGGGTAGGAGAATTCAGGGGATGGAGAGCTCTGATTGTCTTTGGACTCACTTCGTCTCTTCTATTTGTCTTTTGGTGTTTTCGGTGGATGCCGTTTTTTTTTTTTTTTTTTTTTTTTGGACGGCTATTCGCCAATTGGTTTGTTATATGGCTCTTCCTTGTTCAAAGACATTTCTTCACACAAACACACCAACAACCCCCCCCCATATATATATATATATATATATATATATATATACTTTTTATCTACTCTACCGGAGATAAAAATTGTAAAAAATTTGGAACTCGGATATTTTTTCGAGCGAGTTACTTTCCGTATAAGGAATCTGTTTTTTTCTTAAATAATAAATTACTCGCAAATCGTATATTAAAAACACGAATTAAAGTTTAAAGAGAAAAAATTGATTCTTTAACTGTGACGATATGATCAAGACATGTCTTGCTGCGTGTTTATTTCCCGGATAAGTTTAGCACATTTAAGCCCTTTTTATTTATGATACTGTAGCATTGACAATGTTCACCGTTGTAAACATCTCTACTTAGATACATCCAAGCGCATATACCGTTTCATGCGTGTGTGTTAATATGTGAATACAACTTGCTTTTTTTTTATGTGATTTTTAAAAAATGTCTTACTAAATTCATTTACCGCAAATAAAGTTGCATTTGTTTTGTTTTGTTTTTTATTTTTAAAAATTTACAAATTATGGAAATCTTTTCTCGCTATTTTATCTTTCAGTTTAAGTTTATGATTTTCTGTTGATGTATGCATTTTTATTACGAACATGTATTTGTTAGTTTCGAGTCTGCAATGCATACGCCCTGTCGGCTGGGGCTTCAGAATACGCCGACTGAACATCTGCAGAGAGGTAAACCAATCAAATGATGCGTCCTAGGTAAGATGATAAACTACATCCGGGTCCTGAATTTGACGATAAACTGAATCCGACAGCAATTCCTTCAATGGGGAAGTTTTGAGGAGAATGGAACCATCTTTTAATTGCTGTTGTTTCCATGTCTACCCTGACCCCGGGCGATAGCACCTGTCAAAGACTCAGCTAAGGGCAAATAGTTATCCCTTAAACTGTGCTCATAATACTATGAAAATATAAAAATAGATTTTTATAGTGAAAGTTTCAGCAATAGTTATTTGAAGAAGAAAATATTACCAGCAATATTTTTTTTGAAGGAATATAATATTACCAGCAATATATTTATGAAGAAAAATATTGCCAACAATACAGTTTTGAAGAAAAGAAAAATAGAGCAATATATTTTTTAAGAAAAAATATATATACCAGTAATATGACTCTCGACAAAACTCCTTTACAAAAAGTTATCAATTAAAACCTGATCTACAAACTGATTTCTTACAAAGAATATATATTCTATTCATACGAATCTACTGAAAAAAATGTCGGCATTAAATAACCCACTGAGGTTGATATGCGATAAAACAAAACGAACGAAACCAAACTGAAATGTCTAATTTATAATATTAGTTAGTTCTTCAGGACTGAATTAGTATTATTTAGGATATGCCCACAACACCATAATGATATTGAACGGATTCAGAAATAAACCACATTGTAGTGTATAGAAATTAACCAATATTCTCTTTGGTAAATAATCAATCATAAATACATGTAATAAATTAAGCCATCACTACTCGTGATTATGTTTTACGTTTTTCATAAATTAATTTTCCGATAAATCATAATTGTAATTTAATGATTAAACTCCCTGTGAGTTTCACGACTATAAAACACTTATGAAAATTTTTTTTATTACATCGGAAAATATTTTAGTTTAACAACTTAAATAACATATCATAAGTATGGAGGTCATTATGGAGATTACAAATGAAAAGATACGAAATTGACAAAGTTTTCCATTCTCCTGAAGTAGACTTTAAAGGCATTTTTCTTTCTTTCTTTCTTTCTTTCTTTCTTATTATTACGTATGCTTTCTTTTTCTGACTGGAACCAAACAGCCGATCTACTATATTTTGCTTATTTAAAATCAAATCTTTGTACCCCCAACGACACTGTGTTGGCTTGCTTCATTTTCACTTAATAATAAATCTATCAAGTATAACTAATAAATATAAATTATATTATATTTATATTATAATATAAATATAAAGTATTAAATATATATATAATATTGCTCAAGAGCAAATATGCACCCTAACGCCATTTTGTTGGTTTGCTACACTCTCACTTTATAAAAAAGCCTATCGTTCATTTTAAACTCCTCCTCGGTCTTTACAATAGGAGGAGATGTTTATCCATTATTTCTTGTTTAGTTTTCTTATCTTTCTAAAGACTTCTCATTCTCTTTCCTTCTCATTAACCCCTTGTATCTTAGTGACATTGTCACCTTTCTTGGGGCGAACTGATTTAAAAAAATGAATAATATAAAAATAATAAATATAGCTGTGAAAAATTCACGCCTTTTCTATTTTTTGATGAAGCAAAATTATTGAGCTCATCATTGTAAGTTTCACAAGTTTAAATCACTCCCAAAAATGACATTTTTACATCATTAAATATTTGACCTTAGCAAAATAATAAAATACAAATAAAAAGTTCTTTTCATACATTTTTCCTCACAATTAAAACAAAATGGTACATTATTTATCTGTCAAGAGGTAACAAACGTATTAATTAACTTATAAATTAAGGGAACAACAACAGAATTTTAATTATTATATTATAATTACTTTATACATTTAGCATACGAATAAAATTATTTTTTATAAGCAATTCCGGATTAATCATGAGCCACAGGCCTTGATACTTTTTATAAGTGTCCCGAATGAACCACGGACAAAGAAATAAAAGCAAATAAATTTTTGGACAGATAGTAAGATTTTCAGATGAAAACCTTGCTGTAATAGCAAAGAATATGTTTAGAAAAAAAAATTATATATAAGTCATCCGATAATGCAATCTTGGTTTCAACATTTCGATATCAACAGGTGCTTATATTAACTCTATAGAATAATATAAAACACCTGAAGATACCAAAAGGTTGTAAACAAGGTTGTGTAATCGGTTTACTTTCGAACGAAAATGAGTATATATATATATATATATATATATATATATATATATATATATATGAGTTTAATGCATTGATAGGAATCCGACAACATGAAATAAGAATGAAAATAAAAAATGTAAAATGTATTTCAATCTAGCATGTTTCACTTTTATTAAAGCGTATCCAATTAGCGACAACAACTGTCTCTTTGTTATTATTTTTTCTTATTCTCAGTCTTTATGAAACATGTTAGATTGAGAAATACATTCCTTATATATATATATATATATATATATATATATATATATATCTATATATATATATATATATATATATATGTGTGTGTGTGTGTGTGTGTATTCGTCTACTAGCCTGTGCATCTGAGAAAGCTTATTAAAGAAAATACGTTTTCCTGTAGGATTTGAACCTGCTTTCTGCTTTGCAAGAGAAATCGTGGTTTGACGCGACGTGCTCTGACTGCTCGGCTACGAAGACCTTCACAATCAAAGAAGGGTTTATTTACCCTAAAATACAATTTACCGATCATGTTTAACTGATCAGTTTCGTATCCGAAACATAAACAGAGCTATTTCTAAAAATTAATGGATTTAACTCTAATCCTACATATTTTATTACTTTAAACGTTATCCAAGAAAATAAATTTTGAAATAAATAATATATATATATTTCATTTTTAAACAAGTTATTACGCAACCCAATATTGTAGAAAACTAGGTTGCGTAATAACTCGTTTAGAAATGAAAAATATTCAAAAAAGTCTACAATATAAAGCACTAGTGAATATTGAACACTTTTTTATACAACTGTGTACTGGTGTAATTTAATTATGACCAAAAACTAAGTAATTAAAAATATATTATATATATATATATATATATATATATATATATATATATATATATATTGTAATGTTTTATTACAATGGTTAAAACAAGCATTATATCAATTTATAACACAACAAATTTGATGTTTCAGAATCTTATTTTTTTTCTTCAGTTAATATTTTAAAATAAACGATGAAAAATAATTTGTTTAAAGAAATACAAAATGAATTCATAGTTTTAGCTAGATAGATAGCTAGATAGATAGATAATTGTTAATGTTATTTGTTTTATTAGACGTATAATATATATATATATATTTGCCTCTTTTTATCAAGCGCCTGTAGCTCAGAGGTGGAATCGCCGACTGACACCAATTTAGTCGGGTTTCAATTCTTGGTTAAAAGCAATTGGATGTCTGACCGTACTTATGAGCTGTGATAGAGCGAAACAGATCTGTCTGCTCTGCTGATGACTATATATGTTAATTTTAATTATTTCGTTCGGACATGGCCAAACTACAAACTACTACAAAATGGGCATTTTTTGTTTCTACATTGGAAGAACAATGTGTCATTTTATATATATATATACTTCAAAATGTAATTTTTTAAAAACTTATGGGTTCTAAAGTTTCAAAGCTTCCTGAAGGCGATTCGTACTGAAATACTCTTTAGTTGACTGTCGAAATGTCATGAAATTCTTAGGAGAGAATGTTTTAAATAACTTTTAATTTAATTTCCTAAAAGAAATTTAACTCTTTACCAATGGACACACATATATGCTTATATATATATATATATATATATATATATATAAAGAGAGAGAGAGAGAGAGAGAGAGAGAGAGAGAGAGAAAGAGGAAAAAGAAATAGGGTTGTTCCATATATCAATTTGTTCACATGTGTAGTCACATCAAACAATCAGATGATGCCCTATAAACAGACTAAAAAGTAATGTTTAAGTTGACGTGACTACAGATAATACAAAGCTCCCATTTATATGTAACGAGGAAGTATGGGATAGTTTGTAGCAAAATTGATAAAAACAAAAAGAAACCGAACGATATCGGCTAGATTATATATTCAAACACAACTAAAATATAAAATTGCAAAGTTAATTGTTTTTTTTTATTTAAAAGTTTACAATTTGACCGCTGCTCCACGTATCTTTGTATTTACATCAACAGAAACATCACTTAAGCCTGAACGTGTTACATAACAATCTTTTTCGAGGTTGTCATTAATTTTACCAATATATATATATATATATATATATATATATACACACATTTTAGATTTTTTAATATATGTATTGAGCACTTAATAATTATAATTCAACTCTGACCAACAACTGATTAATAATTATATATATGAAATTATGTATATATATATATATATATATTTGAGAGGACTGTATTCTCTCGATTTAAATTGCAAATATGCATTATGTCTATGCGCTTGTAAGCATGTGTCTGTGTGTTCATATGTGATGAGTCAGTGTATCCAAAATAAAAATGTGACAATTTTAAACAAGCACCATATTTTGATGAGTGAAATACTGCAAAACAGTTTATATTTAAACTTTTGTTTAGTTTTATTTTCAAATATTAGTTGCAATTTGAATTAAATCCGAGAAGTATTTATTTTCCCTGCTTGTCTTTTACAACAATTAAATCACATTTTATACGATAAAGATGTTAAAATATCTCAGCTTATTTAACTAGTTTTCTTAGTTAAGACAATAAGTTCCAGAAAACAATTTTATTTTTATTTTGTTTATTTTTTTATAAATGTTTGCTTTGAAATTTATTAAAGTTTGTAATGTTATTCTTCTAACTTTAAAATATTTTACACCAAAACATGCACTTAATTTTCTCCCAGTTACCATTTCTAACTTTTATTTAAATACACCAATAAAAAAAACAATTGAAAAAAATGTTATTATTTCAAAATTCGTATAGAAATATATATTAATTTATATCATTTATGTTTATAATAATATTCATGTTTATAATAGCAAATATTTCATATTTTAGGGCAAATAGAAATAATTATTCTCATGAGAAGGCTACTAATTTTATAGGAGATCCAAATAATTTCAAACATGCATACATATAGGGGCTAATATTGTTAATTTTTAGATTAACGATAAAAAATACTTATTTTATACGAAATAGTCATTTTCAAAAATACTTAAATGAAAGTTTCTATATCATATAAGATACATCGATAATATACAATGATAGTTTTAGATCAAAATGCAACTAAGGTTTTCAAAGTAATGTGTATAGAATTATACTCGTATATATATATATATATATATATATAGATAGATAGATAGATAGATAGATAGATACATACATACATACATACATACATACATAGATACCTATGTATATATATATATATATATATGTATATATATATATATATATACATATATATGCACACATATATATATACATATACATATTATATATATAAATCATATTTATATGAATGTTTTATATATATATATATATATATTTATACATGTGTGTCTTTATGTTTTATATATTTTTGAATACGTTATATATATATATATATATATATATATATATAAAGATAAACAGCAAAATATATTTCAAACATTTTAATGAAATAACCGACATCCTTATTCATTTCTTACTTTATATTTTACGTATGATCATCGATATATATATATATATATATATATATATATATATATATATATAGTGTATTTGGGCAAAAATCTCACTTTTATACAGGCTTCTTTAAAAATGACTGAATGACTGACAAGGTATTATCATTCATTTTTTCTATAATTTTTCATGTGTTGTTTTTCTGAATGTTCTTGTAGATTCTAGTAATAATCTTTTCACAACTTCAATATATAAAAATTCAAGAGCAAAAATTCTTGCCACCTTAAATTTATTAGTCAATGTCCTCTTCTGTACAAAATTGGCGTTATTAAAAATTTACTCACGAAAGCGTACGAGAATTCATCTTTCCAACCGATTTTCTTCAAAGAAAAGCGCAATTTGAAACAAACGCTTGTTAACAACGGCTTTCCAAATTATTTACTTGATTACCATATCAAACTTTTTCTTCGTAACGTAACCAATGGCAACCACAAACACGCAGACAAAAACAACAACATAAATATTTTTACAAAAATCAAATGCACAAGAATTGCAGACAGGACGAATTTTCATTTCGCAATATCATCCGAAATTATGTAACACCGACCAATTCACAAAAGAAAATTAAATTAATTATATATATATATATATAAA